>PVJD01000867.1:0-338313 GCA_004026545.1 Mormoops blainvillei | reverse complement strand
TTATGGCAAAAGAGTTTTTACTTTGCAATTACCTTCACTTACTTTATTTCCATTTTCTTCCCCTCCTTATAAATAATTTGTAATTTTTGCCTTCACAATATCCCTTATCATCCCTACCAGTACTTTCTTGCTCTTGAGAACTGAAAGATTCATGGTATCATCACATAAAACAAAGCCGCCAGCCTCCCTGTACCCATTTCCTCCTTGATTGTACAGGATCCCCTTCCCCAAACCCCTTGGGAGATCAGGGATTCTCTCTAAGGATCCTGTGTCATGGGCGGGACTCTGGGGCCCAGGGCTGCTTGCCCCGCTGCTGAGAGGAGGGGCTGCAGCCCTGCTCTCCCAGCGCTGCAGTGCCTCTCACAGGGATGCCCTGAGGAGAATGAAGTACATCTGGTTAAGAGAGTCCTGTGTGGCGCCGTGACAAAGGTTACAGGCATGTGCCATGACTATGAAACCTCATATCTCCATTCATCATGTATGTACTCTATCAGGTGAGCAAGACTGTCATAAACATGTTTTTATTACCCTTTTACCCAGCTGGCTTTTGTTCCAAGAAATTGGTGGTATGTGTATTTTCAGTCTTTGATGTTGTCAGTGGATCCCCCCATCCCTGTTTTGCTTAAAAATTTCCAAGTCTAGCATTTATTCTTTTAGAAAAGATTGATTTGTTCTAATTAAACAAAAAGAATAAGAAAAGATGAGAAGGAATATAGAGGCCCCATGTGCTGAAGGCGCTTCTGTGGTTGGTAACCCCACAGAGGTAATTTGTAAGATCTGCTTGAATTGTTTTCTGATTTGTAGACCCTAGTCCAAGCCCACTACCTCCTTGCCAGGTCTCTAAGTATGTGTGTAAATTGACACAAGCAGACATAAAACAATTTTTCTTGTAAGGATGGTTGGCTCTATGTTCCAAATCAGTCAGGCAAGGGAAGCCAGGTGATGTTGGGTTCTCGCCTGAGGCACTGAAAAGACACTGGCATTGGCTTTGTCAAGGCTGGACAGTCAGAGAAGCCAACTGCAAGACCAGATTTCCTTCCACAGGGTAAACTGACTGCTAGCCTTCAGCGCACGTTTTTCATATCCATGGGAAAAGCACACCATCAGCACACAGATACCACCACAAAGATTTTCAGAGAGAAATACAGAATGTGGGGTGGGGGAGGGGAGAGGGAGGACACAAGAAGGAAGTATGGGAGAGTAAGGAAAGAAGGTAAGTGAGGAATGAAGAACAGAGGAACAGAGGTGGGAGGAAGGAAAAAACAGGGAGGAGGAAAAGGAAGGAAGAAAGAAGATAAATAGAAGGAAAGAATTAGGAGAAGGAAAGATCTTGATGGAAATGAGAGGAAGAAGAAAGGAAAGAAAGAAGGAAGGGAGGGAAGGAAGGAGGGAGGGAGGGAAGGAGGGAGGGAGGGAGGGAGGGAGGGAGGGAGGGAGAAAGAGGAGAATGGGAAGAAATGTCTGAGGAGCGTTAAAGTGCCCCAGAGCGAAGTCACAAGAACAAGCGTGGATTCAAGGATATCTCTTGTTTCACTAAATATTTGCCTGTCCAGCTTAGCGCTTTGTTAGTTCATGTCTGATTCTCAAGCAGGTTTATAGATATTATACCATTTCTTCAACTAGACTATAACCTTTTTGAGAACAGGGTTCTTAAATTTCTTTTGGCCATTCTCTGTTCTTTCTAGTCCCTAGGACAGTACTGGGTGTGGAGGAAAAAGCAGGGAATTACCTGAGCTTTCACTGGGTCCCTAGCAACCTTGTCAATTTCTCTGGTTGTCTTTTTATTTTTTCTAGCCAAATGGAAGTAGAGTTACCTACAATACTTCATATGTCATATGTGTTCCAGAATGTGGTATCTAGAAAACACATTCATTATAGCCTGTCTAAGCAACAGAAGGCTCACTCAGTCATTAATATACTGTGACAGGTGGTTCTTTACTAGAACACCAGAATATACATAATATTAAAGACTATTCAGGTGGGCAGTCTTACAAACACTACTGGGGGACAGTGCGTCCTCCCTACTGCTGAGCGATAGTCTGGAAAAGAATGCTCACTCTCCCATTAAGGCCGATTTGAATCTCTTTGGAACAGGCAAGATATTTTAAATTTGTATTTCCAGAGTTATGCTTTTAGTACAGAAATGCAAATGGTTCGACCCTCTGGCAGGAAATGTGCACATGCCCGAGCACCCGAGCCCGACACCCAACGGTGGTGTTGTGCCCGAATGGCAGGCCTTTCTAAATCTTTCAGTATCTGCAGCTACATGCCCAGTCTGGTTTTCACAATCAAAGTCTCCACTCAGTAGGCCTTGGGAAGAGGCCGTAGGAAGGTG
This sequence comes from Mormoops blainvillei, assembly GCA_004026545.1. Classification (NCBI taxonomy): domain Eukaryota; kingdom Metazoa; phylum Chordata; class Mammalia; order Chiroptera; family Mormoopidae; genus Mormoops; species Mormoops blainvillei. The sequence continues at coordinate 335,978 of PVJD01000867.1, read as the reverse complement.
GAGGGAGCAGCCAGACACACTTGGAGAACTGGGTTTTAGTCTTCTAATGAATACACAAACTGGAGGAAGAGCAGAGGGATCTGTCCTATTGACTGTAAAACAGGAAATATTCACCTGCTAATGCCCACACCTTGTTCCTTGGGATTAGCAAGTGGGCTTGAAGGCTTCTGGGCCCACAGGGGAGATTATATGCATTGATTAGAAACCATCTTCAAGGTAGTGTCGCCAGTTTGAAGAGCTCACCTGCTGTGCCCAGGGCATGAGTTTTGATTCAGCAAAGCTTCAGGGGGCTCCCCTATCCCACTTGCCCTGTTTTCCTATGAATGAACCTTTCTGACTTGGTCATATGGTTTTGCTATGACAGCTGAGTCAATGACAGTGAGTGGTTTAGAGGAGACTGAGAAGAGAAAGATGTGCAATTATTATTATCAGAGCAGGAATAATATTTAATGGGAAAATGGACTATCATTGTATTACAGTTTTAGGGAGGCTTGTGCAGTTTACATGCCCAGGAGAATTTAAATTAATTCCTGTCTCTTCTTCCATTTCTAATCGTTCTTATATCCATATGGGGCCTTGGAAAACCCTAATAAAAACAGCCTCACTGCAGGCTGGATTGAACCTGCTTTCCTGCTCTCATCAGCATTGGGAGAGGCAGGATCTAAATGTAATTTTACAACATTTGTGGTGATGGTGATGTTCGATGTCAAGGGAACTGTGTTATCTTAAGTAGAATTTTTAAAAAGCTATCCTACTGCAGTCAGCATTCCCAACCCCCCTACCCCAGTGTTGTGGAGGCCAGGAGGAAGCCACTGCCTAAATGCAACATTAACTAAAATGGTGGGGGGCCCTGTGACACTCGCTGGTTCCGATTAACCAGAGGCAGGTGCACCAGCCGCTGCACTGGAGAGCCTCAGCATTGGCGGGCAGGCGGGCTGCGGCTCCAAGATTATGAGCTGTTTTGTGGCTGATGCAGGGACAAGGCCGTGGTGGGTACTTAGAGGACAACCTTTCGTTATTTTGTTTTCTGCTTAAAGCCCTGAGGATGTGGAATTCCAGTATACAGCAATTTGCTCTCTGGATTAAAAAGTCAATATCCTTTCAGCTTCACAGGGATAGAAAGAATATTTAGTCTAATCCCTAGAACCCAGGAGTTTTAGGTCAGAAGACTTTTTCGATGTATGTTTTACCTCAGGCATGAGGATAAAGCTCGACAGCTCTACTGAGCATTTCATCCAGGAGATGGATGGCTGTCTGGGGAGACCCTGTGTATTTCCTCTGTGAGGAAAATACTTTCTTCATTATCTCTTAAAATAAAAGTACCAGTCTGAGATGAAATGGAATTTCCCCTGACTGAATCCCTTCTGGAAAGGCCCATCATCTAATTACCGGAGACCAGGTGTGTGAATTCTCTCCTCAGAGATGTCTGAGGGAGACCGTACAAATCTCACCTGAACAAATGGACAATGGACACTCTGTCCTGAGGGTAGGAATAAAACAAGAGCCTCTGTTCTACCCAAATAATTCACTATTTATCATCCCCAGGTGACCGCACATGCACATGCACATACACATGCAAACCCTTGTGTAACAACACACGCATGCACACACACGTCGTAGATGCACAGACCACCAGCTTGCCCTGAGGGAGCAGCAGAGACCAGAGCCCTGGAATTATAGATAAATGACAAGTGGACTCTTGGGCTATTTCGCCTCATACTAAAAAACAATGGCTTCTCCACAAAGGCTTCCCACTTAGAATTTCCATAAAGGGGAGGAAAGAAATGTCAACAATACAAGGGAAGATAAGGGCAACAGAGGAATAATTTCTCAAGGGCTCATTCTAGGCCAGACACATGGGTGCAGCAGTATTACACTGAATCTCCAGCTGAAGGTAGTGGAGATAGTAAGGAAGAAAGGTGTTGGTGAAGGAAAAACAACCACCAGCCCTTCGAAGCTTTATTTCAACCAGGCGACATCTACAGCTCTTCCTTCCCACTTCCAGTGAGTTAAAATGAGCACTTTCTATTACCTTTCTACCCATTTGAAGGGAGTACCCATAGAAGACACTGTCATGTCTTGAAGCTGAATCTTAGTGTCAAGAATCTTGCAGTCTCCTCACTCCCTTTCACCCTGCTTTGGTTCATTCCCTATCACCAGCTGTGATAGAATAAAAGGGCATAAATTTCTATGGCTGAAAAATACTTTTTGTTCCAAATGACTTTTCTCAAAGGGGAAGTGAAAGACCTATTAGAAACACCAAGCAGTTGTGGGATTATGAATTGGTAAGATCATCTGAATCAAAATAAGAACACAATGTAGTAATTTAATTGATACTAACCATTGAAAATTTAGAGTGACTTCTATGTGTTTATTTCAAGGTCGTGTAACTGCTGGCTGTGCTCCTGGTCCTACGAATTCCATGCGCTTTGCTGTGCTCTGTGGAAGAGCTTCTTTTTCCCTTTTTCTTCCCAGCAGGACATTTAACAAGCTACTCAGTGACAGGCCTGGATTCTCTGTTTGATTCTGTGTCCACCCCCTTCCAGGGCCTCCTGGCGCCAGCAGTACTGGTCAGTGGCATCACTTTATTTTTGCAGGGACCCCTCTCATTGTGTGCTGGAATTTTATACATAATTGAGCTCCTTTGCTCCTTCTCTTTAGGTGCAAAAACACTGCAGTGGGCTAGGAGTATATAGCTAATTTGCAAATGAGAAAAACACCCACAGAGAAATGAGGAGTGATGTCCTGACTCTGGGAGTGACTCTTGAGGGGCAAAGCCTTCTTAGTCACTTTTGTCATTTAGAGAAAAACGCTGAAAAACAACCATTAATAACAATTTTCTTGAGAGTCATATCAGATCTTTATGTTATTTGAGGTAATTTATTCCTATATTGTGTGGAGTCCTTCAAGTAGAATTCTGTGAGAATACGGCCTACGGATAATGCCCCATTAGCTGCCCTGACCTGATTTCCCCCTTGTTTTGGGAACTTTCAAGCCAAGCTGCAATTTTAAATCCCTCATAATGCTTTTAAAACTAATTTGACATCTGCCGAAAGTCGCTATTATTCTTCGAGAACTGCTCTTCTTTCTGCAAAGACAAAAGTGAAAAGAAGACGGCTATCTGCCAAAAACTAAGGTCCTTGTAACGGAGTGCTGAGCAGCCTCCACAGGTGATCGTATCCCTAACGCAGTGCACGTGGTCCTCCAGCAGCCAGCAAGCAGCACGTTCAGTGTCAGCAATGCAAGCCCCCTCCGGAACCAGAGTTTACCTTGGAATCCAGCTGTTGCATGTACGACCAGAGATATTCTATATTGGCTCCGAAAGGATGGACATGAAGAAATGTTGATATGATGCCTGAATTAAAAAGACAAACATTGGTTACTGAGAGGCAAATAAGTGTCATCTCTTAGATGACATATAATGTCACCTAACTCCAGTGGTGGTTTTGTCAGGCTAAGTCATATATAGTCTTGCTCTTTCTAAGAGCACTCGACGAAGCTTTCAACGACAGCCTGTTCTGAAGACAGTAACAGTAACATGACAAACAGAGCCCTCCATCTCACGGAACGATGGTAGTTAAAAAAGCTAGAGTCTGAGATAATGGATAGTTGAATAAAGGTATTGCTAAACAAAGGTTCCCGGAAGCATTTCGACTACCAATTTTATGCTTGATTTACCAATGTAAAATTGTAGTTATTGGGAGGATAAAATTATCTCTTTTCTTTCCCTCAGTGGACTCTGCCATATGAAAATGGCTCATGCAGCTGTGTCAGAAATCATACTGCCTCAAATTTCCTGACAATTATAACTGCCAGTTATGAAAAGTATTTGATCCGTATTTCCCATACTACCACAGAATGAAGCATAAATCCTTCCTGAAACCTTTGCTGTTTCCCCCTGGTTGTCGCTGGTGTTTAAAGGGGGCCAACTTGCTTTCTCCTCTGTGTGGTAGTTTACAAGATCATTTAAAAGGTTCAGGAATGGATGGCTCGGCTGGAGTATGATTATAAATCAGAAGGCTTTTCTATCGTGAAAAATCAACTGTCATCATTGTACTGATGAATGAAAAGCTTGCTGTTGGTGTCATGCCTGAGGCAAGAGCATTACCCTTCTCCCCTCCCTGTTCCTATACCCAAAATCAAAACAGCGCCTCCGAGGACGCTCACCCCGCAGGCTGCGTGCCGCTATTCGTTAAGAAACTGTGTTCAGACTGTTGTTTGTCTGGTTCTCTCTTAAGCAGGCTTTGCGACGACTTAAATCTGAGGGTAAACCTTCGTACTGTGTATTCGGGAGCTTTGATGCTTGAAAGCTAAAGCAAGGGGAAGCCCCAAGTTGTATGACATGCAGTCAGGAGAAGACTCGATGAGGGCACAACATTTCTGCACCAGGGTGCCCTGTGCATAGCGGGTGGCCTTGGGTTGATCTCCGGTAGGCTCTCATGGCCCCCTAATCTCCTGTGTCATGCTTGGGATACTCTGGGAGGCTTTCCAGTTTCTAAAGAAAAGCTAGCAGTTTATCCTTAGGCTGAGGCCACCAACCAAAACGTCTAGACAAGCACTCTCAAAGCCTTGTCCTCAGAACACTGCTTGTAGGTGGGTTTTCTTGGTTGGTAGTGAAGTGAAGAAGATAGAAATAATTTATTACATTTCTCCATAAAACTGAAACCTCACTTTCAGAAACTGATCTGTTTTTTTCTGAGATATAAAGCACTGCCATTTTATTCTTAGAATATGTTCTTCCTTTTTTTCTAAAATGTCCTTTTTATTAAATACTGGTGATGATAAAAGGCAATAACAGTAGTTTTAATATGTTTAGGTAATAGCAAACAGCTATTTTTAATGTACTTAAGTGGTATTGTTTGGTTCCCCTCCTACCACTTTATTTGTTAATTTATCTTTTAATTTTCTAGACTTGGCAACTGCTTCCCTGTGTCTGAAATTCTCAAATCTGGTGAAGCAGCATTGTACGTAATTTGTTACTAATAAGAGTTAAGACATGGAAGCTCATGAATGGTTTACTAAAAGAAAAATTAGAATAGAAGTATTAAAAAAATACCTTCATTTGCATTTCTTAAAGGGGGAGGGGGGCAGAATTCTTCAGGATGTCAATGGGACTTTCCCTGCTGTCCCAGGCTGAGGACAAATGGTACTATGTTCACCGCTCTCCACAGAGCCTCCCACAAATGGCAGGCACACCCCTCCCCACAAGGAGGACAGAAGGAGTAGTCAGCTCTGGCTTTGTGACTAGTCAAAGGTGTTTCTAGTGAGCAGTTCTTCTCACACACAGGGAGGAGAGGGGGCGCTCCAAGAGTCAAGAGGGGTGCTGCGGGGGTGGGGGAGGGCCCAGCATTCCTCTCCTGGGTCAGACATCTGCTTAGGCAGCAGCCTGACGGTCTAGCTTTGTGCTGACCAGGCAAAGGGGAGATGGCAGGGTTGAGATGGGGAGTGAGCAGTGTGGCCCTGCACCGTTGGGGGTGACGAGGATATGTGAGTTTCTCATGGGAAAGAGCATCTCAGGGGGTAGAGAGGTTTAAGTAGTTATGAGTTAAGTACCCCAAGGGCCTCAGCAAATAGAGAAAAAAGTTTTCATATTCCTGTCTCCACTGGACAGAGATTTACCCACATCTCCCAAGAACCCACAGCCTCTCCTATAAATGCCGAAGGGGTTGTGACATGAAGCTACCTAAATGTCTTTAGTAAAGTGAATAGAATGAGTCAGAAGAGGATGGGGGTGGGGGTATGGGGGAGAGGTTGATAACACCTGGCCCAAAAGGTGAAGAGCTGAAAGAGGGAAGTTGACAGATACCAGAAACGGGAGGACCGGGAGTGGTCGCTCCACGCACATGTACTGTCTTTCTCCTTCACTGTTGACTGTCCTCAGTCCTGGTCTTGGTCCCCCTGTCTTGGTCCACACCCTCAAGGAACCCAGTCCTTAGTCTCTGCGTGTTCTGGTTCGGGACTGCAGATGTCGTATGCACTTATGATAGATGTGTGTTGAATGAATTTATCCTCTAAAACTAAAAATAGCCAGTTTTCTTGTATAAAATTTCTGCTGTCCTGTTGTTTAATGATTGATAAATGGGTATAAATAAGAACCTTAAAAACTGTCTAACAAATGATGTCATAACCTTTTAAAAATAAGATTACTTTGAGACATTATTCACTTGTGATTCCTACCTTTTACTCATCCTGTTATGGATTCAGAAAGACAGAATAACTTGGGTGTTTTGGGCATGGAAACTTTCAAAATTTAATTTTTTAATTGAGGTAACATTGGTTAATACAATTATATAAGTTTCAGGTGCACAGCGTGATTCGATTTCTGTGTGCTCGATGGTGCTCAGCACCACAATTCTAGTTTCCGTTTGTCACCATATATTTGACCCCTGTCCCCGCTTTTCCCTACACCTACTCTCTTCCCCTCTGTTAGCCACCAATCTGTTTTCTGTATCCATGAGTTCGTTTTTCTTGTTCACTTGTTTTTTTAATTTATATTCCACATGTAAGTGAAGTCATAAATTTTTGTCCTGATTTATCACTCTTAGCACAAATCCCTCAAGCTCCATCCATAGTGCCACAAATGGCAGTATTTCATCTTTTTTATGACTGAGTCATATTCCACTTTTTATATCTATCTATCTTATCTATATGTCTGTTTACCTACCTACCTACCTACCACATCTCTTTAGCCATTCATTCATTGATGGGCATGGGTTATTCCATATTTTGGCTATTATAAATAATGAACATAGGAGTGCATATATCTTTATGAATAAATGTTTTCATATTCTTTGGATAAATAACTAGAATTGCTATAATTGTTCTCTTCTTAATTTTTTTAAGAACCTCCACACTGTTTTCCATAGTAGCTGCACTAATTTACAAGCGTGAGGGTTCTATTTTCTCCACATCCTCGCCAGCACTTGTTATTTATTTATTGATGGAAATCATTCTAACAGGTGTGAGATTTATATTTCATTGTGGTTTTAGTTTGTATTTCTCTAACAATTAGTGATGTGGAGCACCTTTTCCTGTGCCTGTTGACCATATCTGTGTCTTCCTTGGGAAAATATCTGTTCAGATCCTCTGTTTATTTTTTGGTAAGGTTGTTTGCTTTTTGTCGTAGTTGAGTTGCAAGAGTTCTTTATATATTTTTATATTAATCCCATACTAGAAATATCATTTGCAAATATCTGCTCTCATTCAATTGGTTGTCTTTTATTTTATTAATGGTTTGTTTCCTTTCCTGTGCAGAAGCTTTTTAGTTTGATATAAACCGATTTGTTTATCTTTGATTTTGTTTCCCTGGGCATGGACACTTCTTATTGAAACTATTTTGTTTAAAAACTAAGGTCAAAATGCTTATTTGATTACTATATAGCTTTCTAAAATCAGATTAGAAATTCTGACCCAGACATGAATATTTTTCCTTAGGAGGGTATACAGAACCTTCTCAGTTGTAGCTGATATTATCAAGCCATTAGCTTTTCTTTATAAAAGTTTAGCAATTGCCACTACATACATGTGGGGCCAAGACAGGTAGTTAAATAGAAGCTTCCCAACCTTTTCCTCTGAATGGAAACCAAGTTATTCAGTATTGCTTGATATACAGCCGAAGCGGGAGGCATTTGTCATCATCCTCCCAAGTACTGTACCTTCTTCCTCACAATTCCCTACCCTGCCCATACCAGTAGCATCCCAGGAGCACCTGTCATGCCGTCTGAGAAAATGAAGCTTCTAGCCCCTGGTTTTGAATCTGAGTCAGTTGGAGGGAGCTTCCTAAACAATTAACTAAAGCTTCTTTGCACCTCCTTTAAAGGAATTGGGTTTTTTTGTTGTTGTTGTTGTTGTTTTTGCAGATGGGCAAAAGGACAGCTCTAACTCAAAACCTAATGAAAAATGTTACAAACCAGAAACCAGGGACTGACCATTTTATTGGCCTCTTGGAGGGACCTAAAGGTTTGGTAAAAGGAACACTAAGAACTGAGTGGGGAGAACTTAGCCATTACTGAATGGGTGGATCTCCAAAGGTATGGATTCAACAATTGGTTTTGGCCACTTCTATGTAGAAGCTGAGGTCTCCATATTTAATATAGGATTTCCCAACAATGGAAAATACAACCGCTAAGTACCTAATTTAAGAAAATAAAAAAAGGAGTAGAGGAGGCTGTCAGTATGCTGGAGCTTTTTGCATGTGTCAGGGCTTTAGAAACTACTTTAGAAAGCTACACAAACCAGCTTTGTATAACCTGTGGCAAACAAATCCCTCATCAAGAAGGCCCATGTCAACAGGCACATAAAGGCATTTTGAAATTTTCCAATCAAAATCATCTAATTTACTTTCATTTTTAGACCTAAGACCAAAGGAGCATCATTTAAGTTAGTCAAATAGTACTAGATTAATTACAGTTTCATTCACTTTTTTTTATTGATACAAAAATATTTTAAATAAAAGTTTGTACATGTCATGTGTTAATGGGAAAGAATGAAAATGTTATGCAAATAGTCCAGTAAATACATTTTTACTATTTGTTTAGATCATATAATTTTCCTTCAAAATCTGTACATATGCCTGTCCCTGTATGACTCTGGTCCACTCTGAGCCACTGTCCCTCCACCTAAGACCAGGATGAGTGCCCATGAATAGATTTTGTGTATTGGTCCTTTAAGAATAAGATGCCTGGGTTTGTAGCAGACTCTAGTCTCACCATGGCTGATGGAATCCCTGCTGATTTTCATAGCCAGATGTTATGTGGGTTTCTCTTCTTGGGTGCCCACCAGTGAGGCTGAGAAGGGGATGAAGGAAAAGAAGATGAAGATGATGACAAAAGGAGGAAGGAGAGGAAGATGAAGGAGAAGATGACTAATGGAACGCTGATGGATTCCGACCTTTTCAAAAACTTTTCTCCAGTCCCTGTGAGAAAATAGCAGTACTTTTCCCTTCTGGTGCACAGTTGCCCTGTTTTTGAGGCCTTTTTCTCCTTTTCACCATGGGTCTCACCTTATTTGGAGGGAAATTCATTGAGCAGAATAGAGTGGGAAAAGAATCTCTGCCCCTTTCTGTTCCAAGTTGTTTTATTCCTTCCTATCTCAGTAAAAACTTTGTGGAATCAATACCACCATGCTCTGCAGGAAAAAAGAAAAGCCCCCTGCTCCCTTAGCTCTGCTGGAAGCCTTTTCTTCCTTTCTCTGTATATTGGGCTCAGAGTGACACTGTGTCTCCATGTGAATATGGACAGTTAGCATTTACCAACTTATAATTGTCTCTTTCCTCTTGTTTAAAAAAATAAAAAAATAAAATTGGGACTATAGACAATCAGCAAAGTGTGGGTTTGAGATATTTGGGTGGGATAAGTGGGCTTCTCCTTTGGCATGTTTAATTACGATGTTTGATGGACATCCTTGAAGTCTGAGATGACACTGTAAAAAAAATTTCTCTCCTAATCATGATTTAAGCCTTGCCACTCAATGGAAGAATCAGCAGAATCTGTAGGGTTTTGCTGGGAGTTGACATTCTCTATTGTAATTCTGTTGCTTTTTATTTTAAAAATTTCCTTTTGTTTCACTGGAAAGGAAAGATGATGCACAGTTTTCAATGTTATAAAAATATACATTGCTTTATTATAATAAAACTAAATGTGTACAAAAAAGGTTCTTAAATTCAGTAATCTTTTTTAAATTTACCATTTTTCTTTACTTCTTGATCCAAACTATATTCCAGAGATAGTTTTAACTCAGTATATTTCTTTAAGTAGTACTTTACACCCTCAGATGAATGTGTACCTAATAGGTTTGTCTGAAGCTGTTCAATTTTACCCACTTGTGTTTTTTTTTAATTTAAATTTTGCCATTTATGCTATTAGAGTTGTCCCAGTTTTCCTCCCTTTTCCCCCCATCCACCCAGACCCTACCCACTCCCTCAGGCAATCCCCACACCACTGTCCATTTCCTTGGCTCATGCATGTATGTTCTTTGCCTACTACATTCCCTGTGCTGTACTTTACATCCCCGTGACTATTCTGTAATAACCAATTTGTACTTCTTAATCCCTTCACCTTTTCTGCCCATCCCCATGTCACCCCTACCATCTGGCAAACATCAAAACATTCTCTGTATCTGTGATTCTGTTTCTTTTCTGCTTGTTAGATTCAATTATTGATAGATATGTATTTATTGCCATTTTATTGTTCATATTTTTGATCTTCTTAAAGAAGACCCTTTAGCATTTCATATAATAATGGTTTGGTGATGATGAACTCTTTTAGCTTTTTCTTGTCCGGGAAGCTCTCTATCTGTCCTTTGGTCCTAAATGATAGCTTTGCTGGGCAGTGTGATATTAGTTGTAGGTCCTTGCTTTTCATCACTTTCAATGTTTCTTGCCAGTCCCTTCTAGCCTGCACAGTTCCTTTTGAGAAATCAGCTGACAGTCTTATGGGAGTTCCCTTGTAGGAAACTAACTGCTTTTCTCTTGCTGCTTTTAAGATTCTTTGTTTTTTACCTTTGGCATTTCGATTATGATGTGTCTTGGTGTGATCCTTTTTGGGTCCAACTTGTTTGGGATTCTCTGTGCTTCCTGGACTTGTATGTCTATTTCCACCACCAAGTTAGGGAAGTTTTCTGTCATTATTTTTTTTCAGATAGGTTTTCAATTTCTGGCTCTCCCTCTTCTCCTTCCAGCATCGCTATGATGTGAATGTTGGTGTGTTCGAGGTTGTCCACGGGCTCCTTATACTATACTCAGTTTTTTGGACTATTTTTTCCTTCTTTTTGGTGTTTTTTGATTTCTTATATTCTAAATCGCTGATTTGGTTCTTGGTTTCATCCACTCTACTGTTGCTTCTCTGTAAATTGTTCCTCATTTCAGTTAGTGTATCTTTTATTTCTTAGTGGTTCTTTTTAATGGTTTCCATGCCCTTTTTTTAATGCTGTTGAAGTTCTCTCTAACTTCACTGAGCATCCTTATAATCAGTGTTTTGAACTCTGCATCTCATAGATTGTTTGCCTCTAATTTGTTTAGTTCTTTTTCTGGAATTTTGTTCTGTTCTTTCATTTGGGCCACGTTTCTTTGTTTCCTCATTTTGGCAGCTTCCCTGTATTTGTTTCTATGTATTAGGTAGAGTTGCAATGACTCCCTGTCTTGGAAGAGTAGCCTAATGTAGAAAGTGTCCTGTGGGGTCCAGTGGCACAGCCTCCCCTATCACCCAAGCTGGTACTTGAGGTGTGTGCTGTGTACACTCTCCCCTTGTAGTTGAGACTTGATTGTTGTTGGCATGTCAATGGGAGGGATTTACCTGGGCCAATCAGCTACAAGGGCTGGCTGTGAGTACTGACCACCAACCTCCCACTACTGTGAAGGATCAGTTGTGCAGGGGTCCATTCCACAGAGCAGAATCCTCTGTTCAGCATCCTCTGGTGCCTGCTGAGTCAGCCCCTTGAGTGTGTCACTTGTGGATGTGGTTGGGTGGTGGTGTTTCAATGTCCTCTGTAGTTTTCCACTGTGTTCATAGCCTCTGGGGCCTTCCAGGAGGTGAAAGTCAAAGTCAGCCACCACTTGTGTTTTGACCAGGGCCACCCAATATAAGCTACAAAGTGATCTGTAGTTGTCCACCACTTGTATTGTGTTTGCAGGTGCCCGGGTGAGTCCAAGCTGTGAACCAAGGCCAGCTGCTGTTAGTGCCAGCCCTATGGCCACTTAGCAATAGGCATGTGACACACTGAGGCCAGATGTTGCTTATTTGAGAGAATTTAGGAAAATCTGAAGCATGAGCCAAGATAAGCCATTCATATGGAAAAGCCACAGGAAACAGCTTGGGTGAGCCTGAAAGTTGGGTGGGGCAGAGCCTCAAGGAATCACCAGGGTGGGTGGAAAACAGTGTGAGCCAGGTTGATGGAATCTCAGATATCATGCCTGCCTGCCTGCTTTTTTCAGGGAGGGCTCAGAAAAGGAACAATGGCCTCTGCCAGCACTTCTGTCTGGGAGAAAAATGCCCCCCAGCTCTTACTATGATGCCAGACATTCAGTTCTTCCCTGTGTGCCTCTGGTGACTTTCAATCTGCTGCTCCCATGCTGGAGCTTAGACGAAGTGATTCCAAGTAAGTCTGTGCACTGGCCCTTTAATAGGAACTGCCTGGTACTCTTGATCTTTGTCTTCCACAGCCTCAATTCCTTCTGGTTTTTATAGCCAGAAGCTATGGGGTCTTATCTTCCTGGCACTGGAACCCTGGGCTGGAGGGGGCTGGTATGGGGCTGGGACTCCTTGTTCCCAAACTATCCCTCCCTCTTTTTATCCACCATCTGTGGGTGTGGGACCAGCCCACTGAGTGTCTCTGCCCCTCCTACCAGACCTGATGTAGTTTCTTCTTTAATTCTGTAGCTATAGAACTTCCATTCAGCTGTAGTTCTGGTTGTTCTGTAGTTTAGTTGTAATTTTGATGTGGTTGTATGAGGAGTTGACCTGTGTTTACCTGTACTGCCATCTTGAATGGAAGTCCTCACTTGCTTTTTGATTGTAGCTTTCAATTTGGCATTTTCAGTTTCAAGCTCTTACATGTGAACTTGTGTCTCCTTAGCACACATTACAGCAGCTGTATATCCCATGCTTTTGCAACTGAATTCTGATCTCATCTAACTGCTTCTGGAAATCCTATGTCTCATCTTCTAAATTCAGGTAATAATGTGATGTATCCTCCAATGACGCTTCTGACATAGATTGTTTTTATAGGTATCAGCCAGTTCTTGTTGAAGTGGTCTCATAACTACTTCTCTTCCTGCTTTATCTTTTTCATATTGATACATTCTTTTTAAAAAAATGATTACATTCATTAACTCCTTATTTCTTCTAGCAAAAGACCTTGTTTTTTACTTTTGGATTGAAGTATTTTTATGATATCTTGAAACTGGTCATGGATATTGATCACTGCCTTTTCTTTACCATTTGCTTTGTTGTGAGCATCACCCAGTCACTGTTGAATTGACATATTTTTACTTTGTAGGTGAGACAGTTTCTCCTTTAAGGATCCCTACTCTCCAGTGTATTTATTCACTTCACCTTGTTCATTTTGATAATGTGTTCAGTTTCCTTTTCTTGACACTGTGTTGGGCTTCAGTCTCTTTGCACACATTCTAAAAGCAAAATCGTCTCTCTGAGAGCATCTCTTGTGTGATGGAGCTCAATTTCTAGGCTATTGAATTTACATTCAGTGTGAGAAAGTTGTTGAGAAAGGATCTCATTTTAGGTTTAGACATATCAAAATTCACTTTGTCCTATAAACAAAATATTAGTCATCTCTTGCTATCTGAAAAGCAAGTTCTAGGGTTTTAGGGTTTTTTTATTTCTGACTTTATTCATGATGATATATAGCTGTAGCCAGTCTAGAACAGTCTAGAACAGTATGGTATGGTTCAACTTCTGTTCTCCGTCTTTCTTTGTTTTGTTTTACATTCTCCGGTTTAGAGTTTAGCATTGTATTCTCAGTTGTCAGAACATTAAACTGTCCATTATATTGAAATATTGTTTTTTTAATGCTTCCTCATTCAGTTTTATTGTCTTTCGAAGATGAACATTCTCTTTTTTTTACAATTGCAATGTCCTCAAAATATCTTTTCCATTTCCCGGTTCAGATATTTTAGTGTATCTATTTCCAGTCTTAGTATGGCAGTTTTATCCTGCAACACGTGGTTTACATGCAACATGTCTTGTCTTTTTCATAGCTGTCAGAAACCTGATTAAAATTCTTTCTGATGGTCTTTAATTCTATGTCTAGTGTGCTATGAGTGATTTCAGGTTGTTGTTTCATTTCAACTTCTTTACTATATTGCTCTTCTTTTTTCTTCACTGTTCCCAATTTTTTTCATGTAACAGGTCAATATTTCTTTTCTTCTCGTTTTCTTCAAGAGAAATCTCAAATTGCAGCATTCTTGTTCTTGTCAACTGATGGTCATTGGAGTCTCTAACAGGATTCTCCAATTTGGGATGTGGTGAAGAAGGAAACTTTACTTGGTGCAGAACAGCTCAATTACGATACAGCACAGCTGTGAAAATAGTATGGCTGTGAGACAGCCCTGGGACCAGGTAGCCTTGGGGCCAGGTCCCTCTCTGGCTAGACAGCTCTGCTGTGTTTCTCCATGGTCTGCTCTATTCTGCTTCTTGCTTGTCTGTTTTGTGCTGCACTGGTCTGCTCCTCTGTCCTGCAGTCTGCTCCATTTTGCCCCAGTGAGACATTTAGGTGTTTCAGCTCAGCCAGGGAGATACAGTCTTCAGTGTTTGGTGGAAAGGGAAAATACACTCCCAGAGCCAGTGGGGAGTTGAGTTATATAGACAGAAGTCCCCAACCCTCGTCTCTGATTGGTCTGTCCTCATGCAAATGAGGATGCTAAATCCTTGCAGTTCGATTGGCCCAAAGTGCACTGTTTTGATTGGTCAGAATAGTGTTACTGTGGCTGGTCAGAGCTGCACATATTTGATTGGATGAGGAAAGCCTCAGTCCTACTGGTTGAATTAGGATTCCAGGAACTTTTTAAATAAAACCTGGCTCAGGTGGCAGGAACACAGTACAGTCAGATGGTTCAGTGCAAGCTTCTCCCTAAAGTATAGATTGCTTGAGAGGACCCTGTCCAGAAATGGTGGTTAGGCTCTATTTTGTTAAAATTTGAGCCATTAGCCACCAGAAGACCTTCTTCCTAGGTGTCTTCTTTCTCAGGGTTCACATTACCATTCTACTTTTTATTATTTTTCATTTCTTTTTTTGTTTTAATTGAATTTATTGGGGTGACATTAGTTAATAAACTTATATAGGTTTTAGGTGTACAGTCCTGTAAAACAACATCTGTATATTGTATTGTGTTCATCATCCCAAGTCAACTCTTATTCCATCACTTTTTATCCCTCTTTTAACCTCTTCTACCTCTCCTCCACCCCCTTTTCCTTTGGTAATTACCATATTGTTATCTGAGTCTATGAGGGTTTTTTTTTTTTTTTGCTTAATCCCTGCATATTTTTTACCCAGCACCTCAATGGCCCCCACCACCCTGACAGCTGTCAGTCTGTTCTCTGTATCTATAAGTCTGTTTCTATTTAGTTACCTTATTGTGTTAATTAGATTCCGCACAGAAGAGAAATCATTGTATTTGTCTTTCTCTGACTGGGTTATTTCACCTAGCATAATACTTTCCAGGTCCACCCATGCTGTCAAAAAAGGAAAGATTTCATTCTTTTTTTTACAGCCAAGTAGTATTCCATTATGTAAATGTATCACAGCTTTTTTATTCAGTCATCTACTGATGGGCACTTGGGAAGCTTCCAAATCTTAGTTATTGTAAATAACACTGCAATAAATATAGAGGTGCATATATCCTTTCAAATTAGTGTTTAGTGTTTCTTCAGACACATTCCCAGAAGTGGAATCACTGGGTCATGAGGCAGTTCCATTTTTAATATTTTGAGTTAACTCCATACAGCTTTCCACAGTAGCTGCACCAGTCTACATTCCCACCAACAGTGCTTGAGAGTTCCCTTTTCTCCACATCCTCACCAACACTTGTTGTTTGTGGATTTATTGATGATAGCCATTCTGATGGGTGTGAGGTGATATTTCAATGTAGTTTTAATTTGCATCTGATGATTTAGTGACATTGAGCATCTTTTCATATGTCTATTGGCCATCTGAATGTCCTCTTTGGAGAAGTGTCTCTTCAGGTCCTTTGCTCATTTTATAATTGCTTTGTTTGTATTTCTGGTATTGAGTTTTATAAGTTCTTTATAAATTTCAGACATTAACCCCTTGTCTGATGTATCAGTGAATATGTCCTCTCATTCGGTGTGTTTTCTTTTCCTTTTATTCATGATTCTTTATTCTGGATTTTATGTTTTTCTTCCCATGCTTATGATCTCTTTGTTAAGTTCTCATTGAATTCATCCATTCTTCCCCTAACATCCTTGAGCACTTTTATACCCATTTTTTTTGAAGTCTGTATCAGGTAAATTGCTTGCCTCCATTTCATTAATTCTTTTTCTGGAGACTTCTCCTGTTCTTTTATTTGAGACATATTTCTTTGTCTTCCCATTTTGGCTGCCTCTCTGTGTTTGTTTCTGTGTCTTGGGTAGATTTTCTATGTCTCCCAGTCTTGGTACAGTGGCCTTATGTAACTGGTGTCCTGTGGGACCCAGTTGTGCAGTCTCCTTGATCACTTGCACTAGGTGCTCCACGAATGTCTCTTGTGTGTGTTACATGGGCCCTCCTGTTGTAATTGAGTCTCTATTACTAACGGCCCACTCATGCATAGGGTCTTTTCTCAGGCTGTCTGTGAGGCTCAATCCTGGCCATGGCATGGGAGCTACCGTGCAGGTGCTAACCATATGAAGTTGGATTTGCCTCAGCAGGGTTTGGTGCCTGCCAAGAAGCAGGGTTTGGTCCTTTTGGATATGCTGCTTATGAAATTTATTGGATCCTGCTGTGATGTTGTCTAAAACCCACCACTGGATAGGTTGGTTTGGGGCATTTTGGGAGGGACTCAATATAAGATAGAGCCTGTGTCTGGCCCTTGGCATCCTGTTTGGAGCTACAACCAATCCACAGTTTGTGGCTGCCTCTGCTGGATCTGCAGGCATGAGGGAAGGATCAAGCTGCACAGTAAGGCCTGCTTTTACCGGCACAGGCCCCAGGGGCAGGTCAGAACAAGTCCGAGTGCACCCCAATATCTGTCTCCACCCACCTCTATCTACTGGCTGCCTCCTAGGGCTCAGTCACTGAAAGAGCCTCTGGTGATACTCTGGTTGCATGAGCTAGATTCTTGATAAATCTCCAGGTAAGGGCCAGTGGTGTTCACCGGATTGATACAGGTTCAAAGTCGGTGCCAGTGCTTGGTCTGAGGCCACTTAGCAAAACTTCCAGTGTATATCAAGTCTAGCTGCCACCCGTTTGGTGCTTGCAGATCTAGGTGGTGGTGCAGGGTCTCGGAGACATCAGGGTGAGGCCAGTATATTTTATCAGGCCCAAACGTACCACAACTTGGCTCTGTGAACAGAGCACTCTGCTCTGGTCAGGAATGCAAGGGAAAATGGCCCCTGTTCTAGAGCCACACAGCTCAGTCTGTCCTAGATTCTTCTGGGAGGTGATGAAGTATAGCAGGGTGGGGCTGCCAAGCTGGGAGGATGGAGGTAGTGGATCTCCTATGAAGGGGAGGTGCTGGTCAGGCTTTGGGGAGATTGGGGCATGTGGCTCCTGCCCCAGAGCCACACCACTCAGTCTGTTGCAGATTTTGCCCTGATCTTGGCAGGGCAGGTCCTCTAGGAATCAGGTGTGCGGGACCTCTGGAACCTGCCAGCACCCAAGGGATGGGTGTGATGGAGGCCTGGAGGGTGCTTGTAGTGGATCTCCCATGCTGTGGAAGTGTCAGTCAGCTTCATGGGAGAGTGGGGGGAACGACCCCTGCCCCAGAACCTCATGACTCAGTCACTGACACCCCCTGAGTCTTCTGAGATGTCTATACTTTGGCTAAGGCAGTTGTCTTTTTAGGATGGCATAGTTTCCCAGGGTTGTTTCTGATAGTTCCTTTTGTAGTCTACTAGCCTTATTTTTCATTTTTAAAAATTTTCCTGTAATTCACAGTGACTTTCCTAAATTCCTTTAATTTTTCATATGAAATAACTGCCTCTCAAATGCTTCATTCACTCTTATTTAAACATTTCCTCAGCAACAATTAGGTGCCAAGATGCTAGGGATATAGCATTGCTCAAGACAGTAAAGGTTCCTACTCTTGAGGAATTTCTATTCTAGGTTAGCAACATCAATGATAAACATAAAGAGTAGGCTTCTGGTCAAGATGGCAATGCAGGCAGACATGGCTCACCTCTTCGCACAACCACATCAAAATTACAACTGACATATAGAACAGCCATCACTCAGGAACATCAGAAACGAAGCTGAATGAAAGTCTGACAGCTACAGAATTGAAGAAACGATATCCATCCAGACTGATAGGAGGGGTGTGGATGTGGAACAGGTTTGCCCCACACCCATGTGGATAACAATTCGAGAGGGATATCTTGAGAGCAGGGAGTCCCAGATGCACTCCAGACCCCCTAGCCCAGGATTCCAGTGCCAGGAAGATAAGTCCCCACTACTCCTGGCTGCGAAAACCAGTAGGAATTGAGTCAGTGGAGGAGGCTGCTGGAGCCCTAAGCATTGCCTCTTGGGGAACCCACACACAGACTCACCTACTCAGACTCGGTCCCTCTGAGCTCCAGCACCAGAGTGGCAGCTTGATAGTTACCAGTGGTGTACAGAGAGAGACTGAAGTGTCTAGCATTCAGGGCAAGCAGAGGCCATTGTCCCTTTGCTGAGCCCTCCCCACATAGAGCCAATAGGCTGGTGCCATATCTGAGACTCCATTGACCTGGCTAACACTGTGTGACCCACCTTGAAGATCCACAGAGGCTCTACCCCATCCAATTTATGAGCCCACACAAGCTGCTTTTCTATTGGAATGGCTGATCTTGGCTCCTAAATCCTATCAAACAAGCAACAGCTGGCTTCAGTAAGCCCTAGCAGCAGTCAGATTAGAGTCTTATCTTGGCTTCACCCGGGAATCTCCAAGCCCAGCACAAGTAGCAGCCATCTCAGATTGCTTTATAGCTCAAGCAGGGGTGCCCCAGGTGAAACACAGGTGGGGGCTGACCTTGGCCTGCACCACCCAGGAAATGCCAGGGCCAATTCACTGAGTGGACAGCTACAGACCATGTTGGAGCACCACCACACTTCCCCTGCATAGCTGATCCTCTATGGAGGATGGAGGTTGGTGGTCAGTGGTCACAGCCAATCCTTGCAGCTGACTGGCCTGGGTAAAGCCCTCCCATTGATTTGCCAACAGCAACCAAGGCTCAACTACAAGAGGAGGGTTAACTCAGCCCACATGAGGGGCACACCTTGAGTACTCAGCTTGGGAGATAGGGAAGGCTGTGCCACTGAACCCTACAGGACACCTACTACATTAGGCCACACTACCAAGACACGGAGTCAAAACAGCTCTTCCTAAGACATAGAAACAAACACAGGGAGACTGCCAAAACAAGGAGACAAAGAAACATAACCCAAATGAAAGAACTGATAAACAGAAAAAAAAGAGCTAAACCAAATGGAGGTAAGCAAGCTAGCAGATGCAGAATTCAAAACACTCTTTATAAGGATGCTCAAGAAACTTAATGAGGACCTCAGCAGCATAAAAAAGACCCAGTCATAAACGAAGGATAAACTAATTGAAATAAAAAAAAATTTACAGGGAAACAACAGTAGAGTAGGTAAAGCTGAGAATCAAATCAATGATTTGGAACATAAGGAAACAAAAAACAACCACACAGAACAACAAGAAAAAAAAAGAATCCAAAAAAAATGAGGACAGTATAAACAGCCTCTGGGACAACTTTAAGAGGCCCAACATTCACCTCATAGGGGTGCCAGAAGGAGCAGAGAAGGAGCAAGAAATTGGAAATCTATCTGAAAAAGTAGTGAAAGAAAACTTCCCTAATTTGGTGAAAGAAATAGACATGCAAGTCCAGGAGGCGCAAAGAGTCCCAATTATGATGGGTGCAAAGAGGCCCACTCCGACACACCATTATTAAAAGGTCAAATGTTAAAGATAAAGAGAGACTCTTAAAAGCAATAGAAAAGTAGTTACCAGAATGTTGTCAGATAGGAGGGAAGAAGGGGAGAATGAGTGAAGAGGTGAGGGGGTTAAGAAGTGCAAATAGGTAGTTACAGAGTAGTCATGGGGACATAAAGTACAGTATAGGAAATGGAGGAGCCAAAGAACTTATAAGCATGACTCATGGACATGAATAATGGTGGGGGATTGCCTGAGGGGGTAGGGGACACTGGGCGCAAGGGGACAAAGGGGGAAAATCAGGACAACTGTAATAGTGTAATCAATAAAATATAATTAAAAACCATAAAGAATAAAGTTAACATAAATATTTTCAGATAGGTGTAAGCATAGTGAAGAAAATACAGGTAAGAGGATAGAATGGGGAATAACCTTAAGCTTGGCTGAGTGATACTTTACATTGGGAGGTTCAGTGAAGGTAAATTTTCCTGAGCGTCAGATGAGAAGGAACCTGCCAGAGTGATTCTGGGGGAAGGTTACTCCAGGTATAGGTAAAAGAAGGTGCAAAGGACTGGAGGTGGAAATGAGCTGGCAGGAACAAACTTGGGTGGTGAGGCTGCAGCACGCATTGACAGGTAGGTGGGGAGCCAGATCTCCAGGGCCTTGTATGTCAGAGTAAGGGTCTGGATTAAATTCTAAATATAGTAGGAAATCAGAAGTAGTTAGCTAAGCAGGGGCTTGTTATCATCTGAGGTACGTTTTAAAAATTTTATTCAAGCTGCTGCGTGGCGAATAGATGAAAGGGAAACAAACTGGATGACCAATTAGAAGTATTTCCCCAAGATCTGTAATGGTAAGTAGTAACCTGGACCAGATGGTAGTGAACACTGAATACAGAGCTAATGGGCTACAAGTGAGCGGTGCAAGTTTGAGAGAAATCAAGGATGGGTCCTCAATATTTAGCTTGAGCAACTGGATGGTACCATTTTCTCAGATGGGGCTACCAGGGGAGAGCATATCAGGGCAGAGAAAAGGGTGGAATCAAGAGTCCTGTTTCAGCCTTATTAAATTTGGAATGTCTGTTAGTATCTAAATGGAGATACCACAGACATTTGTATAGTTGGAGAGGATACAAATTTGTGAGTCAATGGCAGGCAACGAAAGAGGACTTGAAGCCAAAGTACTCATTGAGATTACCCAGGTAGAGAAGAGGCCTCAAGACTAAATCTTGAAGAAGCCCCACATTTAGAATTGAAGCTGAAGAAAACTCATGAAAGGAATCCTAGAAGGAGTGATCAATGAGAAAGAGTGCTGTCATGAAGCCAAGAGAAGAAAGTATTTCCAGAAGATAGGTGTAGTCAACTGTGTAAAGAGCAGCTGACGGACGGAGGGAGTTGAGAAATTGTCAGTACGGAGGTCTCTGGTCACATTGACCAGAAGAGCTTCATTGTGAGGATGCAAGCCAGGCTGGAGTGGGCTGATGAGAGGAGGGCGGAAAGGAAATGGACAATGTTTGGAGAAGTTATGCTTTGGACGGGGAACAGGGAAAAGGGCTGCTCGTTGGCAAGTGCCGTGAGGTCAAGGTAAGCTTTTCTTGTCTTAACAAACTAACTTTTAAATGGAGATGCAATTAGGATATAACATTATATTAGTTTTTAGGTGTACAGCATAATGATTCAATACTCATATATTGTGAAATTATCAGCACAGTAAGTTCAGTTAACATCCATCACCACAAATACACAGTTACAAATAATTCTTTCTTGTGATGAGAACTTTTAAGATCTGTCTAATCAACTTTCAAATATGCAATAGTATTATTTAACTATAGTCATCATGGTGTATATTTTTTGGTCTTACTTTTTAATGATTTTTTATTTTTATTTAAATACATTTTAAAAATTATAGTTGGCATATTGTTTCAGATGTACAATGTAGTGATTATTTACATAACTTACAAAGTGATTACCCTAATCTTCTATTGGTTTAAAGGTATAAGACATTAGATTTCATGTTTATATTTTGATAGTATGATCCTCTACTTGCATATGAGATCACTGCCTAAGGGCAATGCAGTTTTCATAACGGTCCTCAGATTACAGAGTATTGAGTTGAAAAAAACCATCTCATCAAACCTCTTAACTTTATACGATATTAGGAGTGAGATCCATAAACAGGTAGGTGATTTGCCCAGTGTAACAAGTGCTTCTATCCATAAATTCTCAAGAGTGGGCCACCCTGCTTGACACTGTTTAAAGCTCATCAGTTAGTGTGGTTTTTCACGGGGCTGATCCATCCCACTCCCATCTTTTTCTCTTGTGGATTTAAAAAAGTTTTTATTGTTTACCTGATGAGAACAAAACAGCAAATTGTACATTCAGTTTAGTTAGCGCAGTGCTCTCTTTGAGTTAAATGAGAAATGGGATCCTACCAGAATATACTTCCATTCCTCTGGCTGCTTGGAATTTCATTCCGAACTGTGTGTCAGCGTGTAAAGTTCTGGCTGAGATTAGCTTTCCCTACATCCACACTGCTTGGTATTCTTCTGGGAAGTTTTAGAAAACTCAGGGCCTATAAGTTCCCCAGGGCAGGGGAGTGCACCAGGATCTCCAGGAACCTCAGCTCTGCAGAGGAACAGCTGTCTCTCTAAAAACGGTCAAATAGTGCTGGAAACCAATGGAGGCCTGACTGTAAGCCAACCTGAAATATTCTTGCTTCGTGCTGCAGCCCCAGGAAGGCTCTAAGGACTCTGGACTGGAGAGCAACAGGGAGGACACGATGTGAAGTTTGCGTTTCTCACTAAGCCATGAGGGGACAGCTGTCTGCGGGTGACGAAGCACTGACAGGACGTGGGGAGAGAGGGAACTGTGAGTGGGTGGGAGAAGACTGATTAAACACTTGTGGCTCTCAGCACCTTGGGATTTTAAAAAGTTTCAAGTCCAAAAAGTGGTTTGTTCCACTTATTTGGTGAGTCAAATACCTGGTCTTGTATGGTTAGTTTTTTGTTTTTAATTATCTGTTTAGCTGTCTGTCTTATTTTAGCTAACCCCCTGAGACTGTATTTGGGCTTTCCAGTAAATTTTTTCTTGTATCTGAAATGGTCTTGGCAACTCCCTTATTTATCCAGAGAAACCATATGCATCTTTTCTTCTGACAAGGCACCTACAGCATAAGTAGCCCCTCTCTGTTTCTGATTTTAGTATGGACCACATTTCATTGTCATCAGCTGCTTTCCTTTTCAGTAGTCTATGAACTTCTTGAGGTAAGAGGTCATCTTGTCACCACCATTTATTTGCTAGCACAGTTCTGGTCCTATAGTAGGCCAGTAGTTCTCAAAACATGGTCCCAGAAGTGCTGCCTCAGTATCACCTCGGATTTTAGCTTTACAATAAATAGAATCTCTGTGTGTGGCTAAAGATTCTGCCTTTTAAACAGGCTGCCCAGATGATTCCTTTCCACAGTGAAGGCTGGTAATTTTTAGAGTAGGCTCTTGACAAATGTGTGTTGATTTATTGATATGGACATTTGCGTCTTTGAAACAAGATTTAGGTCGCCTTTCATGTGAGGTTACATTAAGAAGACAGCTGTCTATGAGGAAGTGGGTCCTCACCAGACACTGAGTCTGCCCATACCTTCATCTTAGATTTCCCAACTTCCAGAGCTGTGACAAATAAATTGGTTGTAAAATTTGGGTCAATGACTCATTCTTTATGGTCAGTAGCTTTTAGAGAGGAACACACTCCTCCGATTACTTTTCTCAGTTGCAGCCTAAATATAGTTTCAATTCTATTCACTAAAAACAACAAAAAGTCCCCATTTGGCCCTGGCCGTGTAGCCCAGTTGGTTGGAGCATCCTCCCTATATGCCAAGGTTGCAGGTTGGATCCCTGGTCAGGGCACATACAGGGAGCAACCAGTGGCAGGCACAGACGAGTGGAACAGTAAACTAAGGTTTCTTTCCTTCTTTCCCTTCTTCTATCTCTCTAAAATCAATAACAACAAAAAAGTTACCACTCAACCTTAAGTACATTTCTCTACATTCCATTCTGCTTCCTTATACCCACCTATTAGGAGGAACTTTCCAATTCAGATGTAAACTGGTCTGTGCAGATGTGCGAAATGGCGACAGTGATGGAAGTGGTGGTGGTGGTAGGGGGAAGGCTTGATGTAAAGAAGCATCTTGATCACCCATAACAGGTATGTCCTGATCAGCAGAGGGGTCAGGACATACGTAAAGAAGTGTGCCTGAGCAGTGAGAATTTGAGGATGCTTCTCAGGGATCTAGGAGTTTTGAAGAATAGCTACTTTATAAAGTGAATTCCTGAGAAAGTTTTGACTATGTCTGGATGGGATTTTCAATGATAACGACCATTGATAGGGTGCCAAGGGCTGCTGAGATTGGAAATCTATTGTATTAAAACAAATTAAAAAGCAAGAGAAATTGGAATACTATAGACCCAGAGTTATTCTGTCAACATCTCTTCAGAGCTATTTTTCTATCAATAAAATTATTTTTTGATGTATTCTCCTTCAAAAAAATAGCAGGTGGCTTCCAACAAAATACAGCTCCAAGGCTTTGGTACTAAATCAAAAGCATTGACTCATTCTATCCCACACAAGTTCAATGCATGCCCAAACCAACATGTAGGCCATATGTGAAATGAACTAGGGGCTTTAGTATAGGCAGTAGGCAATGTCAGGCTGATCTAATGTGCTTACTATAGAGTTGTGAGACATAAAATGCTACCCTGCAATGCCTCCATAAAAATGTAATTCTTTTAGGTTCAATTATAATTGTCAACCTGTCTTCACAAAGATTGATTGCAAATAATCCAGAAATCACAATATAAAGTGCTTTCTAAGGGCCTATCTTCTTTAGTTGAATTGGAGCATAGCAGTCTATCCTCATTCACTGCCAAGTAGAAAATTTGACAGAAAGGTTGAACTCCCAAGGAACTCAGGATCCAAATCTATAAAGCTCCAGATAATGTTTTCAATGAAATCCCACTACTACTCTTCTGTGATATGTACCTAACTTATATGCCTTACAGGCTCCATTTTAAAGAAAGATTTTATTTTATTTTTTAGAGAGAGAGGAGGGTAAGGAGAGAGAGAGAGGGAGAGAAACATCAATGAGAGAAAGAGAAACATCAGTCAGTTGCCTCTTGCATGTGTCCCAACTGAGGACTGAACCTGCAATCCAGGCATGTGCCCTGACCAGGAATCGAACTGGTGATCTTTCATTTTGTGGGATGATACTCAACCAACTGAGCCACACTGGCCAGGACAAGACTCCAGTTTTATAAAATGGTCATGAGAATGTCTGGAAAGAGTACATACTTTTGCCCAGCTAAATTAATGGTCTTCACAAATAACTAGGATTGCATATGGTTTAGGAAGTTCTATCCTTAGTTTTATGTTTTCTGTAGATGGGTCCATTTGAATAGCTTATTTTCACTCCCCCTTCTTACAGGCAATGAAGATTTGTGCCACTGCATTTTTATTATAACATTTGTGTGTCTCAGGAGGGTATTGAATTATGTGAATATATTCACATATAGCATATACTCTAGGCACCCAGATGTGAAGATTTTGCTAATAAGTATTTTCAACAGAGGGCACATTTTTTGCTGTGCTTCTGGCCTTCTAGGCTGACTTAGAGCAGGACCAATGTCTACTCTATGGGTTTAATTATTCTAAGGGAAGATTCCAGGGGAATTGCAAAGAGTATTCCTGACCCCCCTAGATATATCAGAAATCCAGGAGACTCCCAGAAATTCTGTCTACAAGTATTAGAAAATACAAGTGTTTTCTGTCTACAGAAAAAAAGTGGCTCCAGTGTTAGAAACTCAATTCTCTAGCCTGGTCCAGAGCAGTTTGGAGACCATAGTCTGTCATTCTGTCCCTTTCACAGTTCTTATCTACATTCTAGAACCTGCAGGAGAAGTCTTTATTGTGCCAACATTCAGGTATCTACATATGATTTGCCAAACTCAGTTACCAGAGGGGCTATTTAGAACACAGTATAAATAAATTGTAAAGTAGAACATAAAAGGAGAAGCAATCTGAAGTGACAGGCAGGAAATAAAATAAAGGGAGTGGAGACCTATTTCCATTTTTTCACCTTAAAGTGGTCTGTATTATTCAGACTTAAAGGGGGAACATGTACTGTTGGTCATTACATGCTTTGTTTATATCCTAAAAGCATCATGGGAGAAAATCGTGACTTTGTCACACTAAGCAAAAGAGAAACAGTTGTCAGAATTTGACATATTTTCCAATAGAAGAAAAATCCAGTTGCTAAATCCATATGGGTTCATTTTGGGTTCTTGGAGCTGACAGAACATCAGCATGTCCCATGATATTTGTGCACGGCATGTTATTACAGCTGTATATCATCAGAGAGAAAAAGTAATTGGTTTTCCTTGAGTATCTCTAAGTTGATGTCATATTCAATAACCCTGTAGTTGAAAAATCTATATATGATGGATGAAGTTTGGACTGTCTTTTGAATTCATTCCTCCCATGCCAGCTTCAACAGGCCCTGGTGTACCTGTCATTTTGAGGTAAATGCATATGGTATTTAGAAAATGCAACCAGGTGCTCCTTCTACCAGATCAAGAGCTAGAGAAGAACACGGTGTCTTATGTGGACAACCATCTCCTTCTTCTTTCATAACTGTGCCAAGGAGGAGCCCCACATTGGGGTCAGTGACAGGTGCAGCTCAAATCAGTGCCATGTCTCGAAGAGTGAGAATGGCAGCTGCTCCTTCTCTGGATCTGAGGACTTGGGAGAGTCTTAGGACAGTGGCTTCTAAGGTGGGGCTCCAGGCTCACTACCAACACAGTCTCATCAGGGACTCTTCCCTGTGAGAATAAGTACCATTTCTGGATCTGCTGATGACGACTATCAAAAGGGAGCATTTGGGGCGTCATCTCTGGTCCAGAAAAAGAAAAATACCAATTTAGTTGTATTTTGTGGAGCAACTGAATGTTATTTACTGATTTATTTTTAAAGAATTTTTATGGGTTTATTTGAGCCAAACTGATGCCATATGCCAGGGAACAAGATCTCAAATGCCCTCCAACTGAATGTTCTTTAGGTGAAGAGCAACTTCCTTTTTCTTTCCTCTATCTTAATGGCCAGATTATTTTAATTATCTCAGATGAATGGATCCAAACTGGGCTGGCAGGAAGCCTGGGTTGGACTGTACTGGATCAGCATGGCATGGTAGTCTTGATGTCCCTACATGGTCAGTGTTGGGGTCCAGAGAAAGTCACCTCAAGATGTGCTTGTGTGGAATGCAGATCCTTTTAAACTAAAGGCAATTTTAGCTGTAGGCTCAAGGGAAACTTCTGCCCCCAACCCTTAACTGCCTAGAAGAATTTGAATTATAGTCCTTTCCCATAAGAGGTTATCAACCGTAACCTTTCTGACCCACCTTCACGGCATGTAAAACTTTTATTCACTAAATATCTGCTCTTCTTTTCATCCTGCAATGACCATTTGAAGCCTCCATGGCACATACCACATCCCTCGCTCAGAACATCTTGTATACCTCAATCGCCCTATCTCCGAACCTCTCGCACATGCAAGCTCTCTGACTCCCTCACGTATGTGAGGTTCCCATATGTATGTATGTATTAAATATGGTTATTTTCTCTGAGGTGATCTCTGAAAATGGTTTGCTATTCACTTGACCCAGAGAACCCCACAAAATCATACAAATCAAGAGGTTCAAATCTTTGTGTTCACTGTAAGAACACCCATGAAACTGTCCAGGGCATCGAGGGTATGCATATCCAAAAAGCTACCAAGTATCTGAAGGATGTCACTTTACAGAAGCAAGGTGTGTCATTTTGTTGTTGCAGTGGTGGAGTTGATAGGTATGACCAGGTCACACAGGGGGGCTGGATACAGGGTCAGAAGCCCCAAAAGAGTGCTGAGTTTTTGTTGCACATGCTTAAAAATGCAGAGTAGTGCTGAACTTAAGGGACTGGATGTAGATTTTCTGGTGATTGAGCACATCCAGGTAAACACAGCTCCCAAGATGTGGTGCAGAACTTACAGAGGTCAGGGCGGATTAACCCATATGTGAGCTCTCCCTGCCACACAGAGATGATACTTACTTCAAAAGAGCAGATGTTTCTAAACCAGAAGAGGAGGTTGCACAGAAGAAAAAAAAGGTATCCCCAAAGAAACTGAAGAAACAAAATCTTATGGTCCAATTGAATTCAGCATAAAATAAATGCTAATAAAAGTAAAAGCAAAAAAATTGTTTTTTAAGTTATTTTCTCTTGCTAATCTGTCTCATGTTTATTTGCTTATTAGACCAGACAGAAGAACCTTGGGAGCAGAGGAAAGTTTGTTCCTCCCCCAACAGCTGGTGCTGTGGCTGGAACTCACTCTCCCCAACCAAGGATGCTGCAGGTGAGGAGATCCTAGGACACCTGACACAGGACGACAGAGGTAAACACTCTTACTGTGTCACCACACCCCCAGGTCTCTGTCTGCAGGATCCAGTGGAAGCAAAAGTGGTGAGAATATTTTTCTTTTAAATTTAGATTGGTAGAGAAAATACATGTGAAACAAGTTTCTTGGGCTAGTGACTTTTGATTATTTGGTATGAGTATTCATCAGTTTCGTTCTTCTTTGTCTCTGTCTAGTTGCTTTACATTCATCTTGCTATACATCCTGAGAGCCTACCCTTATGAACAGTGAAAATATTTTTTCTCTGGCTTCTACCATCCAGCGGGTGCACTTGCCAAGGCACACTTGTTCTCTATCTGGTCATAACAGGCCCTCAAAGAGTTTTCCATGTATATCCTGTCTGTCCCAGACATGATCCATTCTCTCCACCAGTTGGATGATACATATGCATTTGACAGGCAGCGGAATAGGTTGTAGATCCAAACATAGGGAACCTTAAACGTGCTCTGTTCAAGGGGGAAAAGCACGTGATTCCCTGTGTTTTGGAACATATGTTTAAAGACAGGTCTCCTCATCTTTCTTAGGCAAACTGGGAGTAACTTTCCTCTGTGGGTTGTCTCTTTCCACTTGCTTTTGGAGATGCCTTTTGCATCCACAGCATGGGTCTGAGTGGCTATAGATCTTACCATCAAGGCCAGAGGGTGGATCCTTTTAATTTAAAGAACTATACTGAAAAGGAAGAAAGAATTTTTTTCATAGATAGCTCTCTTAGTTATAATAGCTAGTCATTAAGATTCTCTTAATTAGGTGGAAGAAATTAGAACAAAAATCAAAGTCCACTTAGACACCATCCTATTTGCCTTCAGATATGGTAAAAATTAGGACATTAGAAATTTGTCTTGCACTTAAGAAAAATGAAATAAAAAGAATAGTAAAGTCTCACTAAAAGATAACCTAAAATTTTTATGTCCTTAAAAGTCAGTTTGCTATCTCTTAGGTTGGAAGCTCTAAAATATGGCTAGACAGAAACATAGGCTAAACTCCATTTATGGCTACCAAACTGCTGCCAGCCTTCAAAGAAATTGTAAGTTAAAATTACAATAGCTATTATGAGGAATGTGATAATCAGAAAAAAAATTGAGCTAAAGAAATTTAACATTGATGAGGTTAAAACATAGGATGTAGAACAGCACCACCAAAGGCTGAATGGGCCAGTTTCCTCCCAGTTGTCTCCCTGAGATTAAAAGGCTCCACTCAAGTCTACTCTGTTTATTTAAGTGTGGAGAAATTTAAAAGACTGAAGGGATTCTACCCTAAGAATCCTGAAATACCAATTCAAAAGAGCCTATGCACCCCAATGTTCATAGCAGCACAATTTACAATTGCCAAGTGCTAGGAATAGCCTAAATGCCCATCAGTAAATGAGTGGATCAATAAACTATGGTACACTTACACAATGGAATACTATGCAGCGGAAAGAAAGAAGGAACTCCTGCCCTTCATGACAGCATGGATGGAACTGGAGGGCATTATGCTAAGCGAAGAAAGCCAGATGGTGAAAGACAAATACCATATGATCTCACCTATAAGTGGAACCTAACAACAAAACGAAAACATGAGCAAAATGGAACCAGAGACATGGAAATAAAGAAGAAACTGACAGTGATCAGAGGGGAGGGGGGAGGGGGATAACAGGGAAAATAAGGGGAAGAGCTGTCAAGGCTCTTGGGCCTCATGTGTGAAGGATATGTGGACAAAGACAACGGTGTGAGGGCGAGGACTGAATGTGGGAGGTGGGGGTGCGTAGGGTGGAGAGTAATGGGGAAAGAATGGGGACAATTGTAATTGAACAACAATAAAATAAAATAAAAGACTGGAAGGAAGAAATTACAATGAAAAACCTGACCAGCAATCACGTGGGGGCAACAGTCAGGCTGGTTAAATCAAGTTAAAAATTGATACCAGGGCTAGGGTCTCTGGGCTTGACACCTCACCGGGGAATCAAAGATTTTTATTCAAGAATGGGTAAAATGATCAGGAGATAAAAATTTTCCATAACTCCTTAGTATGGAAATTCCTGAACTGTGGTACCAAAACCCATTGGTGAAGCCCTGACTCAGGCTACAATTAGATTAAAAGAATAGGGAAATGTAAGGATAAGGTTATGAAATTTGAAATGGTAATAGAGTTAAAAGCTTCCTCTCTTTAGCCTTCAAGCTTGCTAATAGCTCCTGCTACAGATTCACTAATTAACTAGAGGAATTCTGCTTGAGGCTTGAGCAGCCCCTTCATCAGTGAAGAGGTGGGGAAATAAGCACTAAGTAATGACTCCAGAACCAACTCAGATGAGCAGGGGTCAATGGACTGATAATAGCAATGGGATTCAGGAGCTTTGTGCTTTTCCTTGAATCCCTTTTCAGCTCCTGGCTCTCTACAGTCCCCATCCACCTCTTCTCCCATTCTCCTTTCCCCTGATATATAAGATGCCTGCATTTTGAGCTCTCTTAAGATGGACTTGAGAGTTCTCTCTTCTTCTTGAGCTAGACCTTCTCTGTCAATAAACCTTTCCTTGTTCCAAAACTCTGACCTATTGAAACACAGCTCCCAAGATGTGGTGCCTTTCTTTTGAAGCATTGGGCACACAAACCTTGTACTTGTAACAAATGTTAATCCATAGTCAGGAGCTAGGGTCTGTGGTAGATCAAACACCCTGGCTGCCTGCCCCCCACTACCCTGAGTAGTTGGCAGGGCCAGCTTGGCTTGGGGAAGAGGCCCTTCCAGGCACTGCACATGTTGCATTTGGAGTAAGGAAATGTCTTTGGACTTTGTTTGGTAAGCTCTCTGGAGTGCGCATCCAAGAATCTATCTGAGCTTTCACTCCCTTGGGACAGGACAACTGCATTTTAGGGTACTCCATTTGAGAATGGGACCAGGATATTGGAATTCTTACTCTCTGGGCTTTTACTCCTGTGGGACAATGCCAACTGCATTTTGGGGACTTCCATTTGAGAGTAGGACTAGAACTGTTGGATTCTACCCAATACTTTGTTGTCGCTCTGGGAGCTATGGGCTTAATTTAGAAGTAGGGTAAGTCGCCCTGGCATGTACAGCTGGGTAACTTCCTTCTCCTCTCTTTGTGCTTTTGCCTTGGTATAAGCCAATTTGTGTTGCATTTGGGGTACCCTTTTGGAGAGCAGAAGAGTTGTAGGAATTGTACATGTTTTGTGAACTGGTCATTAGCACTTGTTTGTTTGGTCATTTGAATCTGAATTTTGTAACTTGCACAGTATATCTGAGACTTAGTTAGAAGAGTACTTAATTTATTGTTTTGCTCCTGTATCATTTGTGTGTCCATCTGAGGTTTTTTTCTTCTTATTGGTTTGGAGGTCATGGCTTCTTTTCCCCCACCCCATGGCAGTGGCAGTCTTATGCGCAGGGCTAACAGAATGCATTCTTTCTTAAATGGCTTTAAAGGAACTCAAACAGCATGCAAAGCTTTGGTTATCTGAGCAAAATACCTCTGAGTTTTACATTGCACCTGGAAGACAAAATCCAGCACTTTAAAATGAAAGATATGAGATCTCTATGTCTATGTGTTCTAGATAGGGCATATTTCTATCATTGAATGAGAGCTCTGTCTACGTTTATATGTTCCAGATATAGCATATTTCTATCATTGAATAGTATTCCTGATTTGTAGCTTTAAACTGGTTGAAAACAAACAACTGCTTATGTGAGAATTCCACCCCCCCCCAAAGTAGAACTTGTCTTAAGATTTTTTTTGAACTTCTTGAGTGTTACAGATGCTAATACAGACATTATACTAATTAACACAGGATTTCACAGTGTGGAAATTTTTATAATTTTATGAGAATTGGTATGTTTAAATAGGTTTTAAGAGATTTAATAACTGGGCAGAAATTTAGTTAAATTGGAAGCTGATTTTTCAGTCTGACATTAAAAAAAAAAAAAAAGAAAGAAAGACAGAAAGAAAGGCCTCAGTATCTCCCCAGGTCATTCTACTTGGTGGATCAGAGGTGTGGACACAGCCAACAGCGTGAGACTGAGGTAACTGAAGGAAAAAAACCCCAAACAAACAAAAGAAAGAGGGGAATTTTTAAAACCCAAGCATCTGAATTCTCTCCTGCCTGGTTGCCCATCCACCAAACATTTCTAGCATTCTTAAAATTGTCAAGGGCAAACGAAAAACTTTGGTTCTTCTCTACGATCATTAGTAATTCTGTTAATTTTTAAAATCTGTTTCTGGTATCTGAGTATGGCGTTTTCTACCTCCCAATGGTAGTACTAGATTGTAATATTTGATTGGTGTAAAGGAATTAAATGCTTATGTAAATTAAGAAATATATTAGACACTAACCCAAATACTTTTCAGGATCATATGATCTAGGAAAATAATTGATACTAAAGCTGGTTTGAGGTTTGGTTAAACAGACATGTCTCTTAGAGTTGTTAATATTAAATGCATATATGTTTACCTGGGTTTACAAAAATAAGTCCATATTATCTCTGTTACAATATTTGTCAATAAAACAGCTTGGGTAATAATTGACTTTGAAATTTTGTAGAGTTATTAAGAACTAATAAATAGATATAACTAAAATAAAAGGTTGTTGATAAAACTTTTCAGTGATAATTATGTTATATTATATATACTTATAGTTTTCCAAAAATCTGCTAGTAACATGAAACTTTAGAGCTTTTACTAATTTAAATAAATAATACATTTTTGACTATCTAGATATTTCTAAATAACATGAAGTGCTGAAACGTTGACAGATTAATCTAAGTTCACCTACTTTTTGCTTCTTCTTACAGGGAAACTATAGATAAATTGGGTACTGCTGGTAAATATGTCTTATACTTTATTAGAAGCATATATCTTGAAAGTGTATTTTCCAATGGTGAAGCCTGTGTTTTTAGAGGGATTCATAAATTTGCCAATCTGAGGAATACTATTGCTTATTTTTTAGTTGTCAGTATTAATTAAGGTTTAGAAATCTAATTAAGATGGAAAGAAATTATGTTTTTTGGTGGCAGAGGTATAAGATATGGAGATACATTTCTGAGGAAATTAGAAGGAAATGGTTTATTCTGAAGCTGGTTACTCCTGAATAAGTAGAGAAAGTAAAAGGGACTAAGATCATTGTAGAATGCTTATGAAAAGAAAACTTGAGAGAAAAGTTTATGTATGGTTAAGCTAAATAGATTAACTAAATTAATTTAAATATCAAAAGTAAGCTGACACAGAATTAGAGTTTGTTTCTTTTTTACTCTGTTAAAAGCAAAAATTGTTTTTCCTGTATTTATTCTACTCCAGACAACATAGTATAGCAGATTTTCTGCTTAGAATGCAATGAGTCTATAAAATGGTTTTCTATTGTCTTGATTATGTCCTTGGTTACTTAAGAATACAATCTTCCAGAGAGAGATCAAGATGGCAGAGGAGTGAATGGAAGTTACAGTGACCTCCTCCCAGGACCAATCAGGACTTTCAACTAAATTGTGGAGAAATTATCTGGAAATAACAATCGAACATTAGCGAGAGAAGCCTTATAACTTCGGAGAGACAGACAGAAGAATCAGTTCAGCACAACCTGATGGGTAAGAAGTGTGGTGAAGACTCAAGAAGGCTGGCTGGGCACCTGCAGGTGGCAGTGCCAGAGGGATATTTAAGTGGCCAGTTGGATCCCCCTGAGGAGAGAGGGTGTGAAACCATAAGCGGGGATTCCCAGCCTATAGCATCAGATCCCAAAAAGTACACAGATAACAGCCAGCTGCAAAAAGTGGCAGGGTTGCTCTCTGCCAGAGATGGGTGGCCAGAGATTGAAAGAACTGTTAGAAGGGCCGACGCATAAATTTTCATTTGTAGCCACTTACCCTGGGCTTTGGCAAAGGCAGGGGCACCATGAGCTAGAGATGCCTGAGGAGAAACTGGGGAGGGACGCTTTTGGGAGAGTAGCTGCCAGGCTCTTTGTGCTGAGTCATCCCCCATACAGCAGGAGCCATCTTGCTCAGGCAGACCACTCCCCTGAGAGTCAGCAGCCTGAGAGGAAACGACAGCCCCACCCCAAGGAGGGACTCTGCCCTCATTCTGTGGTGCTGAAGC
This sequence comes from Mormoops blainvillei, assembly GCA_004026545.1. Taxonomy (NCBI): domain Eukaryota; kingdom Metazoa; phylum Chordata; class Mammalia; order Chiroptera; family Mormoopidae; genus Mormoops; species Mormoops blainvillei. The sequence goes on along the minus strand of PVJD01000867.1, from coordinate 301,825 downwards.
CTGACTGCTCAGTGCAGACTTGCAGCCACAGACAGTAGATCCCTGCAAATCTGGGGGCAGGAGGGGGCAGGGTGGACTACAGATGCTTAAGGAGAGACTGGGGATGGAGACTTTGGGGAGAGAACTGAGAGAGCAGCCTCGAAGATCCTGGTGCTGAAACATCCCCCATAAGGCAGCAGCCACTGAGCTCACACAGATCACACCCCTCCAAGCAGCACCAACCTGAGGGAAAACATTAGCCCCAGCCCCAGGAGTGATTCTGCCCCACCCTGTGGTGCTTAAACCTGACTGCTGAGGGCAGAGTGACTAGATTAACAATGGAAGGAGCCAGCCACAGACAGTGGATCCCTGGAAGTCTCGAACAGACTGCCTAAGGTCAGATAGGGTCAACATCTGACATCACCAGAGGTGCATCCAGAAAGAAAAAAAGGTGATAAATACTAGAGTCTACCGAGACACAGTCCACTGTGGTCTTCTCCATTATTTGCAATAGCTTCTTTACTACATAGCTTTTTAACATTCCTTTTTTTGTACATCAAGTTGGTGCATATGAAGTCACTAGATTTTATACTACAGTTCATTTCTCTCCATTCTTATAATAGTCTTAATCTCTTTACAACCTTATTAATACTGGTTCATTTGCTGTTGATAGTGGGATTGCAAGGCGGGGGGTTATTTCTGTGGTCGTGGGTTTGTGTCCTGGGCTTTGTGGTTTTGCTTAGGCAGACAAATAATGGGAAGACAAAGAAACAACCCCCAATCGAAAGGAAATGAGGAATCTTTAGAAAGTCTAGTAAATGAAATAGAGGCAAGTAGGCTATCAAATATTAAGTTCAAAACAATGGTTATAAGGAAGCTCAATGAACTCAGTGGGCTCTGCTAGAATGACCAAAGTGTATAGGGAAACTATGAGGAACTTACTGCAAACTATACAGCATGAAAAAGGACAATGAAACTACCAACAAGAACCAAGAGAAAATGAAGAATACAATTTCTGAATTGAAGAATACAGTAGAAGGAATCAAAATCAGGTTAGATGAAGCAGAGGATTGAATCAGTAAGCTAGAGGACATGGTAGAAAAAAATCTCCCAGAAAGAACAAGAAAATGAAAAAAGGCTCAATAAAAATGAAGAGGGGATAAGGGAAATGTAGGACAATGTAATAATATCCGTATAATAGGAATACTAGAAGGAGAAGAGGAGAAAGGGATAGAAAACCTGTTTGAAAAAGTAACGATGGAAAACTTCCCTAAAAGTCACACCAGTCAGGGAGCACAGAGGGTCCCAATCAAAAGGAACCCAAAGAGGCCACTCCCAGATACATCATAGTGAAATGGCAGATACCAAAGGCAAAGAGAGAGTCTTAAAGGCTGCAAGGGAGAAGCAGGACAAAACATATAAGGGAGCCCATAAGGCTAGCAGCTGACTTCTCCATAGAAACACTACAAGCCAGAAAGGAATGGCAAGATATATTCTGCATAATGTAAAGCAAAGGCCTGCAACCAAGACTACTCTACCTAGCAAGGCTATCAATCAAAATGGAAAGCAAAATAAGGAGTTTCCCAGACAAAAGAAGGCTAAAAGAATACACTTCCACTAAACCAGCATTGCAAGATATGCTAAAGGGACTGCTTTGATATGATGAAGAAAAAGAGTGAGAGAGAGAGGAACACAGGTACAAAAGGAAAATATGAATAAGTACTTATCAATAATAACCTTAAATGTAAGTGGATTAAATGCTCCAAAGACATAGGGTAGCTGAATGAATAAGAAAACATGACCCTCACACATGCTGTCTACAAGAGACCCACCTCAGAACAAAAGACCTGCACAGAATGAAAGTAAAGGGTTGAAAAAAATATTGTAAACAAATGGACAAGAAAAAAAAGCCAGCGTAGAAATACTAATATCAGACAAAACAGACTTCAGAACAAAGGCCATAAAAAGAGACACAGAAGGACATTTCATAATACTCAAGGGAAGAATCCATCAAGAAGACATAAACATTATAAACCTATATGGCACCCAAATATACAAGGAAAATCCTGGAGGACTTCAAGAAAGATATAGACAACAACATCCTATTGTAGGGGATTTTAATACCCCACTGTCAACAATGGATAGATCTTCCAAACAAAATATCAACAAGGATATTGTGGAACTGAATGACACACTAGATCAAATGGGCTTAACTGATATTATATAGAAGCTTTCATGCCAAAGAAGCAAAACACACATTCTTTTTAAAAGCACTTGGAATATTTTCAAAGATAGACCACAGGATAGGAGACAAAACAAGTGTACAAATTTAAGAAAATTGAAATCATAATAAGCATTTTCTCCCAACACAAGGGCTTGAAACTAGAAACCAACTTCAAGGAAAAAACTCAGAAACATTCAAATTCATGCAGAATGAATACCATGCTGTTAAACAATGAATGAGTCAATAATGAGATCAAGGAAGATATCAAAAAGTTCCTGGAAACAAATGAAAATGAAAACACAACAGTCCGAAACCTATAGGACACAGTGAAGGCAGTCCTGAGAGGAAAGTTCATAGCAATACAGGCCTACCTAAAAAAGATAGAAACATTTCAAATAAACAACCTTACCCTACATCTACAAGAACTGGAGAAACAACAACAAACAAACCCAGAGTGAGAAGAAGGGAGGAAATAATGAAGATCAGAACAGAACTGAATGACATAGAGACTAAAGAGTGACTCGAAGGATCAATAAATCCAGCAGCTGATTCTCTGAAAAGATAAACAAAATGACAAGCCTTTAAGGAGACTGACTCATCAGGAAAAAAAGGGAGAGGACCCAAATAAATAAAATCAGATATGAAAGAGGAGAAATTATAACTGATGCCACAGAAATACAAAGGATTGTAAGAAATTACATGAAAAAGTATATGCCAAGAAATTTGAAAACCTGGGTGAAATGAACAAATTTCTAGAAAAATATAACCTTCCAAAACTGAATCAATCAAGAAGGAGCAGAAAGCCTAAACAGACCAATAACACCTGGTGAAATTGAAGTAGTAATAAAAAAATTCCAGGCACACAAAAGCCCTGGACCAGACAGTTTCACAAGAGAATTTTACCAAACATTTAAGGAAGAGCTAACCCCTGTCCTTCTCAGACTATTCCAAAAAATCCAAGAGGAGGGAAGACTCCCAAACTCTTTTTGTGAGGCCAGAATCATCCTAATACCAAAGCCAAATAAAGACTCAACAAAGAAAGAAAACTGCAAGTCAAAATCATTGATGAACATAGATGCTAAAATCCTCAACAAAATATTGGCAAACCACATTCAGCAATACATTAAAGAGATCATTATCAAGTAGGATTCATCCCAGGGATGCAAGGAAGGTACAATATTCACAAATCAATAAATGTAATACATCACATAAACAAAAGGAAAGATAAAACTCACATGATCATATCAATAGATGCAGAAAAAGCATTTGATAAGGTACAGCACCCATTTATGATAAAAACACTCAGCAATGTGGGAATAAGGGGAACAGACCTCAACACAATAAAGGCTCTAGATGAGAAACCTACATCCAACATTATACTAACGGTCAAAAACTAAAAGCTTTCTCATTAAGATCGGTAACAAAAAAGGATATGCACATTCAGCACTTCTATTCAACATAGTATTAGAAGTCTTAACCACAGCCATGAGACAAGTAAAGGAAAGAAAAGGCATCCAAATTGGAAAGGAGGAAGTAAAACTGTCATTGTTTGCAGATGACATGATAGTGTACATAGAAAACCCTGTAGACTCCGCCAAAAAACTACTTGACCTAAGAAGTGAATTTGGCAAAACAGCAAGCTACAAAGTCAATATTCAGAAATCAAAGGCATTGTTATACACCAACAATGAAATATCTGAATCAGAAATCAGGGAACAACCCCATTTACTAAGTAACAAGGAAAAAATTTAAAAAAATAAAGTACCAAGGAATAAACCTAACCATGGAGGTAAAAGGACGGTACTCAGAAAACTACACAACACTGAACAAAGAAATTAAGGAAGACACAAATAAATGGAAGCATACACCGTATTCATGGATTGGAAGAATTAACCTCATCAATATCCATACAACCCAAAGCAATTTCTAGATTCTACACAATCCCTATTAAAATACCAAATTATATATTTCACAGATACAGAACAAACATTTCAAAAATTTATATGGAATCATAAACAACTCCAAATAGCTGCAGCAATTTTGAAAAAGAAGAACAAAGTAGGAAGGAACACAATACCTGACATCAAACTATATTATAAGGCCACTGTAATCAAAACAGTCTGTTATTGGCATAACAACAAACACATTGATCAATGGAAAGAATAGAATAAGAAATAAACCCATGTCTCTATGGCCAATTAATAGTTGACACAGGGGGCAGAAACATAAAATGGAGTAAAAATAGCCTCTTCAACAAATAGTGTTGGGAGATCTGGATAGCTAAATGCAAAACAGTGATTTGACCCCCGCCTTAAACCACACACAAAAATAAGCTCAAGATGGATAAAAGACTTAAATATATCGTGACACCATAAAGTCCTGGAGGAGAACATAGGCAGGAAAATCTCAGATATTCCACGCAGCAATGTGTTCACTGATATGTCCCCTAGAGCAACGGACATAAGGGAATGAATAAACAAAAGGGACTTCATCAAAATAAGAAGTTTTGCACAGCTAAAGAAAATATCAGCAAAATGAAAAGGGAACCAACCGTATGGGAAAATATATTTGCCAATGATACGTCGGACAAGGGTTTGATTTCCAAAATATATAAAGAAATCACACTCCAGGAAGACAAACAATCCAATTAAAAAGCAGACAAAGGACCTGAACAGACCCTTCTCTAAGGAGGGCATGCACAGGGCCCAGAGAAATATGAAAGGATGCTCAGCATCACTAGCCATCCGAGAGATGCAAATTAAAACTACAGTGAAATACCACTTCACACTGGTCAAAATGGCCATCATGAACAAATCAACAAGCAAGTGCTGGAGAGGATGTGGAGAAAAGGGAACCCTAGTATATGTTGGTGGGAATGCAGACTGGTGCAGCCATTGTGGAAAACAGTTTGGAATGTCCTCAAAAAACAAAAAATGGCACTGCCTTTTGACCCAGAAATTACACTGCTGGGATTATACCCTAAGAATCCTGAAACAACAAAAGAACCCATGCACCCCAATGTTCATAGCAGCACAATTTACAATAGCCAAGAGTTGGAAGCAACCTAAGTGCCCAACAGTTAATGAATGGATCAAAAAACTATGGTACCTTTACACAATGGAACACTATGCAGAGGAAAGAGTGAGCGAGCTCCTACCATTCGCGACAGCATGGATGGAACTGGAGAGCATTATGCTAAGTGAAATGAGCCTGGAAGTGAAAGACAGATATCATATGATCTCACCTGTAAGTGGGACCTAATCAACAAAACAAACAAGCAAGCAAAATATAACCAGAGACATGGAAATAAAAAACAAACTGACAGTAACAAGAGGGGAGGAGGGAGAGAGAAAACAGGGGAAAAGGAGGGGAAGGGTCATCAAGGAACATGCATAAAGGACTCATTGAGAAAGCCAAATGGAGGAAGGATTGAGGGTGGGACGTGGGGATGGGTGGGGCTGTGGATAGTGGTGGCAGGAAAACGTTGACAAGGAAAAAATAGACAGGGGGAGGCTAAGAGTAGTACAGGAAATTGAGAAGCCAAAGAACTGATATGTACAAGTCATAAATATAAACTAAGAGGTGTGGGGATGATGGGATGGGGTGCAGGGCAAAGGGGACTCAGGGGAGTGTAAAATGGGGCAACTGTAATAGCATAATTAATAAAATATACCAAAAAAACAAACAAACACCAAACAATCTGAGTCCTAAGAATTAAAGTTTTGCTTACCCGAATTTTTCTGTTTGATACTCTTTCATTTCACTTTAGGTAATGAATAGTTTAATATTGTTTAATAATGATATATGATCTATTTGGTCAAATGTGTCTGACAAACTACTGAAGGTTTAAATTTTAAAGGGAAATTTTTTTTTCTTAACATGTAAATGGGTTTGGGTTGTTCCAATGAGCCCCTGGAACATCTCAAAGATTTTTCTCTCCTTACAAAAGAGAAATTTCAAACTAATTAAACCTACTTGATATGCTTAAATTACACAGGAAGTTTTGTCAACTGAGGAAATAAAACATTGTATTTGTACAATGTAATTGTACATTTATGTACAATGTAATGTACATAATATACATTATATTATTACTAAATGGATGTTCTAGACATTATATAAAAACCTCCAATGGTATACAAAGTTGTGATAAAATATTTATAATTCTTGTTATCTTAAAATGTTGTTACAGAAAAGCAAAGTTCTTTGTCAAGTGGTTTATAAGATCTATAGCTATGACATTTTAAGTCTTTAAGTCATGTAAAGACATTCTTTTACTCTGATATTTTTGCAAGCATATTTCATCTCCAGAAAGATCCATGGAGAAGACTCTGGCTAATTTTAAAATGTAAGTTTCTAGGCGTTTTAAGATCATACCTTTAAAGTGGATGAGAATTTGTAGAACTCTAAGGAATAACTAGATGCATAGAATAATGGTAGGTGATCAGAATTAATTCTAGGGACTGAATGAACTGAGGATGATTATATTTTTATAACTTTGAAATATTGTTGATTTTTAAAAGTATCTTTGTTTTTCAGATAGAAGGTAAGTTGTGTTTTCTTAGAGCAGTTTGTAAGCAATATTGAAACATTTATATTTTTCTCCCTACCTGATCCTTTCAGAAATTTGGAGACTCTGAGTGAGTATTATTATTTTCATGGCAATATGGTTGTTTGCATAAGTTCGATAAGAATCTCTTTATAATAGGTCACAATTGGCAACTCTTGATGAGGCTTTGACTGGAATGTCATGCTTGAAGGAGACATGCACAGACCCTGGATGTTACCAGACAGCTCTAAAGAATTAAGATTGACTTTGGTGTCTGATAAAATCCCCTTTGAAAAACAGCCTGGTACCTTTTTTTCATAGTTCACAGCAGTCTTTTCATGTAAGGAAGGAAGGTTGATTTCCAGGGAGATTTTGTGGACCTAAAGAACCTAAGGAATTCACCCTGATCTATAGGTATTACAGGTGAAGTTTGATGTCAAGGATGTGACTTCACTTCTTAGCCCCAAGAGGCTAATTAAGGTTGAATCTGGAGATTCCTTATGAAATTCCAGCAAAGCATATTTTAAAAAACCTATAGGATTAACTGCGACTCTTGCATACTTATGCAAATAACAGGCTGAATTCATTGAAATTAGGCTTTAGCAGTGAATGAGTCTTAACTTGGCTACTTGGCCAGCTTTGATAAAATGAGTGTAGTTTTAGGGAGAAAAAAAAATGTTTCAGTAGAAACCATAATGCTCTACTGTGGATATTAGATTCTACTTTGGTTAAATGTCTTTAAAGTTTTATTTTTCACCTGTGGACTAGACTGGATCCTGCATTTTTCTAGGCCAAGTGTTTGGCTGCAGCTCTCTGAATTAGTGTTTCATTTTTCTCCTGTCGTTTGCCTTGGAATTATTGGGAACTAAAACTTTTTTCTGAGCCTTGCAAATGCAGATTGCAGCGAGATGACATAATGTAAATTTTGGAGAAATCATTGCAACGGCTCCTCCTGGACAGTTTTAGGAACATGCTGTGTAAGCCACACAGAGAGCTTGCCTGATCACCTGATGACATCATCAGGGACACTGGCACTAGGGCCAGGCAGGCCTGTCAGGCTGACACTGCCGACCTCCATTCCAGGAAACATGAAGCTCTGAGTCTTTCACCTGGAGGTTTTCTCACCTTACAGACTCAGAGACTGACTTACCGTTTGCTCTGATTAAAACTTAGGATACAAGTATCCTAGCCTACTGCTTCCTCTGCCATTACTGTGGTTTCTGTTAGTAAACTGAACACCTAGAATGCCCCCTCTAAGGCTCACAGACCATCTAGGAAGAGGTAGGTATGACAGGTTGTAAGACCCAGATAAGAGGAGCATGATGGGCAGACAAATCTGATTCCATTTTATAAGCTAATCCTCCCTCTTGATTGAGCCTGGACCCAGCTGCTATATACCCGCCAAGACTGCAGGATCAATAGAAAAGCGGGGGGACGGCCCCAGTGAAATGCTTCCTCTCACTGGTCTTCAGGCTTGCTATTTCCTCCTGCTGAAGTCATGCTAGTTAACTAGAGGAAGTCTGCTTGAGGCTTGAGCAGCCCCTTCATCAGTGAAGAGGTGGGTCAATGTGTTCTAAGCAGCGACTCCAGAACCAGCTCAGATCAGTGGGGGTCAACTGACTGACCAAAAATAAAGGGAGGGGGATGTCAAGGGACTGACCAGGAACAAAGGGATTTAGAAATTTTGTGCTTTCCCTTGGATCCCTTTTCAGCACCTGGCTCTACAGTCCCCACCCGCCTCTTCCTCATGCATTTTCGCTTCCCCTGATATATAAGAGGCCTGAAGTTTGAACTTTCTTAAGATGGATTTGAGAAGTAGTTCTCCCATCTTCTCAAGCTAACTCTTCTCGATCAATAAACATTTCCTTGTTCTAAAACTCTGATCTATTGAATATTGCTCTTTCTTTTGAAGCACTGGGCACCCAAACCTTGTGCCTGTAACCAAATGTTTAAATAGGCTTTATATTTTTTAAAAATATGTCAACTTTAGCCGGTTACATCTCTTTTAGGCCGGATGTTTTGTGGTAGTAGACCTTGTGTCTTATTGGAGAAATGGACATGAGGGCTGTCAGTTCTGTCACTGGGCTATCAGAGGGAAAGACTCTAACACAGTGATCTTCGACCTTTTTCATCTCATAGCCCACACAAACTAATTACTAAAATTCTGAAGCATGCCCAAAAATATATACTATTTTTGCCCATCTGACAAAAAAATAGGTATAATTTTGATTCTTTCACACCAGATGGCTATTGTTGTGTTGATTCGTGTTATTTCTTAACTTGACTATCTAAGGGAAAAGAGGTCAGTGTCAATGACTAAATAGTTACTGCATGTTTTAAGAATTCTTGCGCCACACCAGTTGCTCCCTTGCGCCACACCAGTTGAAATCACCACTCTAGAAGGTGGTAATCGTTGTACCCTCTTAGCTCCATGGAATTGTTTAATAATAATGCCAGAAATATTTACCATTTGTCCCAGCTGAAACATGACAAAATATCTGAAAGAATTTAACAACTTTTTGATCAGAAATTTTGGCCAAATTAGAAACTAATATCAGAGCCTGATAAGAAATCTACCTAAGGGTAAAAAAATTCCAAAAATGGGTGGATAAATTTCTCAGTCCGTTGCCAACATTTAAGTGGAAACCCATTTTTTTGAGGTGTTAAAAAATAACTGCCTTTTTTTTAACAGGGCCAGAAGTGTGGCTCCAGACACAGCTCAAAGCCCACCAATGCTTTCTACATTCCCCAAACCTCCCCTCTGCATCTCAAAATGCTTATATATATTGGCTTTATGGAACCAAAATACTTCTAGGAGGTGCTTGCATTTCGTTTCCTGTACCTATGAGATATAAATACCCGGTATCCTCCAAGAACCATTATCTGGGCCATCTTTTAAAATGCAAATTTCAGGGAGGTAATTCTTAATAAAAGAAAAAGAAACTATAGCCATCTGAGCAGATCAGTTTAACTGATTCCAGCTGTTTTTTTTCTTTTCCTTTTTAACTAGTGACTTTTCCTTTATGGTGCCTGTCTCATGGCTAAAAGATCTTTGTCATATTTTCTACCTCTGGAAAGTGTTGATTTATTTTTAAAAGAGCTCTATTAAATTGGCCTAAACAAACAAGCTCTGATATGAGAATTCCTAAAAATATAACAGAAACTAACTCAAGTGCTTTTCAGAATCACATGAGCTAAAAAAAATTTGATATTAAAGTTGCTTTTTTTACAGCTGGGGGTTGACCTTGGCCTGTACTACCTGAGAAAACCTACACAACTTATATACCCAGTGGACAGCTACAGACCACACTTGAGCACCACCACCCTGCCCCTGCACAGCTGATCCTATACGGAGGGTGGAGGTTGGTGGTCAGTGGTCACAGACAGTCCTTGACGCTGACTGGCCTGGGCAAAGCCCTCCCATTGATTTGCCAGCCGCAATCAAGGCTCAACTACAAAAGGAAGGTGTACTCAGCCCACATGAGGGGCATACCTTGAGGACCCAGCTTGGGTGATAGGGGAGGCTGTGCCACTGGACCCTATAGGACACCTACTACATTAGGCCATACTACCAAGACATAGGTCAAAGCAGCTCTACCTAATACATAGAAACAAACATAGGGAGGCTGCCAAAATGAGAAGACAAAGAAACATGGTGCAAATGAAAGAACAGATCAAAACTCCAGAAAAAGAACTAAATAAAATGGAGAGAAGCAATCTATCAGATGCAGAGTTCAAAACTAGTTATAAGAATGCTTAGGCAACTTGGTGAGGACCTCAACAGCATAAAAAGGATCCAACCAGAAATGAAGGCCACACTAACTGAAATAAAAAAGCAATTTACAGGGAAACAACAGTATAGCAGATGAAGGCAACAATCGAATCGATGACTTGGAACATAAGGAAGCAAAAAACAAGCAATCAGAACAACATGAAGAAAAAGTAATCTGAGAAAAGGAAGATAGTGTAAGCAGCCTGTGGGGCAACTTCAAGTGTTCCAACATTCATACTGTAGGGCTGCCAGAAGGAAAAGAGAAAGAGAAGAAATTGGAAATCTATTTGAAAAAACAATGAGAGAAAACTTCCCTAATTTGATGAAGGTAATAGACATGCAAGTTCAGGAAGGACAGAGAATCCCAGACAAGATGGACGTGAAGAGGCCCACTCCAAGACATGTCATAATTAAAATGTCAAAGGTTAAAGATAAAGAGAGACTCTTAAATGCAACAAGAGAAGAGAAAATAAGTTAGTTATCTATGGGGGAGCTCCCATAAGACTGTCAGCTGATTTCTCAAAAGAAACTTTGCAGGCAAGAAGGGATTGGCAAGAAACATTGAAAGTCATGAAAAGCAGGGACCTATAGCCAAAATTGCTTTACCCAGCAAAATTATCATTTAGAATCAAAGTGCAGATAAAGAGTTTCCCCAACAAGAAAAACCTAAAAGAGTTCATCTCACCAAACCATCATTATATGAAATGTTAAAGAGACTTATTTAAGAAAAAGATCAAAACTATGAACAATAAAATGGCAATAAATACATATCTGTCAACAACTGAATCTAAAAAACAAACTAGGCAAACAAGAAGAACAGAGACAGAATGATGGCTATGGAAAGCATTTTGATGGTTGCCAGATGGGAGGAGTTTGTGGGGGAATGTGTGAAGAGGTGAGGGGACTAAGAAGTACAAATAGGTAGTTACAGAATAGCCATGGGGATGCAAAGTATAGTGTAGAAAATGGAGTAGCCAGAGAACTTATATACATGACCCATGGACATGAACAATGGTGTTTGTATTGCCTGAGAGAGTGGGGCATGCTGGATGGAAGGGGGTAAAGGGGGAAAAATTGGGATATTTGTACCAGCATAATCAATAAAATATAATTTAAAAAAGAAAATTGGTCTTTGAGTATGGTTTGGATAAGTACGCATTATCTTTAGAATCATTAGCTTTAAATCATACATTTGTTCTACCTGGCTCTATTAAATTTAGTCCATGTTATCTGTGCTTCAAATTTTATCTCAAGAAACTTGGCATGATGAAATTTTCATAAGTAATCTAACCTTAATTGTTAGAAACAAGCAAATTAAATAAATGCAAGCAGGATGAAATGTTTTTAGCTGAACTCTGAGTATAACTATATTATTAAAAGTTGTTTCCTAAATCTCTTTGGTAACTTGAAACTTTAAAGTTTTGCCAGCTAGATTAAATGATGGATATTAATTGAATTTCTATACCATTTCCAAATAAGATAAAATAATGAAACATTAATTACTGAACATAAGTTTACCTACTTATTATAGTGCTGCTAAAGCTGTTTGGGCCCATTAGTAAGCATGTCTTGTGCCACATTAAAAATATGCTGTAAGGAAATATATTTTTAGAAATTAAATGTGTTTATAAATGTATCAGTCTAAAGAATACTGGTGTAACAGACAACTCACAATTGTTTACTTCTTAGTTTTCACTAGAAATTAAGTTTTTTAAGGTTATAAATTCTAATAAATGTAATTAAAGCTATAGAAGTTAAAAATAATAGGGAAAAGAGCTGTATATAAGAGAAACATGATATGTTTTGGCTTTTAGAAAAGGATATGAGATATAGAGATGTGTTTTTATTTAGGGAAGTGACGTAATTTTGCCCCTATTATTTCTGCTGGGTGTGTGCACTACAAGAGACACATCGGATTTTAGAAAAAAAGTTATGAAAAGTTTATGAAAAAGGAATCTTGAGAAAGGAAATTTTATGGTCAAGCTGAACACTGAAATTTAATCAAGTAAATGGATTTAAATATCAAAAGTAAGGTGAAGCCAAATTAGAATTTGGTTTTCTCTCTCTGCTGAAAGGACTATTGGTCTGCCACTGAGAGTATAAAAAAGGTTTCTGCCTAGAGAGCCAAGATTCTGAATTTTATCAAAATAATTTCTCTTTTACGTTGTCTTAATCAGGTCCTTGATTACTTATAAAAACAATCTCCTCAACAGTCAAAATTAAGTTTTGCTAACAATTATGTAAACTTACATAGCATCTTTGAAATCTTTCATTGCCACTTAGGTTAAATGGGAAATTAAGTATTGCCTCACAATGACTATGGTCCTATTTAGTCAGTTGTCCAAACCTCTTGATATATTTTGACAAACTTCCAAAAATTTAAACTGCAAATAAAAATCTTGACCTGAGAATAACTGAGATGTTCCAGAAAGGCCTATGGAACACCTCAAAAGACTGTTTTTCTCTCCTTATAGAAGAGAAATATTAAACTAATTGGGCTTATTTTTGTGTGTTGAAATTACACAGGAAGCACTGTCAAATAAAAAAATAACATTGAGCCTTCTTCATGTTGTATTTATATAAGTACATGTTATAAATGTTCTAGGAATATATGTAAAATTTTGGAACATAAATACCATATGATCTTACCTATAAGTGGAAGCTAACCAACAAAACAAGCAAGCAAAAATATAACCAGAGACACAGATATAAAGAACAAACTGACAGTAACCAGAGGGGAGGGGGGAAGGGAGTAATCAGGGAAAAACAGGGAAGGGTCATCAAGGACCTATGGACAAAGCCAAAGGCGGGTAGGATTGAGGGTGGGAGGTGGGGGTGGGTGGGGCAGAGGAAAGTGGTGGTGAGAAAATGGAGACAACTATACTTGAACAACAATAAAAAAATTTAAAAAAGAAATATAAGTAAAATTGCTGGAAATCTGAGATATCTTGACTTAAAATGTCTGTCATCAAAACTGACGACCTGGTTGGTATGGCTCTACGGATTGAGCACCAGCCTGTGAACCAAAGGGTCGCCGATCTGATTCTCAGTCAGGGCACATGCCTGGGTCACAGACCAGGCCCCAGTACAGGTGCAAGAGAGACAGCCACACTTACTGTTTCCTCTCCCTCTCTTCCTCCCTTCCCCTCTTTCTAAAAATAAATATAATTTTGAAAAAAAATAAAATTGAGGGACACTCTAAATGACTGAACCTCAGTATCAGATTGTGGCACATGTGGATGAAACCTATTCTTTTTTTTTGCAAAAACGACCCCTTAATGCCAGGCTTTGCCATCCTGATGTCCTTGTAACATGGCAACAGTCTGCTCCTGAATCAGAGAAATTAAGATGGGTAAACAATGAGTGTAAATTAAATGAATAATTGGGGCTATGGGAAACCAAGGACAGCTGCCCGGTTCTTCCTGGCTTCCTGCATGTTTTCAGTTTGTGCATTCCTTCATCCCCCATAGTACATTGGAGCCAGACTTCATTCAACTGCCACTTTGTGTGGGTTAACAATATGTTCTTGTTGTGTGTATGTTTTCCGGTTTGAGTTAAAGTTTCCCTCTGCCATAGGGCTGGTGGCCTCACAGTGGCAAAGAAACTATTAGAAAGTGTCTTCCCACTTGGAGTATACTTTCCAAAATCTCTAGTGATCAAGGCACCCAGTTCACTGAGCAAAACATATGCGCCTTCATGGACTCCTGCAAACATCTTGGAATTATCACTGATTGTATCACCCTTAATTATCAGGTGAGATTTAGAGAGCTAATGGGAAGACTGGCTTCCTGCAAACCAAGTTTAATTCCACAGGACTGAATGAACTGATGAGAAGGGTTATAATTTTAGGATTTCTATTTGAAATATTGCTGATTTTTAAAATCTTTTCTTCCACATACAAGAAACTTTTCTTCTTTACAACTTTTGTAAGCAGTATTGGAACATGTATTTATATTTCTCTTTAATTAATCCCTCCAGACTTTGGAAACTCTCAAAAATTGTTTAATTGTATTTTCATGGCTATATGTTTATTTACATAAGTTCAATAAGTTTCTGTTCTCTTTATAATAGGACACAACTGAAAACTAAATATATTACAAGGCTTTGACTGGTATATGTCATGTTTGAGAGAGAAATGCATGAGCTCAGATATGACCAGAAAGCTTTAAGGAATTAAGGAAATTCCTTGGAAAAACAGTCTGTTACCTTGCTGGCCTTGGTTCACAGTAGTGTTTCCAGATAAAGAAAGAAGGTCAGTTACTGGGAGATGCAAAGAAGGAAGGAACTGCAGGATATATTGGGGACCTTGAGTAGAGAGGAATTAACCTCAAATCTACAGGCTCTGCACGCAAAATCTTATGACAAGTATACAGCTTGGCTTCTTAGCCTCAATAGGACTTTAAAATTTCAATCTGAATAGTCCTTATGAAAAATTTCACCAAAGCAGATTTAAAAGAGCCTGTGTGGTTGATTATTATTTTTGCTGGACTTATATAAATAATCAGGCCAAATTTATGGAAATAACTTATTTTGCAAATAGTCTTAATTTGGCTATCTTTGATAAAAATAAGGGCCATTTTAGAGAGAAAATTGTTTCAGTGGAAACTATAATATATCTTTGTGGATATTAGGCTCCAGTGCTGTTCATTGTCTTTTCAGTTTAAAAAAATTTTTTTGACTATAAATGGAGTTGGATCCTGAATTTTTCTAGTTTTTGTAAATATTTGGCTATAGCCCTCTAAACTAACATTTTCATTTTCCCATCCAGTGACTTGGAATCATTGGGAACTGAAACTGCCTGTTTTCCAAGGCCATGCAAGCTAAAATGGGACAACCTGACACAGACTTCAGAGAAGTCACAACAGTGCATCTATGGACAGTCTTTCTTCCTGCTGCAGAGAGACATCAGCAAAATTCCAACTGCAGACCAGGTGAATCTATTAGACTGTCACTGCCTGCCTTCACTCTATATGAAGATGATTTGAGACAGACATCCAGAAAACCTGATTGCCTACTTTCAGAACTCAGAAACTGAGATTAGTTTGCTCCAAACGTTAACCTTTGTTTTTCCTTTGTTTCTGTAGAAATGCCTCTTTATTGCTTACAGCCTAGGCTTAACTTTGGGAGCCCACCTGCATCATTGCTGCCTGAAACAAGACAGAGCTTTTACCTGAACTGAACTTTTCTCAAGTCTGAGAAAAGTTTAATGATACGTAGAACAATCTATCGCCCCAACTTCTCTCTCTGACTCTCTTACATATGTAGGATTCCCATATACATGCATGTATTACATTTGGTTATTTTCTGTTGCTAATTTGTCTTATGTCTATTTGATTATTGGGCCAGCCAGAAGGAGCTTGAGCGTAGAGGAAAGTTTGTTCCTCCCCCACAAAAGCATTACAGGTCTGGCCTCAGGATGTGGCTTCTCCTGAGCCTGGGAATCTGGCTTGGTTTGGGACTTTTGGACTGGACCCAACCTGGCCTCTAGTTGAAAGTGATGTGTTTGAATTTTGAAATTCAGATTAATAACATGTGAGATACAAATTAATCTACCTTCTTGTTCTCAGTTTTACATTGGACAAACAACTAATAAACATGGTTACATAAGAGCGAAATCCTCATTGATTTGTACATTCCCAACTTGAAATGTATGTAATATAATCTTGACAAGGTTAATCTCACCTCTGACCAGAAGGCAAAGCTGTTTAAATTAGTAACAAGTTGGAGGTAAATGAAATTATTACTTAAGTGAATTACCTAAGAATAATTTAACAGAACAGACGAGGAAAACAGAATTTCCTTACCAATAAGTAGAGCTTCTTTTTCTGATTTTAAGCCTTGATTTCTTTTCTCAATATTGTTTTCTCGGTCTTGGTTGACTAATGCGACTGTCAACACATTGATTTCCTATAAAGTTAAAAAATAAACAACATATAGGTATTTATGTAGATTCTGTGCATTTCAATAAAAGCCACTGGGTCTCTTAAACTCTATAAAAGATGTCATCACTTACATTTATAACTGAAGATCAGCTTTTATAAGTAATTGATCTATTTGCCCAACAGTAGAAAATAATATAAATCTAAAACTTAGGCTCCTGGCTACAGCTCCCAGCAAACCAAGTAATGCTCTGCAAAGGTGGCAAATTTGGTGCAAATTATCTTAGGTTTTTGCCCATATTCTGATTAAACTGTTAGCAAATTCTGTGTTTACTATAGTTGCTTTAACATGTTTTGCTTTAAATATGAAAAAATATTTCTGAGAAGCATACACAGGCTGATTTATAATACTATGCTAGTAAATTGCGTGTTGGGGAAAACAGGGTCTATTGGGAAGGGAAGATACAGTTGTTAGGAATGTTTAAGTGGAGTTTGCATATATCCTTATGCACAACTGCAAATAGCAGATAAAGCAAATGTTGGGAAATTCTTTTCTTTGGAAACAAAACATGAAGAATTATACAACAAACTAGTAACACATAAAACATTGAGGCTTGACCAATTTTAGTTCTTTCTATAGTCTTTTTTTTAAATTTAAAAGCCAGAGATAAGATTTAACTCATATCCTTCCAGACTTGGTATTAGAACTCAAAATGGAACAGTGATGTAACAGAAAGTCAAATTTAATGATCAGAGACCTTCATATATGGGGCAGTGGAATCATGAGGGTACCTGAATCTTGTTGGGAAGAAATTTCTTACTGATAGGTTTCAATGACGAATTAGCACATTGAGCAAAGAGTTAAGGATAATGTTTCCAATAGATGGTGGGGAATCTACCAGAGGACAGAGGGTAGGTAGGTAGGGACAAAAGAAAACTTAGAAAGGCTGGGAAAATGGCTTGGCAGTTGGTACCAGGACTGGAACTGGTTATAGGACATCTAGCTAGTTACTACAAATTAACAAAATTGGCCACATAAAGGAATGCAGGAGACTGTTGAGAGTCATATTGAACATGTAAAGAACACAAGTCCCAGCTGAAGGCACTCAAATAAAAATAGGAAGAAAAAAAGCCCTTAGTGAATGCCAGTAAAAACAGATCTATGACCTGACTTTAATCCATGACCTTCTAATTTGTAAATCAGGGATAATTAGAAATTGCCAGGAAAGAAGTTTCTCCTGAAAAATTGTAGTTCGTAAAGCAACATTTAGTGATCATTTTGGAGACTCCTCTAAAGGTTACACTTACCTGCTGAAGAATGAGTGGTCAAGTCTGAATGAGAGGAGAAGATAGGTAAGGTAAAGAGCTGGGGGAACCACAGTGTTATGATGATAGATTGGAAGAAAGGCTTTGGTTGACCAGAGGGTACCAAGTGGGGCCTGAGGCTGGTCATAGGTGTGTGCCCCATGAGGACAGAGGTCAGAAAAGGTTTGGGGAATGGTCTAAGAAAAATCTGGAGCCAGCTGGACATGTCATTACAGGAGAAAAATATCCTTTTACTTAGAAAAAGGGATCTTGCAAACAAGCCCCAGCAGAAATGCACTCAAGAACTTTAAAAGCGAACAAATCCAAAGGTTTATGTAGATGGGAGCAGAATATTTTATAAAGAGGGTTAGACAGAAGGGAATAGGAATTCCTTCTGAGGTGAAATTCAGATGGTGTTTTCCGATTAGACTGTGTCCATTAGAACAGAAAAGGCTGTGTGGACACTTCATCTCCCTGGGCTAGTAGGTTTAAGGAGCTTGCTAAATTCTCTTAATAGCATGCGCTAAGGAAAAATAGGTCCCATAGGGACATGGCTCTGGGCTCTGTAAAGACCTGCCAGCAGAAGTTTAGGAGGAAAGAGGATGGAAAAATACTAACTAGGGTAATGATTGTATCACTTAAGAAAAATACCAATAATGAACCCTAGACCTGAATGGAAACAGTGTCTCCAAGAAAAAGTGATCTGATCACAGCCTGGATGAGAATGGGGGGCAAATAAAATTACTGAGAAGAGTTTAGCAGACAACATGCCTCCATTAACTGCCGAAATTGAGTGGTGTCCTGGGGCCATCACATAACTGAGGATCCAGGTTTAGGGAGGCAAGTGGACCAAAGAGCTGGCAGCACATCAAGAGCCAGTGGGAAGTGGCAAGGGAGGAACAGACTGAGGCACTGGAGGGCTGTTAGGCACCTGTCCCCACGTCCAAAGCTGGAGTCATAAAGAAAGGGGGACTCAGAGCAGGCCCCAACAAATGCTACTGAATAACAATGTCCATTAGGAGCTGATATGGCCTATTGATCCTTGCTGCTTTGATCATGTTTTAGGGTTGAGTGAATGAGGAGGGAAAGATAAGAAAGGGGTAGAAATTAAGATTGGCTATTGTAGGCTGTGCTTTCTTAACTATCAGTGGTGTGTTCTTCTGTGGGCGTCATCAGTGGCTGCAGGGTAGACACACTTCTTTGCGGGGCTCCACAACAGTCCAGGAGGCCTGGGCCTGACAGAGATCGAGGCTTGGCAGATGCTGCGGCCTTTGGGTACTGCTGTGAGTTGTGTTCAGGGTGGAGATGAAGCTGCTTTTCTGACTCCTCCAGGAAGGAGAGGGACTGTGCCAGGACGTGGCGCCATACCTAATGAAGCTGATCAGACAGGCCTCAAAAAGTACTTGCAGATTATAAATTGGCCTCAAGAATCTCCAAAAAGGGAACTATCATTTCCTTTATAGTCAAAGGTGTGTCCAAGCTTATTAACTAGAGACTTGGACCCATAACATCATTTAGTGGAGTGGACCAACTTGTGATTACCCCAAAGAGTTATGGCTACGTGTCCTGGGGCCCAAGCCTGCCTTGGGAATAATGTAAAACTCAGATTAGCCGACAAAGTCACAGAGTTAATGAGATGGTGAATGCTTATGTCATACATTTTGCCAGTGACAAAATTTAAAGTCAATCTGGAGTGTTTTAAGGGCTAGAGGACAGGATAGTGATTTTAGATAGCCATTTGATGGGCTGTGCTTTTAAATTTTTCCACTATAAAAAAAAGGGGAGGAGTGTTTTAGTGACTCATTTATTGTGAGTTCCTTAGAAAAATCAAGTTAATTTGCCTCATTTGTATTTATAATCAGGCTGAACAAGAAAATTATAGATTTTGGTAAGCTGTGAGTTTGGGGTAGTCTACAAGGCAGAAAGCTGACATAAGTAACACCTGTTCTCCCCTTCTATGTTTGTACCTAGTGCCTGTGAATCTAAATTATCATCCAGTGTTTGTCAAAAGAGTTCCATCCTTATGACTAGTAAGGTGAAGAAAATACTGTACATAGAAAAAATGTGGAACTAAATGACTCCCCTAACCACACCCTTGTTGCATTTAAGCTAAGTCTGTCTTTACTTTCAGCCACTCAGTAAGTACATATGCCACAAACACATATCACATGCCTACTGAGGGCCTAGCAAGTAATTCTTATAAAAGGTCTATAATAAAGCTTATAGGAAATGTCAGAATATGGAGTCTGGAGAAGTATGTAGATCATAACAGGAACTTTGGATTTTATTTGTAAGGCTTAACTAATGAACAGTGTTCAGTAGAAGAGTTACATGGGTAATTCTGAATTTCAGATTATTGGTTTGGAGGCAAGTGAACCTGGAGGCAGGAGTGCCAGGTTGGGGCTCCTGCAAGAGTCTGTTTTCTGCCCTTCCGTGATGAGGGTCCAAACCAAGTCCGTGGTGCGCAAAATATAAAAGATATTTAAGACGTGGAACTACAGAGTACCCGGTGACCTGATGAATGAGGAAAATGTTGCAAATAAGTAGATGCCTTGGTAAATAAGAAAGTAGAGAAAGAAGCAAATATAGGAAGAGTCGATGTGTTCAATTTTGGAAATGTTAAATTTAAGGTTTCTATGACATCTTGTCAAGATATTTGGGAGAAAGTAGGATGTACATGTTATATAACTTAGCAAGTCCCTGACAGCTGTTTTTATGGGTGTTTATTAGGTTTGTGTTTGTGCCTTGATATCTTCTTCTGGGACAAAGAAAATTTTTGCTTACTGTTTGATATAAAAGGTATATTTTCCAAGCTCAGTGTTTCTCTCCTGTAATGTAACCCCCACATGTGTAGGCTTCCATCTGGGCCCCTCGCTGGGTGGGGCAGGGGGTGATCAGGCTATAAGCTACCTGAGGATAAATCTGGTGAAGCCAAGACAGATATCTGGTAGCACATGAAAAAACCTCAAATGGACTAGTGACCAAACTTATTCTAAGAACAACCCATCACGGTATGGACAAATCGACCACAATATTAAACACTAAGATAGCATATTTTAAAGAGGACATAACCAATTTATGCTTCATCTTTAACTCTGCAAACAAGTAGGTCAATTTTTAAGTCCTCTCTCAAGAGTTCCATATTCTCTACCTAGGATGTTCCAATGTATCTATTTAGTAATTGGACTACACATTTCACTGGGACATAGGATCATGAGTTAGCAAGGCTTTGCCCCTTTCTTAAAAACTTCACTGTCCTGCCCTGGCTGGGTAGCTTAGTTGGATAGAGCATCATCCCAATATGCCAAAGTTGCAGGTTTGATACCCAGTCAGGGCACATACAAGGAACAACCAATGAATGCATAAATAAGTGGCACAACAAATTGATGTTTCTCTCTCTCTAAAAATCAATTAAAAAAGAATCAACTAATGAATACCTAAATAAGTGGAACAACAAATTGTTGTCTCTCTCCCTTTCTAAAATCAATAAAGGAAACATCATTGTCCTTATTACTTCGTCCCATTCCAAATCTCTAGACAATGGAAGGAACCTAAGAATGGAATATTTCATTATTAGAAGCACAAAATTATGAAGATTCTTTTTCATTTATCACATTAAAATCCTTTACCAGTAGATGTAATACGCTCCAAAGAACGATATGCCTACTAAATGTTGTGGAGAAGGGGTTCCAGATGCCTAGAGTTGCACATTGGACATGCATAACAGTGGATGAAGTTGGGAGGTAAGGGAGGTTATTAAACAGATTTTTAATAACACACAAAATATACAGAGGGAAAGGACTTTGGGATGGGGAGTTTACTCACTGTGAGGTCAATAGGATTATGACATAGTATTCTAAGGGAAGTGGTAAAAACACCATTCACTTGATAGAGTGAAAATCACCCCCAGACACACTAGGTGACCATTCTGCACTTGGCAGGAGAATGGACAAAATTATCTAATAATCTTTCCTCTTATCTTTAACCATAATTTCTGTGACACTTAGAAGGTGTTCAATAACCAGAAACTAGATATCGTAGCCTTCTTTTTTAAAACTTCCTAAATAGTTAGCTACTTGAAGGCAAAAATTTCCCATCTGAGAGTCTTTAACAACTACTCTGAGAAAGGAGTAAAGTAATTTATCCATTTAGAAAAGTTCTTTTTCAAAAATTTACTGAGCTAGAATTGGACTTTGTTTTTGTTTTGTTTTTGTCATCCTCTACCCTCCTAAGCCCCTAAGAAAAAAGAATAATGGCCTTCCCAGCTTTTAAAATCCTTTCATTATTCCCTTCATTTCATTATTCCCGTGGCCTCCTTAACTTTGGTGCTGTTTTCTTTTACCGCAAAGCTCCTTGAATATGTGGGTCTATGTCTCCCGCCTCACCATTTGAAATCTCAGCTTTCTCACCAGTCAGGCCATGAAACTATCCTATGAAGAGTTTCAGTGACTTGCTGTATTTTCTCAACCCTTACCACGTGACATTTGACATTTCTGACATCAGTGACTTTTAAACCATCTGTCTCACTTGCTCCAGTTACAGAAGAGGTCCTGATCTTTTTCCTCCTAATTTTTTTGTTTAGTCTTCACTGGCTTCTTCATTCCTTCTGATGGCCCAGCACACATGGAAAAAAAGGTAACTTTCTTCTCCTCATACTCTAATTTTAGAGCTTGCCCAAGTTCAGTCACCACTTTTTTCTTCTCTCTTCCATTCTATCAGAGTTCTCTCACTTTTGTGGGTTCAACTATCATTGCACTTAACTTTTTAACTCTGTTTCTTATCATCACCTGATCATTGGGCTTGTCTGCTTCAATCCACCACTGCCCAGTTCAGGTTTAAAATGAGAGGTGGCCATGAGGTGGTAGGAGAGCATACTTTAGCCTTGGCTCTTCCACTGAGAACTGGTTGACCTCCACTTCTTCACCACTCCCTAATTACATTTCTACACATAATACAAATCCCATGTCTTTCAGAGGCACTTGTTCCAAACTACTTGCAAGTCTTCCTCATTTCAACATATTTCCTATGTCATTTATATGGCAGCTGATCACTTAAACATTTAGACAGAACTGACTTTCACCAGTGTTTGTTGCTTCAACAAAACCAGCAGCTCTGTTAGGGCAGTCACAATGTCTGACAAGGTGAAGCGTGTGGCCGAATGCAACTGTGCTCTGATTCTGTCACTGTTATTTATGTGCTGGAGAACTTTAGTCAGGGCGTCTCTTAACTCCCTCTTATGTAACACAGGGGCAATAGCCTATGCCTGTTGCCCAGGGTTTCTCTGAGCACCAAGCGTTATATGTAGGATGTTGCTTCTGAAAATTATAAACGTCTATGAACATATTGTAGCATCATTATTACCATTATTATTCACAGAACTCACTGGCTACAGAACATGTGCATAATGCCTACCTGGGATTCTGAATCCCTGTGACAATTATGTATAAAACTCTGACAGCAATCATATAAAATATGTATGCAAAAATATAAAAACTAACTGTGGTAGTGTTCAAATAGTGCATATTTTTTCTATTTTCTACATATTCTGTGGCAGTGTTGTTATACTGCTATCCTTAAAATTTAAAAAGAAATAAGAAGCTAATGACATACATATACCATTTTGAAGAGCTATATGTAAGCACAGAGAGTAGCTGACTACTTCACTGAATAACACACTGACACTCCCCCACACATACGCACTAAATAGGGACGCCACCACAGCATGACTTCCCCTGTGGTCCTCCAAGGGCTGGAAGCTTTACAGCAACTAGCGCATGCAAGGTGAGGGGGCAGTTGTCAAGATCTGCATGGTAAAGACTGACCATGTCACCTCCCATTCTGCCAACACCACAGCACAAGGCTCTCATTCCTTCTCTGCTTTCCTTGTTGCTCAGCCTTGGTCTGCTGTTTGCTTCTAGACCCTAGTGAAATGCTAAACTCCATGAAACCAAGGTCCCTGTAGACCACAGTTAAGATGCCGGTCAGCTATTTCAATATCCTTTACTCAATGTTTTTTTTTTTTTTTTTTTTTTGGTCAGTGTACCACAAGCAATCCATCAAGTGATACGCCAGTCTCCAATAACCTTCAAGCTATTCCTCAGTTGACTAGCCAGAGACTAGCTTGTAGCAGGTGCCCAGTGGCTGATAAATGAAGGAGCGACCCACAAAAAATGGCCTGAAATAGTGAACAAATGATGGATTTGGACACAGCAGACTGGTTTTAATTGCCACTGACTTGCTGTGTACCTTTGTTTCCATATTTCTGTTCATAGAAATAGATGATCTACAGTGTCTTTTTGTTCCAAAATTCCACGCCTGCTTGGTGCCCTTTTCCCTGAGTTGGAGCTTCCCTTCAGAATGAGGCCACCAACTTGATACAGACAGTAGGTACTTATCTTGGATTTCAATTCCAATAAAAATTTGAAAGGGAAGAGGAAGCAGGGGGAGAAAAATAGTTAAAAAATACCCAAATGGATGAGAAAAGGATTGATGAGAATGAGTCACAGTAAGCTTCAAAATTTCTTATGATTCAAGGGGAAGTAAGAATTTTTCAATCCCCAAGAGCAAAAATATCTCTGGGATTTTCTGTGGGTCAGAAGTCCTAAGACCCTGCTAGTATCAGTTGCTACAGCTTGGTACCACCAGTCCAGAGAGCCGTGGGCTCCCACCCACCTGTGCCCTTTCCCCAGAAGTCTTTCATGTTCAATGTCTGCATGAGGGGAGGAAAGAGGCCCAACAGACTTCAGCCTCAGAGAGACAATTTGAAAGCAGACACGTGGGACTCCTGCCCTCAGCCAAGATTCAGCAATTCATCACAATACGACCACATTTTACATGCTCAGATGTTCCACCTCATTGGGGTTCAACTGTTGGCCATGCAGTGCGTGCATTATGTTCTTAGATAACTCCAAGAACTATGTTTTCTAAGATTTCCAACTGCCAAGATTAAAAGAGGTGAGAATTAGTTACAGGTCATAAAAGGACCCTTTCAAGAGAGACAGGTGTGGTTTATGTGCTAGAGATACCCAGATACAGCATTGCTCCTGATGGCCTTCCTTTCAGGGCATCCTTGGTTATATTTATTTAATAAACACTTACATAGCACTTACTATGTTCAGGTACTACTACAAGAACTTTACAAATATGAACTCATTTAATCCTTATCACAGCCCCATGAGGTCAGTACTATTGCTTTCCCATTTGAAAGATGAGGAAATTGAGGCACAGTGGGCTAATGACTTGCTGAACATCACCCAACTATTAAGAAGCATACTCGGGACTTGAACCAATGCTTTCTTGCTCCAGAGTTTTAACTACTGTGCTAGGCTGCCTCTCTTGATTGTACTCCTGGCACCTATTATCATCTCTGTCAATTGGAAGTGCCTATCTAGCGCTGGGACTGAGTCCTTTTCTGAGGGCTGCCTACAGTCCTGGCCGTTTGGAAGCCAGCAGGGGCTCCAGGCAGGACAAATGAGCAGTGACTCTTGCACAGTTATTACTACAAGGGGGAGCAAAGCAGAAAGCTAGGAGGGGCCTGGCTGAGGAGCAGTGTTGCTAGGGACGGCGGCTGGCTGGCTGCTGCTGTTAGGTGGCGACAGACTTCCTTTGTGTGAGTGTGACTCGTAACCATGGTCCGTGCAGCAGGGAAGGGTTTCAATGGCAGAGTTCTGGGAGCGAGGAAGAGGCACCACATGTATTCTCCTGGTCTGGAGGAAAGCCGAGGTCAAGGCAGCACTCCAAGACCAGGCATGGGCCATGTGCAGGACTGGCCAAGCAGGTGAACAGGCTCAGGTAGCGGGGCTCACGCATGTGGGAATGGGGCAGAACCACGAAGTGGAAGGGAAAAGAGAGAAAAGGCGGATACAGAAGCCATTGTAAAGGAAAAATGGACCAATTCTGTGTGTGAAGCAGAGAAAAGGGAAGTAAATTAAAAATACTTAAACAGGTTAGGTCTGATGAGTAGCAGAATAAGGATGCCAGAATTAAAGATCATAAAGAAGAAGTATTGGCTTCAGTATTTTAGAAATATTAGATGCGCAGTCTTGGAAAGGCAGCTGCAAATATGAGGCTGAGTCAGGAGAAGGCCTGGGCTGGGAGTCACTCTGCAGCCCGGCTTCTGTCTCTCCCTATCCTGCATGGCCCCAATGCACACCTGTTATCCCTGTCACTTCCAAAAGTGTCCCTGCCTGGACTTTATGTGATGGTTCTATCTGTAATCATTTCTTTACACAGGAACAATGTCCTTAGTGCCTAGCACAGTCCCTTGTACATACTAAATCTGCATACGATATTTTTTGAAAGAACTCATTTTAGACCTTTGGTAATATTTGTTGAATTACATCAAATGAAACTGTTACTACGTAGAAATGATAAACATCATAGGCCAAAAACTGACTGGCCTCATAGGTTTGGTCAGTACCCTTGGCCTGCGATGATTTATTAAATCTATGAGGAGTATATATAGCAGGCAGCGAAAAAAACAATGTGATCAGTATGGGTATTTTACATCCTTTTGGTCCGGAAATGCATTTGTTGTGTCATTTTAAAGTATAATAATTTCTTTACTATCTTAGATTAAAGAAGGTAAAAAAGTTAATTTTGAATCTGTATCTATTATTAGCACTTTCAATATGTTTTTAATATAAATATTAACTTTTTTGGAGACCATAATGTAAGCTCATAAACTTTTTCCTTTTCTTTCTATTCCAAAATTTAAGACAATTCTTAGTTCACTTTAATTCTTAATAATAACCTTTCTTGGTTTTCCCATTAGAAATATTATATATATATATATATATACTTGTTCAATGTGGAAAATTTATAAAATAGAAAATGAAAATAAAAATTAACTGAAATTTTATTATCCAGATATAAGCACTATTAACATTTACATATTTACCTTTTATATAGTTTATTTATATGGAAAATAATATAATAATTAATAAATAATATAAGAATAAACTGTAAACTTACTTTTGCCCCACTCTGTATTTCATATAGAACCCCCCTCCAACACACACATATGTAACATCATAGACATATACTGAGGTCTGTCCAGAAAGTACCCAGCCATGTAATATGAAAAATAGAGACACTTATTGAAGATACAAGATACAAGAAACATTGTACATAGTAAATGATGCCTCAGTTCCTTTCAAAGTTATGACCTTCTTGAGTACATCTGGTTCATTGGTAGTGGCTTGAATCAGGTCATTAGCAACTGAAGTGTGATGTTCCTTCTGCTCTGGTAGCAGAAGCCGTGGAACAAATTTTGCCACTATGTATTTCATGCCAAAATCCTGCATCAAAATCTCAAGACACAGTAGTTTTTGGAATCCCCATGTCAGCTTCTAGTTCTCGCACTGTCAGTTGCCGAACTTAGTTAATTGCAGCCCACATGCATTCAACATTCTCAGTTGTTCTGCTTGTGCAGGTCTTCCAGAACATGGATCACTTTCAACGGATTCTTGACCATCTTTGCAGTGTTTGTGCCACACTTTTATTTGTGCTGCACTCACTGCATCATCCCTGAAATCCTTCTGAATCATCTGAATAGTTTCCATGGAGGAATGTTCAAGGTTAACGTAAAATTTGATGCAGATGCATTGCTCTACTCGCTCAGTCATTTTGAATGAGATGGCCCCACAGTACACATGCTCACTCAATGGTGTCTACCCCACCAACTAGTACAGTGAAGTTGTCACTGTTCATGCATGTGCATTCAGTCCACTCTCCCTGGCTGCCAGGGTTACACTGAGATCACACAAACTGTTCTCATTATATTAACAATAGCTGGGCTTTTTCTAGACAGACCTTGGTATACACAGGTATGTATATGTGTTGTATATGTGTACACACGTGTATATGTATATATTATTGTTTATTTCCCATTTGGAAAAATTGGATGATTCCCACATATACTTTTAATTAGAGATCAAAGACTTTGATGAGAAAGAGTAATTTTAATTTTGTAACACTTCCCTTTAAATACTAAGAGCATCACTGCTGCCTGGTTTATCACTTAATTATGGGTATCACAGTTCATGCCACACTTAAACTGGGGTCTCAAGTTGGCAATTAAATGACTTTCCTTTGGCATAGTTTTGTGACAGCCATAATAAATAAAAATGATCTAAAACTGAGAAAAAAATTCTTTGTATTCCAGTAACTCCATTCATGATTTAAAGTGTAGGTTGTAATATGTTATTTTTAGTTTTATAATATACTGCTGTAGATGTTACAAAATGAAAAAATACACTTGATCTCAGAAACATCTGTGTGTTTCTCACCACTGTGTGAAAATGTGATCCATACTGCCATATCTATGCAAGTCCATTCCCTTCATAGCCTGGAAAAATACTGACATGAAAAATCTCCTCTACCAATAAAAGTGGAGCAGCAAACAGAAGAAAATAAAGTGAAATACTTTTAAATATATTTATGTGCATCCAGAATTAGTCGGTTTGATTTATCTTGTATGATACTGACTCTATTGCTGGTAAAGATTAATTGTATTATGGTGCTTTTGGCGTGTTATTTTCCCAGGCCATTTCTCAGTATGATATTTCTTATTTTTCTCTGCTACAAAGCACCCACTATCATAATTTTCACCTGCTGAGTTTACATAACTGATGATAATATTAAAATTTAGACCCTTTTTGACCTTTGTAGTGGTAAATTAGGTCGTGAGAATGGATGGGATGCACTCTGATAAATGTGAAAGAGAGATATTTAGTTATTATTAAAGTAAAATCAAATTTCACAAGGTTTGCTGGGCATACTATGATCTTGGTAAATGTTAAATATTCCCTCCCTACTCAACACAGGAAAATCCAATCCCCTTTCTTCACTGCCTTCCTGCATATGCCACACGTGATAAATATTCCAGAACTCAGTGTTCTGAATCGCTGGTGCACAGTATGTGATGGATGAAGAATTTGAGGTCCTCTATTTTTTTCGTTATATTTTTTTATTTTTGGTATATTTTATTGATTATGCTACAGTTGCCCCATTTTTTTCTCCCTTTTATCCCCTCCGCCCAGTACATCATCCCATCATCACCCCACTTAGTTCATATCTAAGGGTTGTACATATCAGTTCTTTGGCTTCTCAATTTCCTATACTATTCTTAACCTCCCCGTCTATTTGTTTTTTTGTCAACATTTTCCTTACACCACTTTCCTCAACCCCACCTACCCCCACTGCCCACCCTCAATCCTTCCCCCAGTTGTTTTTAATGGGTTCTTATGCATGTTCCTTGATGACCCTTCCCCTTCTCTTCCCTCATTATCCTCCTTCCTCCTCCCCTCTGGTTACTGTCAGTTTGTTTTTTATTTCCATGTCTCTGGTTATATTTTGCTTGCTTGTTTGTTTTGTTGATTAGGTCCCACTTATAGGTGAGATCATATGGTATCTGTCTTTCACTTCCTGGCTTATTTCCCTTAGCATAATGCTCTCCACTACCATCCTTGCTGTCGCGAATGGTAGAATCTCTTTCTGCTGCATAGTATTCCAATGTGTAAAGGTACCATAGTGTTTTTGATCCACTCATTTACTGTTGGGCACTGAGGCTGCTTCCAACTCTTGGCTATTGTAAATTGTGCTGCTATGAACATTGGGGTGGATAGGTTCTTTTGAATTGGTGTTTCAGGATTCTTAGGGTATAATCCCACAGTGGAATTGCTGGGTCAAAAGACAGTGCCATTTTTAGTTTTTTGAGGAAATTCCAAACTGTTTTCCACAGTGGCTGCACCAGTGTGCATTCCCACCAACAGTGCACTAGGGTTCCCTTTTCTCCACATCCCTGCCAGCACTTGTTGCTTGTTGATTTCTTTATGATGGCCACTTTGACTGGTGTGAACTGGTATCTCATTGTGGTTTTCATTTTCATCTCTCTGATGGCTAGTGATGCTGAGCATCCTTTCATATGTTTCTGGGCCCTGTGTATGGACTCCTTGGAGAAGTGTCTGTTCAGGTCCTTTGCCCATTTTTTAATTGGATTATTTGTTTTCCTGGAGTGGAGTCGTGTGAGTTCTTTATATATTTTGGAGATCAAACCCTTGTCCAAGTTATCATCGGCAAATATATTTTCCCATCGGTTGGTTCCCATTTCATTTTGCTGATGTTTTCTTTAGCCATGCTGAAGCTTCTTATTTTGATGAAGTCCCATTTGTTTACTGTTTCCCTTATGTCCTTTGCTCTAGGGGACATATTGATGGAAATATTCTTGCATGGAATATCTGAGACTTTCCTGCCTATGTTCTCTTCTAGGACATTTCTGGTGCCGTAACTTATATTTAAGTCTTTTATCCATCTTGAGTTTATTTTTGTGTGTGGTGAAAGTTGGTGGTTGAATTTCATTTTTTTGCATGTAGCTGTCCAGATCTCCCAACACCATTTATTGAAGAGGCTATCTTTACTCCATTTAATGCTTCTGCCCTCTTTGTCAACTATTAATTGACCACAGAGACTTGGGTTTATTTCTGGACTCTCTATTTGGTTCCATTGATCTATGTGTCTGCTCTTATGCTACTAGCAGCCTGTTTTTATTACAGTGTACTTGTAATATAATATGATGTCAGCCATTGTGATCCCTCCTACTTTGTTCATCTTTCTAAAAATTGCTGCAGAAATTCAGGGTCATTTATGGTTCCAGATAAATTTTTGAAGTGTTTGTACTATATCTGGGAATATGTCATTGGTATATTAATAGGGATTGAGTAGAATCTATAAATTGCTTTGGGTAGTATGGATATTTTGATGATGTTAATTCTTCCAGTCCATGAACACGGTATATGCTTCCATTTATTTGTGTCTTCCTTAATTTTTTTCTTCAGTGTTGTGTAGTTTTCTGAGTACAGGTCTTTAACTTCCTTGGTTAAGGTTATTCCTAGGTACTTTATTTTTCTTGTTGCTATAGTAAATGGGATTTTTTTTCTGATTTCTGATCTGATAATTCATTGCTGGTGTACAAAAATGCCTTTGATTTCTGAATGTTGACTTAGCATCCTGCTATTTTGCCAAATTCACTTATTGAGTAGTTTTTTGGTGGAGTCTGTAAGGTTTTCTATGAACACTGTCATGTGATCTCCAAACAATGACAGTTTTACTTCCTCCTTTCCAATTTGGATGCCTTTTATTTCTTTTTCTTGTCTGATCAGCATGGCTAGGACTCCCAATACTATGCTGAATAGAAGCGGTGAAAGTGGACATCCTTATGTTGTTCCCGATCTTAGTGGGAAAGCTTTTAGTTTTTGCCCTTTGAGTATGATGTTAGCTGTAGGTTTTTCATTATGGTCTTTATTATGTTGAGATATGCTCTCTACTCCCACTTTGCTGAGTGTTTTTTATCATTACTGGGTGCTATACCTTATCAAATGCTTTTCCCACATCTATTGATATGATCATGTGTTTCATCTTTCCACTCTCATGATGCATTATGTTTATTGATTTGTGAATATTATACTACCCTTGCATCCCTGGAATGAATCCCACTTGATCATGGCGTATGATCTTTTTAATGTATAGCTGGATGTGATTTGCCAATATTTTGTTGAGGATTTTAGCATCTGCGTTCATCAGCAATATTGGCCTATAGTTTTCTTTCTATTTTGTGTCTTTGTCTGGTTTGGGGTTAGGATAATAGTGGCCTCATAAAAAGAATTTGAGAGTCTTCTCTCCCCTTGGATTTCTGGGAATAATTTGAGGAGGACAGGGATTAGCTCTTCCTGATTTGTTTGGTAAAATTCTCCTGTGAAACCATCAGGTCCAGAGCTTTTGTGTGCTGGGAGTTTTTTTATTACTGCTTCAATTTTGCCAGCTGTTAATTGGTCTGTTCAGGCTTTCTGCTTCTTCTTGATTCATTTGGAAGATTATATTTTTCTAGAAATTTGTTCATTTCACCCAGGTTTTCTAATTTCTTGGCATATAGTTATTCATACCAAGTTCTTACAATCCTTTGTATTTCTGTGGTATCAGTTGTAATTTCTCCTCTTTCGTTTCTGATTTTATTTGGGTCCTCTTCTTTTTAAAAAAATTATTATTTTTTAAAGATTATATTTATTTATTTTTAGACAGAGGGGAAGGGAGTGAGAAAGAGAGGGAAAGAAACATCAACATGTGGTTGCCTCTTGCTCACCCTCTACTGGAAACCTGGCCTGTAACCCAGGCATGTGCCCTGACTGGGGAATTGAACCAGCAACACTTTGGTTCACAGGCCCCAGCTGGGGATCCCTTCTTTTTTTCTCTTTTTTAAATTTTTTGATGAATCTGCTTAAAGCCTTGTCGATTTTGGTTATCTTTTCAAAGAACCAGCTGTTGGATTTGTTGATCCTTTGAACTGTTCATTTAGTCTCCATGTCATTCAGTTCTGCTCTGATCTTGATTATTTCCTTCCTTCTGCTTGCTCTCGGCTTTGTTTGTTGTGTTTCTCCAGTTCTTGTAGACGTAAGGTTAGGCTGTTTATTTGAAATGTTTCTATCTTTTTTAGGTTGGCCTTTATTGATTTGAACTTTCCTCTCAGGTCTACCTTTGCTGTGTCCAATAGGTTTTGAACTGTTGTGTGTTCATCTTCACTTGTTTTTAGAAGCTTTTTGATTTCTTCTCTGATCTCATTATTGAACCATTCATTGTTTAACAGCATGTATTCATTCTCCATGAGCTTGAATGTTTTTGAGTTTTTTCCTTGAGGTTGGTTTCTAGTTTTATGCCCCTGTGGTCTGAGAAAATGCCTGATAGGATTTCAGTTTTCTTAAATCTGTTGGGGCTTGTTTTGTGTCCTGTCATGTGGTCTATATTTTGAACCTGTTTCATGTGCATTTGAAAAGAATGTGTATTTTGCCTCTTTGGGATGAAAGGTTCCATATGTATCAGTTAATCCATTCGATCTAATGCGTTGTTCAGTTCCACAATATCCTTGTTGATGCTTTGTTTGGGAGATCTATCCATGTGGACAGTGGGGTATGATGTTATACCTACTATATGTATGTTGTCTATATCTTTCTTGAAGTCCTCCAGGATTTTCCTTGTATATTTGGGTGCTCCTATGTTGGGTGCATACAGGTTTACAATGTGTATGTCTTCTTGATGGATTCCTCCTTTGAGTATTATGAAGTGTCGTTCTGTGTCTCTTTTATGGCCTTTGTTTTGAAGTCTGTTTTGTCTGATATTAGTATTTCCATGCTGGCTTTTTTTTTCTTATCTATTTGCTTACAGTATTTTTTCCCAACCCTTTACTTTCATTCTGTGTAGATCTTTTTTCTGAGGTGGGTCTCTTGTAGGCAGCATATGTGCGGGTCATGTTTTCTTATCCATTCAGCTACTCTATGTCTTTTGACTGAGCATTTAATCCATTTACCTTTAAGATTATTATTGATAAGTACTTACTCATTTTTTCCCTTTGTACCTGTGTTCCTCTCTCTTTCTCACTCTTTTTCTTCATCTTATTAAAGCAGTCCCTTTAGCATATGTTGCAATGCTGGTTGAGTGGAGGTATATCCTTTTCACCTTCTTTTGTCTGGAAAACTCCTTATTTCACCTTCCACTTTTGATTGAGCACCTTGCTGGATAGAGTAGTCTTGGTTGCAGGCCTTCACTTTTCATTACTCAGAATATTTCTTGCCATTCCCTTCTGGCTTGTAGTGTTTCTGTGGAGAAGTCAGTTGCTAGCCTTATTGGGGCTCCCTTGTATGTTACTTTCTGTTTCTCCCTGTTCCCTTTAAGATTCTCTCTTTGCCCTTGATATCTGCCATTTTAATTATGATGTGTCTTGTAGTGGTTCTCCTTGGGTCCCTGTTGATTAGAACCTGGACCTGTATGACTTTTTCCTTCCTCAGATTAAGGAAATTTTCCATCATTAGTTTTTCAAACAGGTTTTCCATCCCTTGCTCCTCTTCTTCTCCTTCTGGTATTCCTATTATATGGATATTATTATGTTTCATGTTGTCCTGAATTTCCCTTAACCCAATTTGAAGTCCTTGAAATAGAAAATGGTATGACTAATGATAATGGTGATAATACTAATAGTTAGCCCTTACTGAGTGGTTGGTACATGCCAGGTTCTGGTACTTTTATCCCTATTTTAGAGATGAAAAAATTGAGGCACAAATAACTGTCTAAGCTAACATACCTAAAAAGTAGTGGATCCAAGAGTGGGCACAAGTTCTTCATACTCTCTAGCTATTAGCCTATACTGCCTCCTGTCTGAGGTACCTCTCAGGGAATCACAACTTCTCAATTTTGTGCAAGCCCCTAATCCTAGCCAAGTCTTCTCCCTTACTGGGAGGACCGATCTTTGTTGATTATCCTCTTTAGTCATATGCTGTCTTCTCAGTGGGCATGTGCCCCTTGAGGACAGTGACTGGGCTGTGATCAGATGTGCTCCTGACATACTGTACTGCCCAGCATGTGGACTTGGGTGAACAAGTTAGCAGTGGCTATTTGTCAGTCCACCTATCTTCTGCATGTTCCCGAAATGAATGTGACTTCTTATGAACTGGAGCCTTGCAATTACTAATTGTATATTTTACCCTTTGGGTTGAAAAGCCACAAAGTTCAACATTTAGACTAAATAAAGTCTCAGGACACCTCAGTTCAGTATAATTTGATTGGAATTTATTCAGCCTCCACCACTCTGCACTCATCAAATATTTATTGAGAATCTACTATATGGTAGGCTTTGTTCTAGACAATGAAATTCAAGAATAAGAGTCTAGAGGATGGACAGGCATGTAAAATATATTAAAATACAGGGTGATAAAAGCTACATCAAGGGTTGGTCTCAGGTGCTATAGAAGCCCAGAGCAGCACTTCACCTGGGCTGGGATGGAGAGTAGCAGCAGTTGCTGAAAGTGTGGTCCACAGACTGGTAGTACTGGTATCATCCGGGAGCTTATCAGAAATGTAAATTCTCAGGCCCTAGCCCAGACCTACCCAATCTTAGACTCTAGGGTGGAGCCCAGCAACCTGTGTTTTAAAAAGCTCTCCTTTGATTCTGTTTTTCACTAAAGTTTGAGAAGTATTGCCTTTGAAAATGTACACAGGCACACAGCAATTAGGCAAGGAAATATACACTAAATCAAAATTCGTAAAATAAGAAAGTTGGATGAGGTAATCCCTACCACCTCCATCCTAACTTTCACAGTCTACGAGATTTAGGTACACATCTTAAAGTGAACTGGAAGGAAATGTGTTCATCTTCAAGATTACCTGCAGGTAATATGCAGAAAGAGGTGTTTGCCTCTCTTACCTAACCAGGCCAAACAGACTCTCAGAGCTGCCTGAAGCTGCTGGAAATTCTAAGTCAGTTCAATCATCAATTGATAAGTATTCTAAATGTATGGCAAATGTACCCATGTACGTTGGCGTTAGGTTCTGTAAGGCATACAAACACATCAGCTCCCTTAAGGCACGTAGACCTGAGCTGAGGAGGTAGGCCTATCACAACTTGGTTTTTCAGAATGTTTGCAATGATAAGTACTGTGGGAATATGGAGAAGATGGTAATTGCTTTGGGCTGATCTTAGGATAAGGCCCCAAGAAACAGGAATTGAGATGGGCTTAAAAACATGTGGAATTTGCATTGCAGGCAGCAAGGATGACATGATAGATGGGAAGTGAAATTATCAATAAAAATTCTAATTATTTAGAATTTTTAATGAATGGTGTAGTTAGCTGAATTCGACCTGTTGACTAAAGCCATTTATTCCACATAACCAGGCCAACAATGATCTATTCTTACCAAAAGGAGCAATTTGAATATTGTTATACAAAATCGCCAGGAACAATGTGTAAGCTTACGGCTATGAGACATACTATGCCTGTGTTCATGGGTGTTAAGTGTGTGTTACGTGCATTGAGGAAGCAGGAATTACACCTACACAGTGCAGAACGTTACACTGATTGTACTTGTAGACCTTTCTCATCCTTCCAAGCCATCATTCTCAAAGTTGGCAAGGAAAGAAACTGCCTGTGAAAATTAGATTCTGAAAGCCTCATAAACATAAGTAGCTCATCAGCATACACTGAGCAGTCTGGAAATTGCCCAGAGAAAGCCCCTCTCTAATCTCACGGGGAAGCTGACATAATAAAAACGGTGGAGAAGCTGAGCATCACAGCCGCAAATCTCTACAAGGCCAATGTCAGGGTTGGGAAGTCGGAGGAAAATCGAATTTTCTTGGAAAAAAATAATCAAGTGAACAGAAATCTGAAAAAAGCCATGAATCATTCCAAGGCTGGTGAGTCTTTTCATGGGAACCTGCAGAGCTTTTGGAGAATGACTACCATATACCTGGCAAGGGGCTGCTTACAAGTCCCCGGTGATTCTTCACATGTTTATAGGCAGGCTGCTGCCCAGACACAGCATGGCCTCTATGGCTCTGACACCCACACAGCCAAGGACTGTGGACCCATTTCTTCAGGAAAACCCTATAGTCTTTCTATAAAGAACAGAACATGTGAAGGCCTTTCCCTTTTGAGATCAACTTTCCTCCGCAGTTTAGCTTTTCCTTTGTGTGAATTAGGAGGGGATTTACACTGAGGTGCGGTTTGCTGAAGGTCTGAAATTTTGTGATATTCTAAGTTAGATTTAACAGCACAAGGGTGAGGAGTGCAACCTTCTTGGTGGTTTGACGACAATGCCCAGTTATGGGCAGCTACAAACAAGGTGCCTGCCTCCGGGGTGAGCAGTTGGGCTGCTTTCTCATCTTTGATCCCAGAGTCCCTCTGGGCACAGTGCACAGGCCAGGAGGCAGTGGACTCACCACTGGGAATGATTCCCACCTGTTAGACCGAAGAGAAGGGGAGCGGGGACGGAGAGAGTCGTCTCCAGCAGAGATGGGGGAGACTTTTGAGGTTGAAGGGTTAGAACACACTTCACTTTACTGTGGGTGTTTTGTTTGAATATGAATATATATATTTGCAGTTTCCTCCAGGAAGCCTACTAATATTTTATATGCAAGTTAACAGCTGAACTTTTTGCTTTGAACTTGAGAACCTTATTTTTGGCAAAAGTTCTCACTAAGTGTAAATATCGGGACAACCACAAACACACCTTTGGTGAAGGCAGATTTCACTCCTGGAGTTTGCCAGGGAGTATGGGATGGTGAAGGTATTGCTGTTCTGCCTGCGGGGTGGATTTGGAAATGCTGTTTTTCCTGCCCCTCGCCCCCTTTTCTTCTTCCTTCTCACCTTTCCACCTACTTTTCTTCTTTGTCATCTTCCTACACATTTCCTCAAAGAAATGCCACAGTCTAGTGAGTTGTGTGCTCTGGTGATGAGCAGTGTGTGTGGAAATAGACAGTACTGCCCTTTGTAGTAATTCAGAACCGTCCCAGGAGAACCAGGGAGTGTTGAGCAGAGAATCCTTGAGGAAGGCCAGCATCACAGACAGTGAGTGGACCAAGGTTGGCGCCAGCCCTGGCTGGTACGTTCATACCCCTTCCTGTCCTGGGCTCATGTGTGGTGAGCAGAAACCAGGAATGTGGAAGTCACTGCAGAATGTTTACTATTCTAAACAACGACTACCACCACCATCTAGGAGGCTCCTTGGTTCCTGAGTAAACTTTCATAACTAACAGGAGAGGAGATTGACTGACTACAGGTGACTCTTTGTTCCTTGCTGTTTTCTCATCTTTAATCCTGGTGACACATCAGTAGAAACTGAAGTTGCTTGAGAAAAGGAGGCTCCTGACTCTTCCCTACTGTCTTCCAGAGAAGAAAATTCTGCTCCCGTCCACCTTTTGGGTTCCTGAATCTTTTCATAAATGCTTCTAGACTTTCCCCCCGTTTGTTTTTGATCAACACGCCAGGCAGCGTTAGGCTGAATCTCGCTGGGGGCAGGGACGCTGTGACTGAGCCCCTTAGGGTTACGTTAAAATTATTCCTCACAGTCAAGTCATGTCAGTATGTTTATGTAAGGTTCTCTTGGTGGTGGTTTGGAGATTACACATATTTTCTTAGCCATGTTAGAAATAAAATCTTAGTTTTCAGCTTAGGGCTGGAACTCACTTTGTTCTTTTAACTGATTACTCTTCTGAATCTCACGTATTCTCTTGAGAGGGTAGACATGCCCCATTTGGGTAGCGGTTGCCTGGGTCCATGAACCTTGGTCTGGGATCCACACAAAAAGCAGGCTCTCCAGTCTATAGAGCACCGCAAACACCAACCTACAGTTCACAGCACAAAATCCTAAATGACGTGTTTCAGTACTGTTCTAAATTATTTGTGAAGTATCCACTATTTGCCTTTGTTTTCAGAATGCAAACGTCCCTAGGAGTCGTGTTCCTCTCCTGGTGAGGAACTCAGAATCCTCTCTATGTGGTAATACCCAGACACTATCATTGGCTGTTTATTTCATCACTTACCATGTAGGGGCTGAACTTGATCTTTTAAAAGAAGCAGTGAATCTCCCTCTATCTCTAAATCCCAATCAAGTGGAACAGCTTCTCCATTTAAAAAGTACTTAAATGGTGGATGAATTAGCTAATACATTGTAAAAGAATATTCATTGCATACTATCAATGACAATATTTTAAAGTCCCATGGCAGGGACTGATTAAATAAACTAGAGTACATCTGTGGCATAAAGTATTAGCACTCATTAAAAGTCATATTAAGAAAACATTTAATGATGTGGGGAAATGTTCATGACTTATTAGGAAAAATATGTAGGCTGTAAAACTACCTATATATGCTGTAGACTTGGTAAAAATGTATATATGTGCACACAGACAGAGAAGGAAATATAAAGAAAGGGAAACACTAATTTTAGAGTGGTGAGGTTGCAGATGGTTTTTTATTTACCTTTTTCTACATTTTCCAAATTTTTCACAAAAAGAAAATGGTACTTTGGGGATAAGAGCATTTACATGTGTGTATTGGTTTGGCTTCTGTATCAGGTAGGATCATCACTAACCTTTTTAGGTAAGTACAGTCTTTAAAATGGAAAACATTTGTTTCAGATCTCAGCTTCACTATAGGTATCCACGTGCACGTCAGACCATCTCACAGAGAGTTGAATTTTTGTCTCCTTTTTCTGTTTTTCTTTACCCTGGCCTGGGGAAAGAAGGTATTTCCACTTCTCTAAACCCAGCCTGTCATCTTTACTAAACATACCCTAATCTGGTTACATGTTTTAAATCCACTAATGGCTAAGTAGGTCCCACCAACTCCTGTCCTGACACAAAGGACAAACTGTAGCTCAGCTATAAAAACATGTTGTCAGTTGGCAGGGAGGTGCTTGGTAAAGAAACTTCTCCGGAGTGTTTATTGGAAACAAAGCTCTAACCAGGAGGCCAGCTTCTGCCTGTCTGTGACAGCAGCTCCCACTCCCACCCTTTCCTTGGACCTCTGTACCTGCTGGGAAGTGGGGGCTCTCACAAGGCCTCCTCCAGCCATCAGTCCTTTCCAAGACTGCTGGGTTGGGATGTGAGTGGGTTTTTTCAAAGGAGATTATGGATTTAACAGCAGAAAACAGGTAAACCAGTTGGAAGAAGGCAGATGGGGGGGTGGGGGCAGAAGGTTACAGACAGTGGAGGTGGGTGGAGGTGGGGAAGGGAGCATCAGCAGGCAAAATGACGAATTTACTGGAGTTTTAACTTGAGGAAAAGGCCAAGTTCTAGGTGTGAGCATTTAATATGCGAACAGGGTCATATACTGCAGGGTAAAGGAAATATTAGTCCATGAAAAGTCTACTGATTTCAGACATCTTCACCCTCAGGTATCCACAGACATGGGTCCATCCTCCCACAAAGGAGACAGAGTGGCCTATGACTTTCCAGTTGAGTTTTTCAGGGGTCTCGTCACCTATATACCCACACACTGCACCCCAGTCCCACCACACTCTGCTCTCCATGGAGCCAATCCTTCCAATAAAGGTCTTGACCCAGAGAGTTTTTGAAAATATGCAAATAAGTTACCTCATCCCCATTATTCCCACTGTCATATTGACCTGAAGACAGGGAGAGTGAGTCCTGATGGAATGACACAGGGACAAGTTTGGGTAAGGCCCGTGAGTCAGCTTCACCTGGGGCAGTAGCCCCATCTGCCCAGAGCCCTGCACCGCACTGGTGTGTGGAAAGTGGGAGCACTGATAATGCCCACGTGCACCGACCTCACCAGCACTGTGCACAACGCCCACATTAACCCTGTGACATAGGTATGATTATTGCCTTCATTTTAGAAGTCAAAAAATTGGTGG
Source organism: Mormoops blainvillei (assembly GCA_004026545.1). Classification (NCBI taxonomy): domain Eukaryota; kingdom Metazoa; phylum Chordata; class Mammalia; order Chiroptera; family Mormoopidae; genus Mormoops; species Mormoops blainvillei. The sequence goes on along the minus strand of PVJD01000867.1, from coordinate 261,923 downwards.
TTCAGGCATTCAGCATATCGCCCATAGTCACCCAGACAGTCATTGGCAGTGTCAGGGTTGAAACCAGGCCACTCAGTACCCAGCTCTGTTCTGAACCCTCACTCTTCAATAAATACTTGCTGACTTACTGAATAACAAAGGACTGCAAGCTATGTGGGAACCCAAACTGAGCGACTCAGTACAGCTGGGGGACAGCAGGAGGTGTTCAGAAGAAAGACACGTGGGGTTGGAAGAGCTGTGACAGCAGCAGCCTTACACTGCAGTCTCTGCGGGGCTCATCCTGGCTGGGCCGGGTGCTCCTGTGCCCCTGATCGAGCCTGTGGGAGGTGGGGCAGGAGGTGTGAATCCTCAGCGTGAGGTGTTCCTTACTGTCTTCCCCCACCACTCCTACTTCAAGGTTGGGTCTCCCAAGAAGAGGCTGCAAGTTGTTAATGGCAGGAAAGGATAGAGCCCGAGTGGTCATTGCCCTTTGAGGATATGGTCCTATTTCCCTGTGGAGTTTTTCTTTTTCTTTCTGGCCTTGCTTAATACATTAGGATGTATTCTTAGCACATGTGCTTACCTGTCTGAAGCAGTGATTTTCAACCCTTTTCATCTCAAGGCACACATAAACTAATTATCAAAATTCTGTGACATACCAAAAAATATATATTTTGCCAATCTGACAAAAAATGTTTGATTCATTCACACTGGACAGCTATTGTTGTGTTGGCTATTGTTATTTTTTAATATGACACTCTAAGGGAAAAAAGGTCAGTGTCCCTGACTAAATAGTCAGGTACTGCATGTTTTAGAAATTCCTGCAGCACCCTGGCTGAAAATCGCTGGCCTCGAGGATGAAGGCCACCTTTGAGATGAGCATAGCACTTGGCACTTGCAGGGTTCTGACATGCACATCATTAAAATACATGGTTAACAGTAGCTTTCTTCTGCTGTGTACTAAAACTGAAGAATGTTCTTCATGCAGTATTTCTTCTGTGCACTCCTAACATCTTTACTCTGACAGATTTAAAGACAACTCTGAGGATTTATTTTCTTATGGAGGCAACATGAGAAAACAAAGCCTTTTCTCTTTCGTGTTTTTATTGTGGGGTGGAAAGGGTGTTTTACTTGACAGTGGTAACCTTCAGTACCACAAATTAAACCTCCTTACAGGTTGCAAATGATTTCTCTAACCCTAGTGTGTGAGCCTGAATTGTACAGATAGAGGATGTGGGGAAGTAGATTTCCTACAGCAGAAACAAGGGCAGAGGAGAGAAAATTCATGGGAATCTCTCAGACCAAACTGTACCACACACTGCAGGCCTCAGCTGCCACTTTATTTGATTCCTCCTGCTTGTTCCTACATTTCTTGTGCCCTCTTCCTTCCCCTGCACTTTTTCACCAAACATACACACGTAAGGATCATAAGTGGAAGGGCCTCTGGGAGGAAGGTCATCATAAGAGATGCTACATGAGGACAGAATATCTTTTCTTAGTTTAAGATTTTGATATCTGTTATGCATAATTACCAGTGACCAGGCTAGTTATTCAGCACTTCTAGAGATTGGAAGGCTGCTCAGAGATGGAGATTAAAATAAAATGTAATAGCTTTGCTTTTTAGGGAAGAAAACTGGATCCGGAATAACAGAACTCTCTAAAGGAACTGTGAGAAAGCTACTTTCAAACTTGGGTACACTTAAAAGGTTGAACTGCCCCACTGTCATCAATATATTCAGTTCCAAATACAAAGAGAATCTGTTTAACATTGGTAAGTGCCGTCCTCTGGGAGAGCAAGGCCTTTGCATCTGATCTCCGTTTCTAATGGTTTTGAATTAGTCTTCAGAAAACTCTTCTTATGGGCAAGGGCTCCCAGAAGACTTTGTGATATGGGAACAGTGGTGGGCCCCATCAGGGCGCCTCCTTTTGGGGACATCAAGAACACCAGAAGAGGTGCTGGTCAGGTACTACTGTTGCTCAATAAAGATGGCGAAACAATAGAAAAACAATAGTAACCGACCAAATCTAGGTGTACCTAGCAACCCGTAAGCTTCACATTCTTGAGAGTAAGGCAAAGGAGTTGTGTGTAAATTGCAAGACTCAACATACCTCCTGGTGGACTCCTCCAGGACGACTAATGGAGGCCATAAGCAAGCATCTGCCACACGAAAGTTCAGAGTGCCAGGCGGCTCTGTAAGTCTGAAGCTCCCTGCCAGACTTCATGACACAGCTATCAATATACAGAATCCCCGGAAACACATACAAGAGATGCAGACCAAGATTTATGGGCGTGCTAATTGCAGCATTATTTATAACAGTTAAAAAATGGGAAGTTAAATGCCTAACACATAGGCATGTGGTTCTACTATTTCATATCTACTGTCTACAGCCATTAAGAGTCATGTCTTTGAGGAACATTTGGTGACAAGAAAAATACTTATAATGAGAAATCAAAAAGGTAAAAAACTGAAGACTGTGATAATATTTTTTTATTCATTTATTTATGGGTTTTTCCCTCTGGTGGTATTCATGCACATGGCAGAAATGAACTAAGATAAAATATTAATTAAGGTTATTTTTGAGCAATAAGAAACTAAGTTATTTTTCTTCGGTTCTATTTTTTCTGTAATTTTTTAGTTTCATACAAAATTTTCCCTTTTACTTTTATAATAGTATAGTTTTTAAAACCAATTATCAACTCTCACAAGAATACACAGCTATGCCAGTCCTGATCTACTGTATAATTATTATTAATAAACGATACTATAGTGAATCTCTGCCCTCATATGTGAATAATTATACACACGAAAAAAAATCTATATGTCTCAGTCAACAACCTCTGGACTACAGGCCTTAAACCTAATGATCTGCATTAAAATTCATCCTGTCAAAGTACTGCCTACTATATTAGATACTACTGACACTGAAGCCAGAAGAGGTCACCAATACTCGTTGAGTGCTTACCCTGGGCCAGGTGTTTATGTACGTGCTTTCACTTAACACGTTAAGGATGAGGAAGGTGAAGTTCAAAAAAGGTCAAATAACTTTCCATGGTCATATGGCTGTTCAGTGAGTCTGGTGGAAACTTCAGATGACACCTAGGCTTCATTTCAGATGTTTGAAAATATTTTCATGAAACATTTTACTAGCATTCCCAATCCATGGCCACAAAATAAGTGATTTTTGTTCCTTTTTTTTCATATAACCCTAGTGGAGGTGCTAGGGAAACCGCCCAAAGGAAACAACATTAGAGACAAGAAAGAGGACAACTAATTCACCTACCGGGAACCCCTGAGAAAGCAGGCAGTGCTTGTCAGATCTAGCCTGGCACTCTGCACCGTGCAAGGTGGCCAGCAGCGGTGGGGGCCAGGGTCACTGGGGTCTGTTCCTCCGCAAATCTCTCCCCCGTCCTTGCTGCAGGTGCTACTCCTCCCTCTCTCTAGACTTGAACCTTATCTTTGAACAAAGCCCACATCATGGACTCTAGGCAGGCATTTCTAAAACCTAAAAACTTTCCTCTAGAAAGGACAAAGACCTCAAAGATGATCTCCTTTCACTTTTCCCATTGAATAATAAATGCCTTTCAACATTCCTCAAGACAGAGCCTAAGGGCTAGATACTGTTAGGCCTCCCTTTACATGCATCATCTAATTTGGTTCAATCAGCAGATGAACTTACAATAGCAACAAGCTCCTACTCAGTACTCAGTTAGAACCTCAGAATTTCCAAGTGCTTCCACATTCACTATCTCCCTAAGCCTTGAGGAAGGAAAGACAGATAATATCACCCACATTTTACAGACCAAGAGATTAAACATGCTGCTACTTCTCCTGGCTTACTGGATTAGACAGCAGTTTCCCTGGGAGGCACAGAGACTGACTCTGAGGGGAGCGCATGTGAAAGTTCTGGCTGAGGATGTGGCAGCAGTGTGTCCCTGGACTCCGGGATGCTGGAGAAGAGTTGTAGGGTGAGGCTGGGGGCAGTGAAACATGGCGGGGTAGGACAGACTCCACTTAGGTCGCAACCTCTCCTATGGGAGAGCTGAATGGATGGCTTCTTTCTCTCAATTCTATTTTTTCTTCAAAGTCAAACTTAAACACTACAGATCCAGGAAGCCATTCTTAATCATCTGGCACAAAGAAACCTCAATAATAACACCTTAAGGGTTTCATGTTCTTTAGCTCATTGTGATAGCATGGTGAGCTTTTGGAGTAGGCACTGACATCCATTTTACAAATGAGGAAAAGGAAGCTCGAGGGGTTAAGTGACTTGTCAAGCTGACACAGTTACTAAGCAGCAAAGTTCGAATTTCAAACTACATCACATCACCGTGGCCTCATCTTCCCGTACACTTACCACGTCTTGCATATTGCCCATGTGTTCCTTAACCCGTCAACTCGTTTAAAAGTTCTTTGAGGACAGACAGCAAGCCTTACAACTCTTTGTAAACCAACCCCTTTCCTAGTACTTAGCAGAGCTCCATGTACACAGTAGGTTCTCAAGAAGCATCGTATGTTAAATATCTGTTTGGTGGGAACAGTGATTAATGAGAAATAGTTTTTGGTACTCTGAATGTCAAGCTCTCTGTTGTATATAATTAAAACAAGAGTGAACATGAAATGTATAATTTCCCCCAGCTCTAGTTAATCAGGCATTTATTACCATGTCTGATTCTGTGTTATGTGAAAAGAATTGCTTAGTAAGCATTTTCTGAGATGACAGTAATCAGATACATACAGATATAAAATATATTTTTAAAAAGACAAAAACTAAACTATAAAACACATGGAGAGACAATAATCTACATGGCATATAACATTCCACCTGAGACTAAATAACTTCCAAGGCAATGAGTACTTGACTAATTTGGGGCAACTCAAGGAACAATAAAAGAGGAAGTCAAGAATGCTAACTGAGCTCTTCCACCATTCTACCTGTGTCAAGAAGACAGATGCATCATGCTACTGTCCTGGGTCTGAAATAGAAGAGAGTCACACTTTCTGGGAGAAAGAGTTTGTTCTGATACCTCTTCAACATAGCAATCACTTCATTACCGCCTGCATTACACAGGCAAATTTAATAAATATACATGCAATATCCAACTTACTACCCGGCTGGGTCTCATTCTGTTTGTCCTCCTAACACATCATTAGCTTATAGCTTTGGAAATATAAAGGGCTCAAACAAATTCTTTGAGATTAGAATTTTTACGGTAGAGATTAGCTCAAGTAATTGTAAATTGACATTCTGTAACCTGAGCTAACAATCGCAGTGCCTATTTACTATATTTTATTGTCAAACTAAACAGAGTAATCTGAATAAGCCGCTGAGAGGCACACATCCTTTGTGCTATAAATAAAGTGCCACATTCCCACGAGCATTCAATCAACATCAAGCAAGAGCAAATACCAGGTTTATGGTACCTACATTTGTGTCCTCATGGCTGTGGCCATTGGTCTCAACCAATTCCTTGGTACCTTTTAACTGCAAATTAAAAAATAAACAACACAAATGAATAAGCAAGCATATCTGTTAAATATATATCATCCTATTACCTGTTTCATCTGATGTTACACTTTATAAAACTTCCAATGAGAAAAAAACAGATGGAGCACAAAATTCTAATGAGTTTTATGGAAACCAGTTTGAGACAAATATTTTATGAAACTTGATGGCTGGCAAAAAATAAACGGGTCTTGGTCATTATTTTTTTAAATAGTAAGATTAGAAAGCAATTCCATAGGCATAAAATGTACAAAAAATTGGTTCTCAAGAATAAAAAATGATTTCATTTCTGAGTTGTATTACTATTAACTTAAACCCTGCAGTGTTTGCAAATTGCCACCAGCCAAATGATGTTACACTAGCCGTTACTCGTGAATTATGAATATTTTTGGTTGTTTTAATATGCTGCAGGGTTACCGTACAGATTCTTCTTGAAAATGTATCTGAGTGATCGACATTGTTTCTTGAGGCCTCAAAGAAGATGATTTGCTTCTTTTCATAAAGGAAGAACTGGGAAGACATCTCCTTGGTCACTGAGGCATTAGAAGAAAAGCTATTTCTCAAATGAGATATTTAACAGCGAATGTTTGAAAACACTACTCTCTTGATTCTCAGAAGGATCAAGAGTAATCAGCTATCAGGAGATTTCTGGAAACCTTTAATTGGCAATTTAGCTAGCTTGACTCAAAGCAGACGTGGATACAGCGAAGGCGAAGGCTAAGCATTGCTAATACTTCCTCCTGGCTTTTATACTTTGGAAGCAGCATCTCTGTAGCTTTTTAATGCTTCAAACAGAGAATTCATGGTGGGAAATAAACACTTAAAATTTGAAAGAAAATACATGCATGTATATCATCAATGTGTTTGATTGGAACACTGTTTGTCTTTTTTTCTGGCTATTTGTACACATACTTTTTAATATTAAATATCAGTTGCATTTTAAATTATATTTTATTGTTTATACTATTACAGTTGTCCCCACTTTTTCTCCCTTTGTCCACCTCCAACCAGCCCCCACCCTCAGGCAATCCCCGCACCACTGTCCACATCCATGGGTCATTCATGGAAGCCTCATTATATTTTTTTAAGGCAACCTCAAACTCTCAGCAAGAAAGCCAAATTATGTTCCTCATGCCATGAGAGGGGCTTTACCAAAAAAAATGGTGACATGAAGACACTGAGTATGGGGCAGCTGCTTATGGACCAGGCGAACTGATTATGGCTCGTCCACATCACTCCACTCCCGCTTATAAAAGAAAAACTCTTCTCACTGTTCTTTAGGGCTACGTCATTGGTAGTTATCACATAACATGTGTAAGGGAGCACGGGCAGTGTGTGATACGTATGAAAAGCACACAGTGATACAAATACCATCTATTATCAGTGGCCTCAAAGGACTTAAGGAAAACCTTCCATGTTTTCCTATCATAAGGTTTTCTTATTGTAGGTGTTTTCACCTTCTTCCTCTTTATCACCCCTATCTGCTCATCCCACCTTAATTCCTGTAACTTGTGCTTCTGTGAGTTGGAGTGGGGTCAGCTCAGAAGGTTTCGTTATTTTTTAGTAGAAGTGCAGGGCTATGCTATTAAAGTGCTCCACCTTTACACACTAAGTAGCATAAACATGGCCCTTCTCTTCTCCCCTTTAAATAAATTCCATCTTCCTCCTGCTTGTTCTCCTTTAACTCTGCCCTATCTTTGCCCACTACCCATTTGCTCCATCTCTGCCTGTCTACCAGTATCACTGCGCCCTGCTCTCTGCTGCCAGGGGACCACAGGCCACGCCTCCCTCCTGCAGGTCCCCCTTGCCCTACAGCTGAAGCTGCAGGCAAGCTTCTGCTTTGACCTCACTGGCTGGCTCCCTGCTCTCCCTTCGCTGCTCTGCTCCTCCAGGCGGAGCCGTCCAACATTGTGTCTGATGACATCTGGGTTCGTGAACAAGCTCCAGGTGTTGGAAGCTACCATCTTTGTATAGGAGATGAAAGATGGGGGCCAATGGAGCCTGGAGGGACCTGCAGAAGCTGCATCTTAGTGAACAGAGAATTGGGGGAATGAGCCTGCCTTCCCTGGGGGGTGTGGGGCCTGCTGATGGTACGGCTCTGCCCTCATGACCTAGTCTTTCTTTCCAGGATTCCCATCAAGTGGCAGTCACTTTGAAAAGCAAAATTCCACAGAAGGGTGTATCTCCTCCTAGGTGTGTGAGTGTGTATATGTAAAGCAAAGTCCAGACCCAAACAATTAGAGTCTCTAGAAGTGAGGTCATTTATTTAGTCCCTATCTATGCAGGCACTGAAAACGTGTTTACCCATGTAGGTACTCTACGTGAGCCCAAAGAAAGTCTTGTAAGACAATGCCCGTGGAGACAGACGTGTGTTTTCAAGTGCGTGTCTCCGGGTGGGTGGGTGGCTACAAGGAGATGAAAGGAGCATGTCCATTGCACACTCTCATCTGCACGGGTGACAGTGGCTCCAGGAGAGAGGCTGTCAGGAAAGCAATCTGGCAGTGCCATCAGCACCCGAGCGCATTTGGCTGCTATGGGCCCACTTAGACTTAAGTATTCTCAGTGCCTTTGCTTGAAAATAGTCATCCCATTTAAATAGTACAGTAGATTTAAAAACCCTTTCCTTCCACTAGATTTTCATAGGTTTTTAGTGATTTTAGTTGTTCTGAATCTTCTTCACGCTCCCCATTTATTTTTTTTAAGTAACGGAGAGTGAAGTGTGATGCTTCACCAATGACTGTGTTTGTGCTTTGCTCTTTAAAAATGCGCTCCGTAACAAGACTGTCTCAGCACTGTCTGCGGGACTCAGGGGCCAGGGCTATGACTACGGTTTGGACTCAAATCAAAACAAAGGCTTTAAGTCATTTGGAGAGAGATGTCCAACACCTTCGCTTTTCCCTCACAAATCACTTATACTTTTAGGGAAACATAACTAAAAGTATGTTTTCTTGATCTCGAACCATTATAAACACTTGTAAAATGACTGAGTCACAGCTGAGTAGGGTCACACTCTCCCACCTTCATATTTTTAAAAACATCACTTTTGTAGTTACTTATATTATAAAATAATGTTTTCATAAACCAGTGTAAGGTAAAAATTTAAAACAACTTAAATTGGATCAGGGTGGAAGTTGCTCTATGTGACTTTTCCCTCCAGGTCCCATTTGTTTCATTGTTTCATGGGCCCGGAATAGGTGAGCAGATGCCAGGCGTGGATCTCGCCCTGCCGGGGCTGTCGTCCCGCCCTGCTGGGAAATGACAGTGCTTCCACGTCTACTTATCAACGTCAGGCCACACTTTAGTATCAAAGGAAGCCAGGACAGAATGATCAGATTTACAAAGTTCATCTACATGGTTTGTTGCTCACCGTGGTTCAGTGAGTGCCCTGAAGCACAGGGTAAGTATTTTTTAAATGTTGCTATGAATCAGTCCTTCTTATGCATATGTCTGCAGAAGTACCACGGGCTATGTTAAACTCATTTCCTCACTATTATACTTAAGAGGAAATTAGCTGCTTATTTGGAAATATATCTGCACTGTCAATATTTTAAACTTTATTAAAATTCTTTTGTCTTCTGGAAGAAACTTTCACGCATCACTGTCAGGCTTGGGTAGTCTAATAGGTCCCTAGAGTGCGAACAGAGGTGCTGGGAAGGAGATTATAAATTCCACGGAGCAAAGCTGCTGGCGGGGGCGGGGGAGGGGGCTGCGCAGGGTGAAGGCTAATCGTACTGCAGGTTAACTTCAGTCACGCACACCAAGCACCAGAGAGACATGCATCCAGGTTTGAACTGGTTCACCAGTCGGAGCTGCTGCCTTCACTTACTTGTTCCTGGAGGACTTTAAGTAATGCTTGTGTGTGTGACTGCTCTTCCTTCGCTTGTTCCAATTCTGACTTTTTGTTGTTTAGCTCCTCCTGGATGGTCAGCAATTGCTGTGAAATTAAAGGGTATTTAGAGTAAGTAGGATTGAAGGCCGGGTGATTGTAAGATATTCAAAATGTCCATTCAAAAACATGAGAAGATTTTTACATGGCTCAAAGCTTAGTCCATACTTCAGTTAACCTTTGTGTGTGCTCCCTTTCCCCTCAGCTTAGTGTAACAGGCATTGTGGTTTAGGACACGCTGTCAGGCCGTCTGTGACGCTGCTGCACAATAAAACGAGTCTGCTGTAGTATTTGTGAAGGCGCCATTATATTCCTTTTAACAAATGCATATTTGTGAAAATATGTAGAATAGTGTTAATAAACAGCATATTGGTTGAAGAAATTAAAACATAAAAATGTATGAATGGTCATCTTGTCCAAGATTACTTCATTTGACATATGACAGTAAAGCTGCTTCTCCAAGTGGCTGGGACCTCAAAAGATCCTTTTACTTTCACTGTTATGACAGTGATGTTTTATTAGATCAGCAGGACTGAAGTCCAAACTGCAATCAATATATCAGCTGAGAAAACTGCTGATATAAGCTGTCAAAACACTAAGCTACAGCCTACACTGCTATTTTAAGCAGGGCCACTGAGGGGTTTGTGTGAACCTGGAGCTTTCCTTGTCCCCTCAACTGCAACTCATGTGGAGGCTTACCTTGCCTGCCGAAAGCGCAGGGCTGCCCAGAGCTAATTCTCCGGAACACGGTTACATGTTAATACATACACAGGCTGGGGAACATTCAAGAGCTTCAAAACAGGCTCTGGAAAGAGCTATGTCTATTCAAAGCTTCTTCACAATAAAGGCCCAGTTTAAAAAGACAGAGGTGCACTTCTTTCGCTACTGTACATAACAGATGCTGCACTAACGATATGAAAATGTCGGTGCTTCCCTGCTTCTCTGGGGTCTTTCCTTCGCTCCCAGGTCTTCGGTGCCTTGACAAGCTGGCTGCAGAGCTGTCTGGCCGGCTCTTAACTACCAGGTCCTGAATAAACATGGCACTGGATTTCTCTTACTTATACCCACCAACTGGAAGGATTAAATTAAATCTTTAAAGCCCCTAGTTTTCGGGCATGTTGGGGGGTCCTAAGTGCTCAGAAAAGCACATTGTGCTTTCCTGTGGGCTGGCTTGCTCTGTTCCCTACCCTGGCCCTGGCTATGAACTAAGGGACGCACTGTGGTCCTCTAGCATAAACGGTGATTTCCTGGCAATCTTCTAAAAACTCGGTGCCTCCCATTTCACCAGCTGCCCATATCATAATCACATGTGAGGCAGTACACGCATTCCACACTGGCTCCCCGAACACTTTATGTGATTTAAGTGTGCATCCACTGGTTAAGGTACAGAAACCGGGGAGCTCGTATTGTACTTTGGCACTGCAACAAGTGCCTAAAATGACAGTTTACAAACAGTGGGGAATGACCTTGTTCCTTCATTCTCAGTCATGACTGGCCCAGAGCAGTTCCAAGGGGATCTGTTGCTCTGACTTTGATTATGCCAAGTAAATTTTTATATCATTAGACAATTTTAAACCTAATCCTTAAACCCCCTTTAAAAATGAGCCAAATGAAGGGCAGGTAGCTTCAAAGGTAGGTAGCTTATGCTTGTTCCCTGAGCAGTTGGCATAGCACAATTTAGAATAAGCAGCGTCCAGCCGAAGGGGCCTGGCTGCAGTAAAGACGGCGCGTCTGTGCGCTGGAACACTATGCTGCCGTTAAAGGCGAAGCTGCACACGCGTCTCAGGACATGGAAAAATATCTGGATACTATTTCTGGGTGAGTGGGTTTAAGGATATTTCTGTTAGTTTTGCTTGTAATTTCCTGGTATGTCTCGAAGGAGCATTCACTGCTTTAGTAATGGGAAGAAATCAAAAGAACTTGATTACAGCAGGGAAAGGACAAAGGAAGGAACGCTACTTGGATATTACTCTCAGCTATTGTTACCAATGCTGTGAATAAGTAAGAGGGTCAGTGAGAACTCCATTAGAGTCTGCCATTTCATTTACACATTTATAGCTCTTTTCCTTCTATTAACACATACACACACACACACACAAAGTCACAGAGGTATAATGTACGGCATAGGAAATATAGCCAATAAAATTGTTAAAAAACCAGTGTGAATATACTTAACACTACTGGGTTACACTTAAAATGGCTAAGATGGTCGATTTTATGTTATACAAACAAATTGTACCATAGTTAAAAATTAAAATTTTTACAGAATTAAACACACACACACACACACACACACGCGCGCACGCACCCCTCTTTCCCTTGATGTTGCTTCCCAATTTTTAAACCTCCATCCTACCTCATCCTTCCTTAGTATCACACTTCTTATTTTTTTATTTTTTTATTTTTATTTATTTTCAGAGACAGGGTAAGGGAGGGGGAAAGAGATAGAAACATCAGTGTGAGAGAGAAACATCGATGTGAGAGAAAAACATCAACCAGTTGCCTCTCGCACCCGGTCTGCGACCCAGGCATGTGCCCTGACTGGGAATTGAACCAGTGACCTTTTGGTTTGCAGGCCGGTCCTCAATCCACTGAGCTACACCAGCCAGGGTGGTATCACACTTTTTAAATACAGTTTCCTCTCTCTCATTCCCACTTCCTTTTCCTCTTATATGTAGGCAATCATTTTCAATGGTTTCTACCTTTTTAATTTGAATGTGTTTTTCCAAAATATATATTGTTATGTGAGCATGCATTTTTAAGTAAGCAATATTGTTATATTTCTTATATATTCTAATAGAATAAGCATTCTATTTTTAAGGTCCATCCATGTTAATATACAAACAGGGTGGGGCAAAAGTAGGTTTATAGCTGTGAGTACGTGAAACACAGAGCTTATTCTCATATTATTTATTATTGTATTACTGTTCGCATAAACAACTGTAAACCTACTTTTGCCCAGCCCTGTACATCTAATCTATTGTTCTCATGATCCATAACAATCTATGGAGTGTGTCTGCTCAATTATACCTGATGTACTCTCCCAGCGAAGGCCACTCAGGCTATCTTCAAGTCTACCCCCCTACACAAGGCTACAAAGGGACATACTAGTGCAGGCTCCCTGATGGACCTGTGGGAGAACCTCCCTGGCATGTCTCCATCAGCGGGCCTGCCGGTGCGCAGGGTAGGCTGGAAGAGCTAGTTAGCAGGAGCCCCTCTGTGGAATGGCTGTGGCAGCGTGCTCATCTAGTAGTAGGACATAAGAGTCACTGTGCCCCCCGCCCACACAAATAGCATTAGCCAACTGTCTACTAATATAAAGATTCTTCATCCTTCAAAAGTTTTGTACTTCTTTGGCTCCCTGTGATTTTAAGCACCTCATGAAACGCTTGCTAGCTACTGAAGTTTATTTATACTTTTTAAAAGAATAGTCAAAGGTAGTGGTTTTTAAAGCTGGAAGACATTTAAAAATGCTGATTCCTGGGCCTCGTGGAAGAGCAATTAACTCAGAATATCTAGGGGTGCAATCCAGACAATTATGCTTTTAAAAAACTTCACATATGATTTCACTTGTAAGTGGAACCTAAAACCCACAATAAACGAACAAACAAAACAGAAATGCACAGGTAAAAAGAACAAATTGATAGTCACCAGGTGGCAAAGGGAATGGGGAGATGGTTGAAAAATGTGAAGGGACTGAGAAGTGCAAATTGGTAGTTACAGAGCGGGCATGGGGATGTGAAGTACAGCCTAGGGAGTATGGTCAATAACACTGTGGTAACTATGTATGGCATCACATGGGTCCTAGACTTACCAGGGTGATCACTTTGTAAGATACCTAAGTGTCTATACTATGTTGTATACCTGAAGCTAATATAATATTGTATGTCATCTGTAACTGGAAAATTAATTTTTTTAATTAACAAAGTAAAAAACAAAAAACCTTCAGAGACAATTCTAAGGTGCAACTGGGATGAAAACCTGTTTCCTTTAATGCTTATTTAATCCTCATTCTCCTACCAAGTGACTTCCACCCCTACTAGTACCTACTCAAGCTGTTCTCACTAAAGTCATCATTGCTTTTCTCATTGCCAGGTCCTTTTTTAATTGTGATACCATGGTCTCTTCAGGTGAATCTATTCATGCCCATGCCTTGAACAACATATCTCCTCCACTTCCTCTTTACGAAGCTGACTCGAAGCCTCTGCCTCATTGCTACTACCTACTGGACGCTTACTGTTTCAAACGGTGCCTATTGCCACCACTCCCCCACCTTCCTCCCAGCCTAAATCCATTGCTGTGCGGTATCTACCATTAAAACCTTGAAGTCAAACCCTGCTCTTCCATTGCCCTCACAGCCTCTCTGCCTTCTCTCTATCCATCTTGGCTGTTGTGGCTAACGTGACCACCTCCTCTCCTCTGGATCTGCTTGTTCCCTGTCATTCACTAGACATTCCTGAGAGAACTGACCATCTAACAATTAAAGTGCTCCCATGCTTAAAATGCTATTGATTCCCCAACCTCTACTGGATAAAATCCAAACCATGACCTTCTTGTATTTCCCCAGAAATAACAGGTCTTTTCATGACTCTAACAAGCTCACTACTCAGAATTATGCCTGGAAGATTCCTATTCATTTTTAAAACCATGCACTTTAAAGAATGCACTTGAGCCTTGGCTGGTGTGGTTCAGTGGATTGAACATCTGACTGTGAACCAAAGGGTCGCCATTTTGATTCCTAGCCAGGGCATATGCCTCCGTTGCGGTCTAGGTTCCAAGAGGCAATCACATATTGATGTTTCTCTCCCTCTCTTTCTCTCTCCCTTCTCTTCTCTAAAAATAAATAAAATCTTAAAAAAAAAAAAGAATGACTATAGAAAAGAGGACCATCCTCTAGGGAGATGCAATTTCCTACTAGAGCACATGGTTAGGTTGTAGAGTTGGGCTTGCTTTCGCACTCACCCATTTGGCTTGGTGCCCTTCTCCAGGATAGAACCTGCACAACTGTATGCAGTACACTTGCGTTCTTCCTCAGGAAAAACCCCTTCCATTCACCCAAGCAAAGTTAGTTGCTCTAACTTCTTTACTTCTAAAGTATTTCATATAGTATATGACATTTCATAGATATCTCTCCAACCAGACCATGCCCACCAATGATGGGGTCAATAATTAGGTTATCTCTAGCACATAGCAGGTGATAAATGAATGAATGAATGAATGAATGAATAAGTGAATGAAGCAATAAATGAATTCTTGCTCTGGTTTCTCAAGCTTCTATAGGATTAAACCATGATCTTTCAAAAACAAAACAAAACAAAATCCACAGACACAGAGACAAAAGCCAAAACAACCACAATAACACTAACTACCTGAGGACCTATTACCGGGTAATTTATTGTTCTGGCCATATGGACACAGGGAAATTTCTGAGGAAAGTGGCATTTAGGACATTTTGATCCATTATTCTGGCAGTTCCAGATGTCTTTCTTAATCTAAAGAGGACTATTTCTTAAAAGGCTAAGGAAATCCAGTCAATGAATTTATAATTATATAATTTCTTCCCCATGCTCCACCAAAAAATAAAGACATACTAACAAAACCACCACTGGAGAAAAATTAAATCAAAACCCTTAGACTGTCTTCTGCATTCTTCACAACTAATGCTTCCATGTGTTTAGAAGCATAAACTCATGAATCTAATAGCTATGTATTCAAAACAGTGGTGATTTGAAACTCTTCTTCGACTAGATGTCCTGTAAAAACAATGTGAATATCCACAACTAGATAATTTAAGTCAGTCTTCCTGGCCCCCTTTCACTTGAAATTTATGAGCCTGTATAATATTCTTTCTAGTTTGAATTTTTAAGTACCAAAGTGCCTCAATTACAGAAGTTCACAGGCAGCTAAGAACTTAATCAGAGGAGTCTCTTGGTTGGATTGGCTGACTGCAGCATAATTTTAATTTGACATTAGAGATTATGGCATTAAACAGATGCACTATTACATTTTTTTGGTGGTTACAATCGAGTGTGTTCCAATTAGGCAATGATCCATATGCCAGTCAAGTGCAAACACTGTGGTGGACAATAACAGGTAAATAAATGCTGTACCTGATATATCTTGATGTTTCCAGGCCACTGATTTAACAGGATCATTTGTAATGCTCTTTGGGGATGCAGACTTCAATGTGTAATGGGTCTTTCTCTCTGACAAATTCAAAGAGCATTACAAATGTTATTTGGGGCCCCAGATTAAGTGAGGTCACATTTCCATTTTTACAGATGGGTGAGTCATAGGCACACAGAGGTTAAGTCACGTACCCAAGGCCACACTGTCTGAGAGAGACCTACCACGTGCACAACTCAATTTCCTTGTGTCAAACTATGATTTCTCCCTTAGCAACCACACTGCACTGCCAATTTGAAATGGAAATCAGGACATGCCAATCTTAAAATCCTCCTAACAATGACTTCTGCCTAGGTGCTCACCATTTCCCCGAGGAGCTAGGCATGCTTTTGTGTAAACATCTGTGAGTGGCATGGTGGATTTAAAACTGTAACAGCTCCCTTGCCCTTTTTTCTTAAATTTTACAACTTTGTTACCAAGGTGAAGTTTTTATATAACTAAGAGATTATATAAAGTTAGGTCCCATGAAAATCACAGACTACAGTGCAAATATTCTATATGAAAAACACGAACAGCATCTCATTATAAGCTGACATTCACAGAATTGTGTTAACTCAGGATTCTTTGGCAGGACTGGTGGGCGGCTGGGGGAATGGAGGTGGTGGTTGGCATAAAAGAGAGAGGACCCCTAAATAGAACACTGACTTTGTGTCCTGTATGGTGGTGGAGGAGTACTTTTTCTAACTTTAAGTAAGGTGAACTCATGCCACCAGGCAGATATATACTGACAGTGACTGACGCCTTCATACACAGACACATGTACAAGTATGCATACCTGCGAATTTTTTCTCTTTCCATCTCCCCTTTACTTCAGGGTTTCCCTAGTGCTTGGCTCTATGTTCAGTTCTTTTAAAAGAATCTGTTGATATGCATTCATTCATCAATTCATTTGATCAATCAATCAATCATTCAGTCCTTCAGTCAACACTGACGTACTACGCACCCAGTGCTGGGCTGAATGATACGGAAGATGCCAGGGAAGCAGACGCTAAGCAGCCTGTGCTGTCGGTGCGGGTTCATGAGAATGCCAATGCACACACGGCACTTAACGGAAGTGGCTCAAAGTGCTCTACGCAGGACTATAACCAGGGGAGTTTCCCTGGGAAATTTCTGAGGATCAGCTTAGGCATTAGGAAAATGGGCTCAGGGGATCCACTTTGAATCAGAACTTGTTCTACTTGTTAGAAACGAACCACTGAATATTCATGCATAAAAGTCTGGAAACATGGGAACCCATACAGTGTCATCGATAATATGTTTTTGGTTGATTCCATTCTAATAAATGTCTTTCCATCTCTATAGCTTTGCTATATAAGTCAGATGCCCTGCTCAGTGGGCTATGTTTTAAGGCCAATAGAATATCACCTAAGGGAACGAGGCCTGGAACATCCAAAGAGAAGTTTCTGCCAAAGGCCATGGTGGACATGACTGTGTCTAGATGTTTTACCATCAGGTCTATGTGGTGATGCCTTGTCTGTGCACCTTGTCTCCAACCTGAATTCTCCATGTGTCTCAGCCTGTGATCTGAACCCTAACTCTGACCAGCTCTACCTCATTAATCTGTCTCCCCTGGTGAGATCCTGATGCCTAGATACACAGCTGACTACCTCTTCTTTTCTCCCCAGTGCTCTCAAGGCACACACTTAGTGCAGTTTTGGTTCTCACCAACTTCGGAACCACTTAGGCCAGTCAGCCTTAGTTCCTGCCACGAGGACTGCCCACGCCCACAGTCAATCCTGAGCCCATCCCCAGTGGGTAGGGAGAGTTTGAGGTGTAAAGAATCAAGTGCATATTATTGTAACTTAAGGGGAAAGGTTTGCCTAAAGGCAAACACATTTAATGGTATTCCTGACAAAGGAGAGAAACCTGGTTCAGGGGACAGACAGTCATTTACCACATGGAAAGTGCAAGGTTCACTTTTCTCCTTGGGAAAAAAGATGGAATTGAACTAGCTTAAATTTTCTTGTCACAGGAGGTGGTAAGACTACTCAAGATCTGTTCTAGTTTAAAATGTCATCTGCTTCCACCTGGGGATGAAACTGCACTTCAATTTAGGGTGAGATACGAGGGTAACCAAGCTTGCGCGGTTTATTGGTCCTGGCGCCTGCCTCTCTGCCTCCGGCACCGGCACCGTGACCCCTGGCAGAGGACTGCCTCTGGGAGAGAGCTCCACCACTCAGATGAGTGATAACGGGAACACTGGATCACAGAAATGAAACTGTGCTCAGAGCCTAATATCCTATTACACCAGGCTATACATATTTAATTCCTTGGGTCTTTCCTCATAAATCAATTCCTTCAGGCCCTTAATCTCGTCAATATCTTTTCTGATATTGAATTTTAAATGCCATTCTCATTGCTAGGCAGAAAGGCAATCTCTTGCTCATGATGGGATCAGGCTTCATTTACAGCCTAGAGACGCCTGGAGCTTGGCCCTGTTCCCTGACCCGGCTGTTAAGATCCAAATGTCAGCCAGAGCTGACAGCCCAAGTGCCGGCCCGACGGGGCTTGCCCTCTGGGGTCATGCCTATCAGTACCCTGGGAGCCTGCAGCAGCTCTGGGGAGACTGGTGACAAAGCAGAGGGGAGTGTTTTCAAGGGTCTGAAATCTCAAGGTGGCTGCCTGCTCCCATGCCCAACTCTCCTCTCCCCATATACACACACAGGGATTTTTTGGATTAGAATCATTTGAACTTGTTTCAGGTACAGTGTCTCCAACCCTTACATCCAGTCCAGTATTTCTACAGTAGATTTGTAATAAACAATGATAGCATAGTTATTGCAAAGACTAAGAACTAGAACTTGAGCTACTTCAATTCATTTCACAGGACCTCTTAGAGAATTTTTACATTTAAAATGTAAAACAGTGAAATGTGGGAACCTTGAGTTGTATTATTTTTGGTTGATAAGTTCAAATTTTAGTTTATATGGAAAATACCAAATTTTAATGTTTAAAAAATTTAATATTGTTCATAATTTGCTTTAAAACAAAAGAACAAATCAAGAAAATGTTTATATCAGTGGTACAATTAGCACACAGTTATCTAAATTGTACCTTTTGTATTGGTTTTATTAAAATCCACTTATTTGATGGACAATTATTTACATACTGTGTTGTATTAACTATAATCAAAGGACCAAAGTTCAAAATATTAGGTGGATTAAAAAAATTTTTGAATCGTTTGATTTTTTTTCCTTTTACTGTACTATTTTCTAAATTTATTTATTTATTCATTTATTTATTGTTCAGTTACCGTTGTCCTGCCTTTCCCCACGCTGCTCTCCCCTGCCCTGTCTCCCCGCCAATTCCACAGCCAGTCCCTCCCCTCATTGTCTGTGCCCATGAGTTCTCTATCTATGTTCCTTGGCTTGCCCTTCTCCTTCTTTTTACAGAAATAATTATATGTGAAATTCAATGTAAGAAAAATGTCACTGCCTGAATTTATTTCTTGGCCATTATTACTATTATTATTTCCATTTCAGGATTATTACTGCAAATAATTTTGTTATTTAGAGGAGGTGGACATTTACAAAAGGACTCTCTCTGGGTGTCAAATTCCAATGGGCACACCACTGGCAGGCAGCCCAGGGTCTGAGCAGGACAGGGAAATGGTGACCTTGGCCTGTTGAGTTGGGGAGAGGGAGAACTCTTTCAACAGACATGGCTTTAGAGACCATTTCTTTTACCTGAATATCCTCCTAGGAGGGACTTGTGAAAGATAATTTTTAGCATTTGTATAATTCAATGGAGTTACCGGTCATGATACACTATATCACAATAAGACAACATTATTACAAAAAGAAATATGGCCAAGAACTGGCAAAACCACCACCACCACAAGTCATTATTTCAAAGGTTAGCATGACTTGCTGTGTGACCTTGAACAAGCCACCTTAGTCCTCTGATCCCTTTCCCCACACAACTGTCTCTATCTTGAGAATAATTTATAACTGCAAAGCAATACATCACTTCCTTGAATGCTGAACACAGGAAAAGAAGATGCAAAAGTGGTTTGTGGTTTGGAAGGCTCTAAAATCCATTTCCTCTTCCAAAGATGATTTTTCTTTTTAGTTGCATAATTTCCAGGGTCATTTCAGCTACCTGATTTTGTTATTTTGTTTTTTTCCACTTTCTTTACATGTTAACAATACTTGCCAGTGGGATAGTGTGAGACTGAAGAATATCAATTAAGTATGAGAGGTTCCTTGGACAGCAAACGGTACCAAGTTGAAGGAAACTGCTGCTTTTATCCTCTTGGCAAAAATGGAGAGATTAAGACCCTGCAAGGTCAAGTGCTGGGTCTTAATCTCTTTTCACTTGTACGGGATTAATATTCAGCAAGAAAAAGGCCTGTCATTGAGCACCAACCTAGCGATGCTGGTTGCCCTCCTTCTGCCACTTTTCAAAACACTGGGCCAGCCAGATGGAATTAACACCATTCACGCAATTCACCAGAGAAGGTGTCAAATGCCTTGCTGAAGTAGGAATATATGTCAGTGATATTCTCTCCATTACCTTTGTTGGCAATTCCACTGCAAATGATAACCCAATTTGCTGGGATTTATTTATTCTTATCACTTTCTTTTTTGCAATTATATGAGGTAGTCATCACCCCAGCCTCTGGGCACATGTCAGCTGGTAATGTAGAAATTTAAAATATTAACATGCTTTCCAGCCAGGTTGGCCCATTTAGTTCAAACAAGAACCTGATTGAACAGCTGGGTCTTGTACTGTTGCCCAAAGGCCAATTGAGATTTGTTCTATCTTTGCAGGGTTTATAAGCCACAGCAGACATTACCACCATCACTGACTGACTTCCTTGATTGCAGTTTTAGGAAAGCAGCTTTTGACTTAGGGTTATATAATAAGAATGTGGTGGGGTCTTGAGAGCTTTTAGCTGAATCCTAATGATGAGAAAGTTCTTTTTTTAACTTTTATTTTATTTTTTATTTTCAGAGAGAGGGGAAGGGAGGGAGAAAGAGAGAGAGAAAAACATCTATCAGAATGCTCCCAACTGGGGATCTGGCCCACAACCCAGGCATGTGCCCTGACTGGAATCAAAATGGTGACCATTGGGTTTGCAAGCCTGTGCTCAATCCACTGAGCCACACCAGCCAGGGCAAGAAAGTTCTAATGATCAAACATGTTCTGCAGATAAACAAAAAAAGAAAATGTAGCTGAAAGTTTAGCCTCTACATCAGCCACAGATGTCTACAGATGGAAAACTTTCTGTATTGTGGGTCTAGAAGGCCTTCATCACTTACATTATTGAGTCTTGATTAACTGTAGTACATTAGTGAAGCTAATTCAATGATTACAATATTCCCAATTTTTCTTTGCTAACACAAGTTAACATTTTTGTGACTAGGAGACTCTGACATCTAGGGACACGGTCAGGAGAGAAGAATCCTTTTAGGGCACTTCTGGAACAAGCTCTGCAAATAAATGGGCACATTATATCTATCGCAGGAGTATAAGGCAGGCCACATCTGCTCGTTCCCCTGAACTTTCCAAGTTACTTTAATACACTTAGGTTGGTTGGGAACCCCACATTTTAGGAGTCTCAAAAGTAATCAGAACCTCCTAGAGATTCCAAATTTCATCTATTCCCTTCTCCAAGCCCTGGATAGTCGGGTGAGGGCTGCAGCAGATAAAAACAGCTTCCTTGCGTGACTTCAATCACTTGCAGGTGTTCCCTGTGGCACCCATGTAGCCTCTGGACTGTCACAGGTGTGCCCTACCTCTGAAGCACAGAACGTGTTTAAGAAAAACACAATAGCAGCAGCAGGAACAGAAAACTTCAACGAATAGTGCCGATGCAAATATTCTTAATATTTGGGGCTGAGATCTTTTTGGTAAAATAAAATACAGCACCACCAGCTTGCACAGATTTCAAAAGTGCAGATAGAAAATTACCATTTTAAACCAATCTTCTCTACTTCAGGAACATTAAATATATGAGGCATTAAGGAGTGAGTTGAATTACTCAGGCCTTTTACAATAAATGATGTCAGCATGGTCATGAATGATAACAGGAAAAAAAAAAGAGAAAGAAAGAAAAGGCTCCCAAGGTATAAAAACTAAGAGAAATTAGAGCTGAAGCTTTACGCTTAATGTCCACATCAATCGACCCTGTGACGAAGTGCTCCTCCAACCTTAGCAATGCCCCACTCATGATCAGCGATTACATGCATTTTAAATTTACATGTGGAAGCCTATCTATGTCCTTTCAATGAAAAATTCACTCACAGGTTTTGCTGAAGTCAGCTGAGAGGCCAGCTCCTAACAATGATGTCATAGATAAGATCATCATCTATGATACATAGAGAGTTAAATAGGGAATAATACCAAGGTTAGTGTTGACTTTTAATTTTTCAAAAGGAAAGAATAGGGAAACCACATTTTAGGGTCAGATAGTAGACTCTGTGCAGCAATCTTTTTAATTTTTTTTGTTTCCAGGTGGCAATTTGAAAATGTAAATCATGATGCAAAACAAGTGACATAAAACAATTACATTCCAGTCCAAGTAATTATGTCAGGAATAAAAAGGTTACATTAGGATTACTCTGTGAGGGTCAAAAAATTGCCATTTGTTTTGCCACTGAGTTCACTATGGGTAATCTTTAACAGGAAAGGTTCTTTTTAAAAAATATTTTTTTATTTATTTTTAGAGAGAGGGGAAGGGAGGGAGAAGGAGAGGAAGAGAAACATTGATGTGAGAAAGAAACATCTATTGGTTGCCTCTCATATACACCCCGACTGGGGACCAAACCTGCAGCCCAGGCATGTGCCCTGGCTGGAAATTATCAGTGACCTTTTGCTTTGCAGAATGACACCCAACCAACTGAGCCACACTGGTCAAGGCAAACAGGGTAAGTTTTCTTTTATTCCAACTTGTTAAAAGCCTCATTCTCCTTTGGTTGTTTTAGTTTTAAATCATGAACAGATATCCTGTAGTCAATAAAATAATTTTATTAATCTGGTTTAACATGTTAGTGGGAAACATTATATCAATAGACTTTTGTAATGTTGAACTAACGTTGCATTTTTGGAATAAATCCAATTTGGAGGTTTACACAATACCAGAATTAATGTTTTTTAAAACAATTTAAATTTATCTTCACAAGTCAGAGTGACCTGTAATTCCCCCCAACCCCTCCCGTTTTCCCACTGTCCTTGTCCTGTTTTGGTATCAAGTATACTAGCCTTATGAATGAGTTGGGACGTGTTTCCTTCTTTTCTATCCTCTGAATGACTTTGTAAAAGATTGGCTTAGTCTTCCTTGAATGTTTGGTTGAATTTCCCTATAAAGTCATTTTGAGTCAGTTACATTGATGCAAGATTTTAAGATGCTAATTCAATTTATTAAATGAGATCATTTAGGCTGTTAATTTCTTCCTGATTTAATTTTGATAAGGTATTTTTTCTCCTATAGGAATGTGTTCATATCACCTAAGTTAAAAAATTTGTCATAGAGCTATTCATGATATTCTCATATTTCTTTAAACTCTGTTGCACCTGTAATTATACCTATTTTCATTTTTAATATTGTTCATTGCACCCTTCTCTTTTTTGTGATCACTGCTGACAAAGATTTTCAATTTTATTAGTCTTTTCAAATAAACAATATTTGGCTTTGTTGATCTTCTCTACTGTATGGCTGTTTGCTATTTCAGTAATTTCTATCCTTATCTTTATTTTTCCCTCCTCTTCTTTGTGTTTATTCTTTTTTAATAAGAAGTGGATGCTTGCTCTAATTTTCTCTTCTCCTGAAGTGGACATTTAAATTTTTAATTTTTTCCTCTAGGTTCTGTTTTATTTGAATCCTACAAGTTTTGACATATTGTATTTTAATTATCAATTATTTCTAAAATTTTAAAATTATAATTCTGATTTATTTGTGGACAGATGTATTTTAAATTTCCAAATATATAGGATTGTTTTAGTTTATCATTTGTAACATTGATTTCTAAGCAATTTTGTTGTGATCAGAAAATATGAAAATGCTCCTTTGAAATTTGTTGAGACTTGCTTTAAGGTCCAGCATGGCATTACTCTTTGTAAATGTTCTAGGTATTTTTGATAAGTACAGCTGAGAGTCCCTGTGCTATATGGTCTGCTGATCAAGCTTATAGGGCCTGAGTTCTGTGGCAACACATCATCAACTACAAACATCAGCAGGAAGAGCGAGGGGTAGGGAACAGCAGAGCTGCTTAGAAAAATGTCCTTATCCCCTGACATCCTCTAGAGTCATGCACTAAACGGTGTGGTTGGTAGCTCTCCATTGTCCTTTATCTATCATACTGTGACATAGTCTCCCTTTCAACATTAGGAAAAACAATTAGGAAGAAACTTTAAGCACTGTACTGTCTGGCTTGCAGGCTCCTCACCTGCCCTTTCCATGCCTTGGTTCCTTGGGTAAGCACGGTACAAAAAAACAAACAAACAAACAAAAACCCCCAAAACACCACTAAGGCTCCCAAGGCCTCTGCACAGTAGAAAAATGTTATCTGAACAGAAACATTGGTGAGTGCTCATACACCCGTTCGGCAAGAGTGAAAACACAATGGCTTATTTCCTGCAGTTGAAGTCCCTTCGGAGTCCTAGGGCCACACCCAGGGTGCTGAGTAAGGTCAGTGACTATAAGTTCTCTAGGATCTTCAACACCAGCACAGAGCATGTGACATTTAAAGGCAGAATGACCTCATCAACCCTTAAACTTCAACAACGTCTTGTCAGACGTTACAAGCTAGTTCTACTCAGTGAGAAGAGATTATTATTTATTTAGGCATAAGTAGGAAAAGCAGCAAAGATTAAGAATCAAGGAAGTTGGATTGGACTTTTCAGTCACTGAGAATAAAATGTGTGAGGTGACTCAACAATGTGTTCTTTCCTTCGTTCATTTATTCAGATGGTTCTTG
The DNA here is from genome assembly GCA_004026545.1 of Mormoops blainvillei. Lineage (NCBI taxonomy): Eukaryota > Metazoa > Chordata > Mammalia > Chiroptera > Mormoopidae > Mormoops > Mormoops blainvillei. The sequence continues at coordinate 237,446 of PVJD01000867.1, read as the reverse complement.
GATATGAAGTACTAATTTGGCCATAAAAGACTGGTCTTGGGTGTCAGAATTAGTTTCACCTCCAACATCTGAAGAAAAAAGAAACTAGCACTTCTTTCACAAGTCAAGGGAAAATCAGACTCCTTGTGTCTCAACTCATTTTTTTCAGGTAGGTAGGAGACAAATATAAATAAATGTAAAAGTAAAAGAGTCTCAGAATGCAAGCAATGGTGAGAAGGCCGAGTATGAACTTAAGGGTCAGGGATCAGAAGCCCTGGGCAGCAGAATGAGCCTGGAAGGGCAGGGGGCTTAGCTCAGGGACTGAGCCTCACTGTTTGATTAAAACTAGGAAGTAAGTGGGCTAATTTAGGGCCCACTAATGCCCCTCCTAGTTTTAACATTCTATGTATTGCAGTCCTTAGGCTGTAACAACAGTAGTAAAATTGAGCCCAAATCCAGTCCAAATTTTCTATCTAATGCAGAATTCTCATTATCATTGCATCCTCTCGTGCTTTTTTACTGTGAGTGGTCCATGTAGCCAAGGCAAAGCATGCATTTCACATGAGAAACGACCAGCAAACTGTGGACTTAAAATCAAGCAAGACAATCGCCAGCTGGGCAGAAAGAGCAGCGTAGTCAGCCAAGTCCCAAGCACCCACGAGGGCAAGACCAGACCTGGGGGTGCTCCTTGAGTGATCTGGAGAAGCTCTGAGGTCAATCTGAGCTCATATATCACATGGAGAGTGGTGAAACGACATCAGGAACCCCCATTTTTCCTTTTCTCCAAATAATAAATAGGATTACTAGGTGAGTGGGGGGATTATATTTGTAAAGAGAAACTCAGTATGACAGTTTTTTAAATGGATTTTATAATTCGGTCATTACCAAAACCTTCCTGAAATAAACTGAATAGCACTGAAGATAAGGAAAGCAAACCACGAGGGAAGAAATATAAACCCAGGAGAAAAGAAGACAAGGTGCACAGAGAATTAGTGAGGGACAAAGCCACAGAATACGACGCTGCTTAAACGACCGAAATGGCTTACTCAGGATAAAATATAAATCCTGGGTGAAAATATACATCTCTAACGCTGTGAATGAGAGTCCCTGTGCTTGCCATTTACACCCTCTGACTGGAATACCTGAGTAATAACCAGCTTAAAATTAATTAAGGTGGCGCTGGTGGTGGAAGACATGAAAAATGGAATGTGTATGCGTGAGGCCACAGCAGAAGAAATTAAGAGAACAAAAGAAAGAAGAAAAAAGGGATAATAAAGCTTTGAAAAGTCACTCTGCTCATCCTTCATCTATAAGCATTACTTGTAACACCCCTACCTTGGAAACCTATTGTACAAAAAGAGCTCAAGTATAATGCCTCCTTTTCTATCATCTCCAAAACCTCCAGCAAATAAAGCTGTTGAGGCTATTTATTCAGTGTGTGTGTGTGTGTGTGTGTGTGTGTGTGTGCGTGCGCGCGCGTGCACGCTCGCATGAGAGAGAGAAAGAGAGAGAGAGAGAGAGGTGGAGGAGGGGAAGGAGGGGAAGGAGGGAGGGAGGAGGGAAAAGGGAGGGAGGCACAGGGACACACAGAGATGAAAGAGAAGCCACAAAAATTCAGAGAGGTGATTACCAACCTGAGGAAGTTGCAACAAGAAAAGAGCTTCATGAGGCAGGGGCTTCCCAATGATCAGCCGAGTTAAATGGGTGGTCTGTTCAGTGAGGACCCGATTGGGCACTAACTTTAAGTTTCCCTCGATGACTATTCAGGATGCTTTGTTAAACAGAGGAGGGAACATGGTCTTTAACTAACCATCTAACAACATCTTGGAACTGAATTCCCAATTCTACACTTTGGTTACAGTTCCAGAAACTTTAACTGACTAAGCTTGGCTATTCCATTGGTCAATATTTAAAAATGATTACCCCTATACGTTTATGAGTACATACAGAAAAAAATGGAAAGGATATATGTAAATGTTAACAATATTTTATCTGGGTAGTGACACTAGGAATGATTTGTTTCCTTTTTTATGCTTTTATGTTTTCAAGTTTTCTGCATTAAGTATATATTCTTTTATAAAAAGGAAAATAAAACAAGTTAAAATGACAAACCAAGACCCAGAAAAACTGCAACTCCCACCTAATGTATTTCTTCCTCTCTCTTTATTCTCTTACTCAGACAAAGGGGATTTTTTTTCCTTGGAATCGTTCTCCTTTCAGATTGTTTCCACATTGTATTCTTTCACCTTCCACCACAGTTCTCCTTGCTTTCTCCTCACAGCCTTCATTTCTGATGAGAAGAAAATTGGCTGGTCTTTCTAACCCTCATGTTTCCTCCAACCAGCTGCATGAAGAAAGCCCGGGAGCACAATTCCCTCCCAACTGCAGCCCAATTTGAGAGATGGAGAATTACGCAGTCTGGCTGCGAGCGTGACACCTGCTCTATACAGGCGGCAGTGTGCGCCCAGGGTCAGGGCTGCGGCGTGGATGTGGCGGCTGCTTTGCATTGGCAGACTATGCAGAAATGAAGTCAAGGCCAGGCCACAAGGATTCATATTAGCATCTGTGGCTGGAGGGAGAGACAACAATGGTCAAACAGAGAAAAAAGCTAGTATGCGTCTGCAGCGAAAGTCTGTTTTGATTTATAGCACTTAAGGAAAGATCCATTTCACTATAAATCTGGCACTCTTGGTGTGATATGGCCTACAAGTCAGGAGGTAATTTCCAAAAGAGGTGGTGGAGAGGAGGGTCATGCAAAGGTCATCCAACAACTGCAACTGACAGTGTTGGGAAAAGCAGAGTTCCTTTGTCCTGTGTATGGCTGTTAAGTCTACAGAAGATGCTGTATTTCTCACTGCAGAATACAGGGGCAAAGAGCAAAAGAAAGAAGCCAAAAGACTTTAATGTTGTGCAGGGCAATGCCATTATTTCTATCCTTGGCTCCTACATCAATTTGTCTGCGGTCCTCATTATTTTTAGACAGGACAGTTACTAATGAGGATGCATTTGATGATCAAATTAATCAATGGCAGAACAAATAACAAATGATGCGATGAAGACTCCCGTAGTTAATTTTATTAGGGCTTCTCTTTTCCTTCCCAGAGTGAAGAGTTTTATTTCCACAGTACAAATTTAGTAAGTGAAAGCCACATATACGCCATTTTCTTTTTGCTAGCTCTCATTCCACTAAAGATGAAATTAGGGGCTATGTTGCAGAATGAGAAAACAGGCAGTGGGTTTTCGCCAATAATATTTCTAGCGATTGACAAGCACAGGGAGAGGGCAGCCTCCAGGTCCTTTGCTCTCATGACGACGGTGCTTGGCAGCACTGCATCCAGCATACGCTGCAGGCAATTGGGAGAAAAGTGAACATGGGCTTGGAACTCCGACTCTGCCAGGGACGTGCTGTGCCCTGGGTAAGTCACTTGACATCTCTAGGTCTCAATTTCTTACCTGAGAAATCAGGATAAGCACATAATTCTGAGTTGTGAGCATTGTGAGAAAAAACGTGAACCTGCCCTTGGGAGTTAACCGTGGAGTGCGGGCCCCCTTGCGGTCAGGGGCAGAGAGACGCAACAGGGTAGGATGCCCCAGTGTCAGGAAACTCAGATCTGGATTTGTCCAGACTTACTCTGTAAACCTTGAGGCTTCTCTTAAACCTCCACATCTCTTCATAGTTTCACCTGGAATGTGGCAATCACAATTTGCATTTGTATAATAGCTTTTTAAAATCTGTTCACAAACATAACCTCATTCTATTGCAACAAGTTTTGATTGAGGTTGGCAGGACCCATTCTCCAGGTGAAGAACCTGAGGTTCAGACAGGCTGACTCTCACAAAGTTGTACAGCACCTTTTCCTTTTACTGGTTCACTGTTTTCATTCTCTTGTGCAAAAGCTTGGCACTCATTGGGTGGCATAAAAGCAGCTTATCTCCTTCCTTATCTTGTGGGCTCTGTTGAATGAAAGCACCAAGATGCCCAGTGGCTCATTCTTATTTGAAGCTGCTAAAAAACTTAGGGAGGTTTCTTCTCCATTATCTTCACTTTCAGTCTTTGGATCTTGGCCAGAGTCGAATGCGTATGTGCTTTAAACTTCCAAACTCCTTAGCAGATGTCAGGTTCTCATTTCAAACAGGTAGGGCTTTGTAACGCAAAGCCCTGGACCCAGAAATGAAGAATTGGTTTCTATTTTTGACTCCGAATGGACCAACCATATCTTCAATAGTCTCACACTGAAGTGGGATATATACTTTCTTCTGATGCACCAGAGAATGCAATCAGCAGATGTTAGTAAATGCACACGCTGCCAGCAGGAACTCTACAAATGGCACTTAGCTGCCCAGTGAATGGTGCCACTGAATTACAAATGAGGATTATCGTCAGCATCATGTGTGCTGCTGTTATAAGGCTCCATCCCAAGGCACTTGGCGGAAGAATGGGTAGAAAATAAAATGACAGGCTGTAGGGTAGTTCAGTGAAAGGAAAAGAAGACCATGGTGGGTCCCAAATCTGCAGCTACTATGAAGCCCAGTCCTTAACCTTTTTAAAGTCACATCATCTGAGAAATGTACATGTTTTATGATTTTTCTGATTCTACCAAAATGTCAAAAACTTCTAATATGAATGTGGGAAATGTCTTGTGAGTTGTTTTTTATTTAAAAAGAAACTTCATCTGGGTCACTGACATAGAATGAAATAAACATGGAGTAATTCTCAGCAGTGATAGCTTATACATATTCCAGGGTTTTTTGTGTGTTTTGTGAGTACATATTTATATACACACATATTTTTGAATTTTCTAAAACTAAATGTTTTCCTACTTGCACATGAAAGTCTAAAGGAGAGCCCCTTTCCCTACACCATAATAATGTGATTTTCTTGCCCCATATAATGATAGTGAATTATTTTCTGTACTGATGTATAATGTTTTCATATGTTAAAGATAACATGCTTACATGCTTCTCCCTGAGTAAAGCAGCAGATCACTAGGTGTGTGCTCTTCCCTTCCCACTGAACAAGTCTGAGGTTCCTGAGGGGAGAATCCTACTTAGAAGAAAAATCCTCATAGTATATTACCATTTAAACTCCAAACTAATCAATCTTTAGTTTCTCACATTCTACATGTAGTTCATTTATCTAAATATTTTTCAAAAGCTCTTAAAATATAATTTATCATTATAAAAATGTTGAATTTTTTTCTTTTAGAGAAATTTCTTTTTTTCTCATCTTGTTCTTCTACATTTGTGTCATTTTCCTTTAAAAAAATTCTAAAGGAAGAACTACTCTTCCCTTGCCCTTCCCTTACCTCTGTTTGTCCTTCTCATCCTCCATCCCTCCTGCTACTCTCCTCTTTGCATATCCACTTGAGTTTAGGCTTGCCTGCTTCCATACGATCAGCTGTTTTTATTCCCTGCTTTCTTTTCTTCTAGGTCAAAACACCAAAACAAAATGGAAAATATTTAATCATGTCACTATCGTGATTACACATTGCAGCCTCCTCATGACACCTTTTCTGAACTACTTGTCTTCCTTTCCTCCTCCCTTAAAGCCCTCCAATTTGTGTATCTGCCTCCTCATCCTGAAGCAGCTATCTTTATTCCAAAATATGCTGCCTTAAGTCCCCATGTTCTTTTCCTCAGACGTTTGGAAAATGTGCCTTGCTGTTCTTCCTTTCCCTGTATGCTTCTGGACAGCCAGAGTAACTTTATTTTTTATTATAATTTTATGTTATTGATTATGCTATTACTGTTGTCCCCAATTTTTCTGCCTTTGTTCCCCTCTACCCAGCAACCCCCTACTCCCGCGGGCAATAACCACACCATTGTTCATGTCCATGGGTCATGTGTATAAGTTCTTTGGCTACCCCATTTCCTATACTGTACTTTACATCCCCATGGCTATTCTGTCACTACCTATTTGCACTTCTTAATCCCCTCACCTCTTCACTCATTCCCCCAAGCCTCCCTGCCATCTGGCAACCATCAAAATGCTCTCCATATCCATCATTCTGTCTCTGTTCTTCTAGTTTGCTTAGTTTGTTTTTTAGATTCAATAGCTGAAAGATATGTATTTATTGCCATTTTATTGTTCATAGTTTTGATCTTCTTTTTCTTTGAATAAGTCCCTTTAACATTTCATATAATAATGGCTTGGTGATGATGAGCTCCTTTTGTTTTTTCTTGTCTAAGAAGCTCTTAATCTGCCTTTGAATTCTAAATAATATCTTTGCTGGGTAAAGCAATCTTAGCTGTAGATCCCTACTTTTCAAGACTTTGAATATTTCTTGCCAGTCGCTTCTAGCTTGCAAAGTTTCTTTTGAGAAATCAGCTGACAGTCTTATGGGAACTCCCCTGTAGGTAGGTAACTGCTTTTCTCTCGCTGCTTTTAAGATTCTCTCTTTGTGTTAAACCTTTGGCATTTTAATTATGATGTGTTTTGGCAGGGCCCTCTTTGCATCCATCTTGTTTGGGACTCTCAGTGTTTTTGGGCTTGCATGTCTATTTCCTTTACCAAATTAGAGAACTTTCCTTCATTATTTTTTCAAGTAGATTTCCAATTTCTTGCTCTTTCTCTTCTCCTTCTGGTACCCCTATGATACAAATGTTGGAATGCTTGAAATTGTCCCAGAGGGTCCTTACACTATCCTCATTTTTTGGGATTCTTTTTTCTTCCTGTTGTTCTTACTGCTTGCTTTTTGTTTCCTTGTGTTCCATATCATTGATTTGATTCTCAGCTTCATCCACTCTGCTGTTTTTTTCCCTGTAAATTATTCTTTATTTCAATTAGTGCATCCTTCATTTCTGACCAGATCTTTTTTATGCTGTTGAGGTCTTAAGTTCCTCGAGCATCCTTATAACCAGTGTTTTGAACTCTGCATCTGATAAATTGCTTATCTCCATTTTGTTTAGCTCTTTTTCTGGAGTTTTGATCTGTTCTTTCACTGGGGTCATGTTTCCTTGTCTTCTCATTTTGGCAGCCTCCCTGTGTTTGTTTCTATGTATTAGGCAGAGCTGCTATGACTCCCTGTCTAGGTAGCATGGCCTAATGTAGTAGGTGGACTGTAGATTCCAGTGGCACATGCTCCTGTAACACCCAAGCTGAATACTTGAGGTGTGCCCTACATGTGGGCTGAGTGCACCCTCCTTTTCTAGTTTAGACTTAGTTGTTGTTGGCAGGTCAATGGGAGGGATTTATCCAGGCTAGTTAGCTGCAAGAATTGGATGTGACCACTGACAACCAACCTCCACCCTCTGTGGAGGATCAGTTGTGCAGGGGCAGGGTGGTCATGCTCTGATGTGGCCTGTAGCTGTCTGCTGGGCACACAGGCCCTTGGGTTTCTGAGGGGGTGTAGGCCAACGTCAGCCCCTACCTGTGTTTTGCCTGTGGCTACCCTGCCTGAGCTATAAAGCAATCTGAGATGGCTGCTACTTGTGCTGGACTTGGAGGTTTCCAGGTAAAGCCAAGCTGAGATTCTAGGCTGCCTGTTGCTAGTACTACTATGCCTGGGGCCACTCAATGAGAGGTACAGGGCCTGGGGGCTCACTGAGGCTGGCTGTTGCTGGTTGAAAGGATTTAGGAAGTTGTGAAGCGCCCTGAGACCAGCCATCATATGGGAAAGCCACTGTTAACAGCTTAAATTGGGTGGAACGAAGCCTCAGGGGATCTGCAGAGTAGGCAAACAGTGTCAGCCAGGTTGATGGAGTCTGAGATACGGCACCAGTTCCTGGCTCTGTAGGGGGAGGGTTCAAAACAGAATAATGGTTTTTGCCTGCTTTTCTGTCTGGGAAAAAGCTGTTCCCAAGCTCTCACACTGATGCAAGATATTTCAGTTCCTCCCTGTACATCACTACTGCCTTTCAAGCTGCTACCCTGGTGCCATAGCTCAGAGGAGTGAGTCGAGTAAGTCTGTCTGTGGGTTCTTTAAGAGGAACCTCAGCAGTTTTTTTCCAACAACTCGATCCCTGAAGCCAAAAGTTATTTGGACTTATCTTCCTGGTACTATGACCCTGTGCTGTAGGGCTTGGTGTGGAGAGGGCACTCCTCACTCCCGAGATATCCCTCTCGAATTTTTATCCACCACACATGGCTGTGGGACCAGCCTGTTCCATATCTCTGCCCCTCCTACCAGTCTGGATGGACGTCGTTTCTTTAATTCCATAGTTGTCAGACTTCCATTAGACTTGATTTCTGACAGTTCTGAGTGATGGCTGTTCTATAATTTAGTTGTAATTTTGATATGGTTGTGCAAGGAAGTGAACCATGTTTACCTATGCCATCATCTTGACCAGAAGTCCAGCCAGAGTAACTTGTAATACTCTTCCCCTGACCCTCTCAGTGGCCCACATCCCAATCAGAATTCATTCAAGGGCTGCATTAAAGTTAAAAGCTCCTGAAATGGGTTTTTGTTCAAGTGTCAAATGGGTTTTTGTTCAAGTGTCAGGCACAGTCCATGGGTGTTTGCTTTTTGTTTTTGCTTTCTCCAGAGACTCAATTAAAATGTCTGTCAAAGAATAAACTTTAAAAAACAAAGAGAATGGGAAGGAAGTTCTAGGAAGTTCTTACTGTAGGGCAAATTCTGGCATTTGTGGGCTCTCCAACTCTCCTGAAAATGAAGCTTGCCCATCGGTTGTCATGCATGGGAGGAGACTGTGCGAGGGAAGATGGAGACCGGGGCTCAGCAGTGAGAGGAACCACACAGCTTCCTCGGGAAGTAAACTGAGGCTTTCACTCCGAAATACAGACTACCAAGCATCCCCTCACATGAGAAGAAACCTGTAGCATGAGAGACAGACTGAGATATAAAAACCAACAAGCCATCTTGGAACATACAAGAGTGATTCAGGAACAAAGAGAATTTTTTAAAATTCTGATTACTATTCTCAAAAAGATTTGAGAAGATAATGCAGCCAAAAACTAAGGATAAGATTTCATAAAGACATAACAAGTAAAGAACAAAAATAACATTTGCAAATAAAATAATGTGACTATCAATAGAAACATCAGTTGAAAGGATAAGAGATAAAGTTTAAACAGATAATAGGAGAAAAAGAATAATGGGCACAGAATCAGCCTATTATTTCATTGTGTTTAGAAAGAGAGGGAGAGAAACATCGACATGAGAGCGGAACCTTGATTGGTTGCCTCACCTGGGGACAGAACCTGCAACTTCGGTTTGTACCTTGACTGGGAACTGAACCTGCAACCTTTCAGTGTTGGGGACAGCACTTTAACCAACAGAGCCGCATTGGCCAGGGCTGTAGCACCACCTTTTGATGTCTGCTGGGAGTAGTGGGCCTGCTGGGTTTTTAAGGATTTTCACAATTTTTAAGGGACAAGCTTTTTTTTTTTCAGAAATAAAAAGAATCCTCTAAAATTTTCTTGGATATGCCCCGATTGGTGTGGCTCTGTGGGTTGGACATTGTCCCACAAACCAAAAGTTCTCAAGTTCAATTCCTGGTCAGGGCATATGCCTGGGTTGTGGGCCAGGTCCCTCACTGGGGGTGTGCGGGAGGCTGCTCACACACAGATGTTTCTCTCCCTCACTTTCTTCCTCCTTTCCCCTTCTCTCTAAAAAAAATAAATAAATAAAATAAAAAATAAGAATAAATAAACTTTTCTTGGATATGCTCATTTTACCTGTCTGTCCTGGAATGTTCTAATGATAAAAAACACCACGATCCCCACCACAGCTGCCTCCATCACCCTCAGCACCACTCCTGCTGCTGTAATTACCCTGATTTTGATATATACACATCAGACTTCATCACATATGAATTTCAGAAAGCAACTCAGTGTAAACTATGTACTATGTCTAATTATTTACTAAGTAATTGAATAGTGTAGTGGAGATTTTAGAAGAGATGCTTAATGTAAGTGGTCTGATGTACTTACTGATGTTCTAATTTCAACATAGTTTCTTTTCCCTCTTTTTTTTTTTTATTCTTACTCAAGGACTTTTTTTAAAAAGTTGCTTTTAGAGAGAGAGCGAGAGGAACAGAGAGAGAGGGAGAGGGAGAAACACTGATGTGAGAGAGAAACATCTATTGGTTGCCTCTCATTTAGGATTGAACCTGCAACCTAGGTAGGTACCCTGACCAGGAATTGAACCTGAGACCTTTCAGGTATGGGACTATGCTCCCACCAACTGAACCACATGGGCCAGGACCCCACACACTTTCATTTATTTATTAATTATATCTCAAACACCAATCATTGACCAACATTTGGCAAATCTAGCTGGAGTTACTCTATATTTTAATTTCTAAAATGGTGTTGATCATAATAGTTTTTTTCCTCAAAATTTTCTGATCTGCCTTTGCTGAAAGTTGTCAAGACAGCTGATTTGCCTTGGTCTTTACTAATGTTAAGCCACTGCTCTGCGTGAGTCAATGATTTACTGTCCAAATGCAGCTGGTCCTTCGACAATTTTTGTTAATACTACTTAAAAGCATTAACTTAAAGTATTTATGAGAAAGTCTTCTGACATAATCTTTGTTAGTCACGTGTAGTTTTATGATCAGCAGCTTATAATGGTATCCCGTTATTACTGAATATTTATCAGTACTGTCAATATGATTTACACATGGCTTCAGAAAGAACTATGATTTTGCCCTGGCTAGGTGGCTCAGTTGGTTGGAGGATGACCCCCATCCACTAAAAGGTTGTGGGTTCAATACCTGGGTAGGGGGAGGTACATGCGGGAGGCAACCGATTAGTACTTCTCTCTCATACTGATGTTTTTCTCTTTCCCTTCCTCTCTCTCTAAAAAGCAATAAATAAATATATATATTTATGTTTTAAAAGGAACTCTGATTTTAAGTTGGTTATTTTAAAATACAATATATTGACCTATCCTCAAGAACGAAAACACGAACATTGTCTAAATTTAGGTTAAAACCATAACGAGACACCACTGTACATCGACTGTAGTGGATAAAAAAGACATGACAAAACAAAACAAAGTGACCGTATCAAGTGTTGACGGACAGGGACACAGAACAACTGAAATTCTCATGTAGTCCCATGGGAATGCACAACGGTGTAGGCATCTTAGAAAACAGTTCATCAGTTTCTTAAAAAGTTAAACACACCAGACGACCCAACAATCTTCCCCCTAGGTATTTACCCAAGTGAAATGAAAAATTACATCCAAACAAAAAGCTTGTAAGTGAATATTTATAGCAGATTCATTCCTATTTGCCCCAAACAAGATATCATCCGCATGATCATGAGCTGATGACTAGATAAGCAAATTATGGCTCTTCCTTACTATTCAGCATAAAAAGGAATGAACTTATACAGCAACAGGGATGAATCTCTAATTCATTATGCTAAGTGAAAGACGCCAGACCTACACTGTCGCATACTATATGATTCCACTTCTCTGGTATGCTGCAAAAGGCAAAACTACAAATGTAGAAAACAAATCAGTGGTTGCTGGGAGTGGGGTGAACTGAAAGGGGGCATAAAGGAGTTTTTTTGGTGATGATGGAACTGGGTTTTATACATTGACTGTGGTAGTGTTGCTTACATAAATATATGAGTGTATGAATTTGTCAAAATTAATAGAATTATACCCCCTAAAAAGAGTATTTATATTGTATGTAATTTTTTTACTTCAATAAACCTAAGACTACAATCCAGTGTGGTAATTTGAAGATAAATAAGAGTTTAAAATATGTATTATTTTTCATGGTACACCTAAAGATAGGAACAAAAGCCAACGACCTCACTACCCCTGTGGCAAAGACAGGTTAACTTCATTGCTAGTTTAAGTCAGGGAAAGGCTACTGTATTACCATGGCTGCAAGCTATTACTGAAACCTCTAATATTGAATTAGGACTCACTGTAACATAGGGGCAGACTGAGAAACAGCCAGACAAAGTCACCCAAGGGCTTTTCATTTTTAGGAACCTTGCCCATCATGTTTTCTTCATGAACATATGAAAAACCCTGTGATGTTAGTAAATATATACTTAGGGATAAAAAGAAGAAAAGTTAAAAACTTCTCAGCTAAACTTAAAGGCAATTCTAAAAACTGTATGCTAGTTCTAAGGCTGTTGAGATTCTTTATTTTCTTTCATTTATTACATAATTTCCCATAGATGGGGTGTTAACACAGTGACTTGTTGGGGGCTAACCCCTTCTCTACCTGTTGACTTTCCCATGAGATCATTATTTTCTAATGTAAAAAGTAGATAGTGGACAGATTGAGAGTAGGTTTCAAAGTAAGGAGAATTCTTTGCAGTGAGGCTCAAATTAGTAAGTTGTGGAAATTTATTCAAAGTGATGTTAAGGTAGAAATATAAATCTTAACAAGCATATATATTTTAAAACTATATTAAAGATGGGTTGCCACAGAGATTGCCTTGCATCCCCCTAACCACCAGTAAAAATTAAAATTATAGCCACTGTCCCTGTGTTAGCGCTTCCCAGGTGCCAAGAAGGGTCCACATGCGCAGCCTGCAGGGTGCCAGCTCTCACCGCTCCCTGCCGTGCTGCTTATGAGCCTGGAATCCCCGATAGCCCCGAGCTCCTCTAAGGCACCGTGTTAGTTCTTGTTTCGGTGCCTCTGTCCATTCCCTCCTTCATTCAACAAATGTATTCTGACTATCTCCTGTGTGTCTATTACTGACTGAACTACGTCTCTCCGCCCCCAAATTTATATGGTGAAATTCTAAACCCCTGTACCTAGGAATATGACCTTTTTTGAAAAGAGAGTCATTGTAGATGTCATTAGTGAAGCTGAGGTCATATTGGATGTGTGGGTCCCTTAATCCTCCACTAATTGTGTCCTCATAAAAAAAAAAAAGTTTGGACACACACAGGGAGAACACCGTACGCAGAAGGCAGAAAGCAGGTGATGTGTCTACAAGCCAAGGGACGATCACAGCGGACCACCACAAGCTAGGGCAGAACCTCGCATACATTCTCCCTCCCAGTTCTCAGGGAACCAGCCCTGCCCACATCTTGATCTTGGACTTGTACCTCCCAGAACTATAAGACAGTAAATTTCTGTTGTTTAAACCAAACCTAACCAAACCAGACAAAAAACAAAACACCCCTCCCCGAACAAACAAACAACTATACGAAAGTAAGTTTCCTACTGACAAGGTGATTCTGTAGCAAGCAAACATCTCCTTCAAGGGCTCTGAGTGGGTGGTGGTTTACGACACGGCTCCCGTATGGTCCGGGGCCTAGGCTGCCCATGCCCGACGCTGCACCCCAACATGGTTTTCCCCCACTGACGAGTTCACCCTCATCTCCTCTGACTTTTCTCAGACTTGAATCTTTGCCACCTTAAAGGTTTTATTAACTCTTAAAGCAATGAGGATAAGCTTTCCAGGCAGAACAGAGGGCCGGTTGTGGGGGGTGTGACTAGTAGCTTGTGGGCTAGGTCTGGTGTCATGGTCTTTGGGGAAATCCACAGACTTTCCTTCTGGCAAGGGTGGGCACACACCCAGCGCTGGGGCTCCTGCACAACCCAGGGGCCTTGCACAGCAGCTGCTGCTCTGACTTCTGAGTGCAGGGACCTGAGCTACGACAGCAATGGCGTTTTCCTGGTGGGCTCTTACCTCTGAGTATCACTGATTTGTCTAACAGACTCTGTGAGCATCAACTAGTCGGGACTCGAGCCAAGACTCAAAAATTGCTTTAAAATGGCAGAAGATGTTTAAGACATAATTTCTGGGACTTGGTCATTAACTTGTTTATATACTAATCCACATGTCTTTTTCATATCCCTTTTTCTCAATTATTTTTCCCCACTTGGGGAACATTTCTGTAGCAGTGACCTTTAGTCATTAAGACAGTTTCGTAGGCAAGTCATGCTCTTGATCTTAGGTAGCAGTCAAAGTGGATGGAAGAATTTCAAAAAATATTACTCATTATATATTTAATTTCCCATTATCCTACTTATATTTCCCTTGTTTAAATAAAAACAATCTTTTATTTTTTTGCCAGAAAAGAGTGGTTAGACTTACATATTCGGAGGCATAATACCCATGGATGATAATTTATGCTATATTATTCTATGATAATTCAAAGGCCCAAATGCCCTAAGTGTATCAGATACCACAGATATCAATGGACGTTTTCCGATATAAATCCCGCTATGAATCTTCGATGTGGACCCCCCACCGCCAGGGCTCAGGCTTGCCCTCCTTTCAGTCCCTCAGTTCTCACAGTCTGTGTTCCATCCCCTTCTTCAGAAGCCCACAGCCTTGACCTCCTTCTAGTAATTGCTAGAAATACACATCTTTAACTTGAGTGTGCAAGACTGATGTCCGTTCTTCTTTACCTAAAGCACAGATACCGGCTTATTTCTAAAGTTGCCTGTTACCCAAACTCTAGTGCTTCATCCATCTCATTAACACACATTTCCTAAATCTGTAATGTGTTCCTGGAAACTGACTAGATCCTAAGGATAATCCAGAAGAAGAGGAAACAATATAGCTTACATTTTCATTGATCTTGAAAATTAAAAAAACAAAAAACAAACTTGCCATACTTTTGTAAAATCAGTCGGTATGCTTTTAATTTAAAAGTTCTAAGATTACAAGTCACTTGTGTCAAGACTGGGATGTCCTGCCCATTGGCTCTAAGGCTGAATTTCATACGCAAACCTTTCCATTGCCTAGATTTTCTTCCTGTGTTTCCTACCTCGACGGGGCATTTCTCCAACATATTTCTTCAGCTTGGATTTTTTCCAGGTTCTACCCTCCCACAAACAGTCGTCACACTTTCCTGTACTAGCAACTTAGTTTCAGTCGTCATTTCTTCTCCTTCACCTGTCTTTCAAATGGCTGTCATTTCATTTCCACTGAATACACCCATCCTTTTCAAATACCCACCCCCCCACCCAACCCTGGCCCATACCTGCTGCATGCCTTGCATGGTCTGCTGCAGGAACTGGAGCTGCTGGTCCTTGGTGAGGTTCTCCTCTGTTCGGAAAAGCTGTTCCTTTTCCTGTTTCAGCAGCTCTACCTCATTCCTGTAGGCATCCAGTTGCCAACGGAGACTGTCGTTCTCCTCTTTCAGAGCATAGGCCTGAGCAGCCAGGGCTGGGGGCAAACAGAACTGAGTTCAAGGGATGCAATTCCTACTGAGACTGAGTGGCTTTCTAGGGGGAAAGGGAGACTCACCCAAATTCTTAACGTTTCTTACCACCTTAGAAGTAAAACCGAAACAACTTACTCCAGGGCTCTGTGCAGTGGGGGAGCATAATTTTTTTGTAACTTTCATCTGTTTTATTTGTCTTGTCTCACATATGAATGTGGGTTTATTTGTGTTTGTGTCTTGACCTCTGCCCCACCCTAGGCGCTCTCTTGGAAATCAGTATGTGTAGCTCGGCAACGGCAGCATTCAGCATTCTGGACAGCAATCCCATCTGCCACACTGCTGTCCTCTCCCTTTCCAAGGGGCTGCTTAACTCCTTGGAGAGCCACCTTCGTTCACACAATCAGCTCCACAGGTTGCCTGGGGAGCAGCAGCCCAGGGTAGGGCGGAATTTACAGGCGCGCCGTCCCCCTGCTCTAACTCCTATCGGAATGGTAACCTAGCTCCATCTGTTTCACCAACGGATTAAAACACCCTTTCTCTACAAGGCTGAGTGGTTACTCTAATATTCCTTCCGGAAACCTAAAGTTCTATATATGCAGATTCAGACCTCAGTCCCAGCTCCATCGTCCTGAGAAACCGAGATAGTTCACTCAGGGTCTTACATACCTCAAGGTTTCAACAATAATTGAAACAGAATAAGAAAGAAGAGTGAATGATAAGAGAAAATTAAGGATGGAGAACCCCTTCCCCACATTCCAGCTAAATACTTCATGGTCTCTCCAATATAAATAATTACTGGCTGGGCACTCACCATATAATGGATTCTGGGCCAAGAGCTTTGGATGCACTAACTCACTTTCATAACTAACTCCCTTCAAACCTATGAAACAGGTGCCGGTTTATCCCCTCTTTACAGATGAGAACAACAAGGCACAGGACAGTCAGAGAATCTGTCGGGTCCCACAGAGTGAGTAGCACAGTCCTCACGGGCAGGCTGCTGGTTCTCAGTCGCCAGGCTCCTGTGCCCACCTTGACATGTTCAGTTCTTACCAGACTGTTCAAAGCCCGTCTCTAATTCTTCCCCCTTCCTCTCCCACCAGTTTTCCACATTTTTTTCTCCCTCCCACAGAAAATTCATTCTCTACTTTTGGAAGCAAGGGGGAAGTGAAAGGAAATTTTAAAAACTTGTTATCAGGAACTTCTTTACAGAAGTAAGTTTCAGGGTCTCCGCACAGGGAGTGGACCTCAGCCCTGGGTCTCAGTCCATGCTCCTCCCCGCCACCACACCTGTCCCAGTCAGAGGGCCAGGTCCAGGGCAGCCACGTACATGTTCCACCTGCACCTTACAGTACACGGAAGACAGGTGTGTACTGGGATGTGGGGACACCCTGGTGAAGTCTCTCCTCAAATATCAAACATCAATTTGTGTTAATAATAGTTTTACATTTGAGTGTTTTGTGGTATTCTACTTTTCACAATGATAATCTATGTATAGTAAACACTAAAATACTAATCAAATTGAACATGCAATTAACCAGAAAATTCCCTACCCAAACCATTAGGGATCAATTAGTCAACAAGCATTTACTGCATATATATTCTGTGCCCAAACCTCTCTGGGCATCTTGGATCAAAAGGGGAGACAAAATATGTCTCTTCTCTCAAGGAGCTTAAGCTACAACAGAAACGGCCACATTTGAAGGAAACTAATACATTCAAAGGAAGAGAGGGCAGCTTGCTACCTGGCATATAGTAAGCACTCGATAAAATTTGGTTGAATGACTAAATAACCAAGCAACAGTGTCAAAGTATATGATAAGAAAATTGTCCTTCAGGAGTTCAGAGAAGAGAAAAATGCAGACTGGAATAATCAAGGTGGTCTTCAAAGTATGAAGTCCAAGAACCGGGGAAGGAGATCTAGTCAGAAGCAAAAGAATAAGCAAAAGTCCAGAGACGAGAATTGAAGAGAGAAAATTTGGGTCAGGAAGCAGAGGAAGCTTGACTGAAAAGGCAAGAGTCCATCCGGAAGCAGAAGAGAAAGGTGAGCCACGTCAGGTGATGAGACAGGACAGAGGCTCAGGGTCAAAATGCAGAGTTGGGCTCCAGGGAGCGGCCAACCGAGAACCACCGGAGGTGCCTGGACAGTGGAAGGACGTGAGGAAGTTGGTGATTTAGGAAAACCAGCCCGGCACTGGTGCGTGGGATAAACTGTAAAGGGAATAAATAAGGGGAATTTTATTTGCTGTTTATGTGGATGTAGAACTAAGGAGCAGCTAATTTTACAGTTTTTAGGGATGTATAAAATCAGAAATGACTCAGGGTATGCCCAGGAACGGGCTAGTGTTTTCTGACGCTGCGTAGCCCAGCTTCAGATCTCGTCCACGCCGTGAGACACCAATTCCTGACAATTCAGTTTACCAACCCATAAGGAAATGGTTATGAGGCATCATTTGAGAGAGGGATGTTGTAATAGGGCAAAATTACGGAAAATGCAAATGATGAAAAAAGTGTTGGCACCACACAGGCACATTACTACATTTCATAGCATTCAAAGACACTTAAGTCATTTCCTTGGGAAGCTCTATTCGGTCCTTTCTCAGTTCAGACTGGCGTTTTTATTATCATAACTGATAGCAGGTGTTTGTGAAGAAATCGATTAGTATGCAGGGATGAAAATTACATTTTCCAAATGACTTGCATAGTCTGCAAGATACGCTGAAATTCCTGTAGCAAAAAGCAAGCAGCTCTAAAGCATGTGCCAGCAACATTATTTAAATAAATTATCTGAACACAAATACATATAGGAAAGCACACCATCTATTATTTTAGGAGTTCTCTTATAAGCCTGTTTAATGGCACTGCTGAGAGTTCTTATTCTTGGCTAAGCCAAGTGACCACTGTTCCTGCCAAGTAGGATACAATGTTTTTTGCATTTCTGGAATAGAAGTGTGATATCATTATATATTTAAAAAACCCTAGCAGCTTCACTCATCCCCCACCCCCACCTCCCCAAAACCAATACCATAGCCAATCCCATCCATGTTTTTATAACTGGAGCATATAACTGAATTACATTCCTGATTAAATGATTTCAAGCTAGATATTTGAAAAAAAAAAAAAAGAAAAAGAAAAAAAGTGGTTCCTTAGGTGGCAGCACAGTGGTTTTCTTCTGAAGGGTGAGAAACTGCAAATCGGCTCCACTTAACTTTAAGCCGCCAGCTTGTGAACATTATCCGGCCTCACGAGGCAGCCAGCGCCCTGTCTGTCCTTCAGGAAAGGCTTCTTGGAAGAAGCTAGATTGTGTTTCTTGAGCTGGAGCTCTAAAAGAAACAAAATCCTAATAATTTCTAACTTAATATAATTTCTCGGTGTATTAAAAATTCAGAAACGTTAAAAGGGCCATTCTTTCATTTCTCATTTTTCCCCCTCTTTAGTTCTTTCTGGCACACTGTATTAAATTAAATGATTTTGAAAAATGTGTAGTCAAGCGCAGGGATTAAAAATAAACTACAGTATTCACCTTTTTGTAAGAATCCCAAAGGAGTGCACTGTGTTCCAATAAACGGAGTATTTAGCTAAGAGCCACCGCATGTGGATTACCGATTTCAATTTAAAAAAGAATACAGTAAGACACTTTAAATGTAAACTATTCTGAACATAATTAAATCTCCTTTGGTGATTTTAAAGGCACCACATCTAGTGATGCCTCTGGATTATCATTAATGTGCCCTCTGATCTGTTGAGAAGTCACATGTGAGGAGCTGTGGCACACACAGGGCACGGCTGGGCTGTAATTGGTTTATACTTGTTCAGGACCTTAGAAAATTTTTTACTGGAATGTTCTGATTGGGTCAAAAATGAAATAGTAACATTGGAAAAGCTTTGTTCAACAAGATTAAATTCAGCTTTAAAAATTAGCACTAGACTACTAAAATTATTAAAATGACGCTAGTAAGAAAATTGATTCAAAGATTAAATCGGTCTGCTGAAGAAGGAGTTTAAAGGTGTTCCATCACCTCACCGTACTGTTTCCTAGGTTCTATATAAACCATTATTTTCTATATTAATTATGGTCAAAGTGACCTCCTCCTCTGTTCTTGTGTTACTTGCATTTCCATGGAAACAGACAACGGCATGCTTAACTTCTTTAAGTAGATGATCTGGTGAAAGCCTTGAAGGCTCTCTCTTGCCAGCCTGAGCCAGCCTCAGAAAAATAATTAGCACTTATATGAAAAATGTAAGTTATTTTCGCTTATGTCCCAGTAAGCTAATAGTACGTTAATATCTTTTTCATGCTCAGGCAAGGGATAACTAAATAATAAAACACTTTTAACGTATTGTTTCTAACAGTATTAGGATGTCTCAAGAACAGTTCATCTTGGTGTCTTTGGGATACTCCGTTTAATACTCTCCCTCCGCTTTGGCAGGTGTCCTCCTGGGAAGCTGGGAGGAAGCTGCTGAACTGTGTACTTCTTTCCTGCATGACAGGAGCGTCCTTTTCAAGGAGTTCATTGGCTGCTGCCCAGATAGGGGGCTGCGCTGGTAGTTCCGGAACTCTGAATGACTGGATGGGTCTGGGGCCTCGAAGTATCCCCACGATACCTGCTCGCCTCCTAGCCTCAGTGGCCTGCTGACTTAGAGAGGCTCCAGGTCTCCCGCATCCCGACTCTCCTAGCGGTGCTTGGGGTCTCCAGGTGCTCTGTGACAGAGACGTCGCACTGTGCCCTCAACCTCACACTCTTCTTTGCCTGGTGCAGTGCTGTTCCCGAGGTGCGTGCGTCAGGGTTGCCATCTGACTAGTTTCCACTGATGGAGCGCTCATTCTCCTGCTGCAGCTGGAACGGGCCTGGGTCCCTGCATCCCTGCACGGAGGTCAGGTGCCCAGAGATCAAGAATATCTGTTTTGGAGTCTTCTGTGCCCAAAAAGTAAACTTTTTTCTGTTAAGCCCCTGAAGATCTGGGACTTATTTATAAAACAGCTGGTATTACCCTAACCCAATGTTCCCTAGATACTGGCTCACATAGGAGTCTCCCAGTGGGCATGTTGCCACACCTATTTCAGGACCATACAAGATGGTATGTCTGGGATGAAGCCTGAAAATTTGCAGGTTACCAGCTGGTGTTGATGCTACCAAGACCACTGCTCATTCTATCACCTGGTTCCTGAATTGGTGTTCTGGTTGGTTTACCTGGATAAATACTTCTGAAGGAACTATGTGCTTGGCTTGTCATTCTTGTTTCACTACTTGACCCCAGTTCCAAGCTCTGTACCCTTAAGGTGGTCCTGTCTCAGCCCAGTTCCAATGGCCTGAGCACCTCCTTAGGGAGTGAGGAGGAGATCTGGGCAAAAAAAGGTCACTACTCTGTTTTCCCTAAATCATAGGAGCAATGGCTGCAGCAGTAATAGTAACAGTGGCAGTAAGAGCTAATAACTTTTACATGTCAGGCAATGTTATGTATTTCCACAATCGCCTTTCACCCTCACAAAAACATAATCTAGAAAATGCAATTATTATTTGTATTTTCCAGGTGATGACAGTGAGTTTAAGAGACATGGAATTGCACAGGTTCATGCCGGTTAGAGGGCAGGCAGGGCTTCTACTCAGCAAGTGTGACTCCAGAGCCCATATTCTTGGACACAATGCACTGGGCTGGCCTAGTGCAGGTAAACGCTGCAGCTCCAGAGAGGACGAAACCAGGACCCTTCTGAGGTGGCTGACTTGTTCCTAAAGACTGAAAACACTCCATTCTTGCCTCTGTTTGGATGAGTGCTCTGTTAGGCAGAAGTTCTACTCTGAAAGCAGAGAGGATGACCCCTTTTTAAAATAAACACGTTTTCTGTAGGAGAAATTTGAAATGACCCATATGAAGGTTCAACTCACCTATCTGGCTATCTTGAGGCTGATTCGAACCACTCAAGGGACCCCTTCTTCTGCCCCGTGTCTCTCTCCTCTGAAGCGGCCACACCGATAGCCACGAACTGCTGAGCTCCTGAGCCTCATTTAGAGCGCTGTGTCCAGGGACTCAGGCTGTTCTTGGGACTCCTGAAGGACCGCTGTCAGAGTACGTGCCCCATTCGCCTGAGCTCACCCGTGTTGGGCTTTTGTGTCCTGCATTCACAGGGGTCTGTCCCCAGGGTCTGAATGGGCTGAGGAAGGTGCAACCCATCCATCAGCAGATGAGGCGAAGGCATGGCTCCTCGGGCTGCAGTTGGCTGCTCAGGTGCCTGCCAGTGTCCAGGCTCAGAGCTGGAAGCATAATGGGATGCCTGCCACGTGGCCAGTCTCCTGCTAGATAGCCTCTTACGGGTCCAACGCACCACAATCCATCTGTGTTTCAGTAACACCTGTATCACTACGGAAACAGCAATTTCCCCCAAATTGCTCATGGAAATTCCTTCTGCTATATTTTTGCAGGATTATTATTATTACAACTTAGCATTGACATAACACTTTATATTTGCAGCATGTATTACAGTCTGCACATTAGTTATTGGGGAGAGCTAAACAGAAACACAATACAGTGTCTATTTCCATCTTTGTGTGAGACCAATGGAATGAGGGTAATTTGGAGAGTGCAGGTAAGCTAGATCCTGTTATTATAATAGCTTAAGTGTGAGTCTGGAGGCACAGTGACAGGAAGGTGATTCAGGAAAAAAATCCTCTGTCCCTCCCTCCACACAGCCTTCCTAATGAAGTGGTCTGCGCCGTGAGTTGCTTCTGGGCTACTTAATGCTATTGAGAATTCACCTCACGCTTTGTTGCTTTTCCATTGACATTATCCTCTGATACCTCCCACATCCACCCCCATCGTCCTCAGAGGAAAATAGGCGAAGGAAAAAGGCATGTCCACTTCTTCCAGCAGCAGGGTGAGTCTGCCCTTTAGAATGTTGTTGAAGGACACTGTGCCCGGTGAGGGAGGCCTTTTAGTCCCCAGGGAAGCACCTCTGCAGTGACCCCTGCCAGCCTTGGCTCAGTCCCGCTCCAGGCGCAGAGAGGCTCCTATCTGACCTCAGACGTCCCTCCTGCCAGCTAAGGTAGCTGTGCACCTGGTGGCGCACCAGGTGGCCTCTGTAAACCGCCCTGGGAGGGGCTGCCCCCACAGTGTGTTCTGGGGTAGGATTATAGGAGAGGAGCCTTGTGGCTGGGAAAGGAGAGCAGGGGGGTGGGCTCCTTTGTGAGGAAGGTGGGGTTGGGCTGGGCTGGGGTGGAGGTCAGGCTCACTCCTGGATCCTGGCTTCAGAGGGGAGGCAGGAGCGGGGCTGCCACACAGCGTACATGGTCTTCAGAGAGGCCCAGCTGCCTCCAGGAGGAGGAGGAGGCGCTGAGGCTGACAGGGCAGGCGGCAGGCACATCCAGAGGGGCACTGCCCCCCTTTCCTTTGGTTAGACTTCTGTTTTTTTTCTCATTTTCAATCCCTATTTCCATTTCCAATATATGGGACTGCCCTTTTTCTACCCTCTGAAGGCTTTACAGGTGCCTGAAAAGGGAGTCAGACTCAGATCAAGATCAATCACATTATGACATGGGCTTTCAGGAACAGTCCCCTTCCTCGGCCTTGGTACCCCTCCTTCATGGGCAGAGCCCCTTCCTTGGCAACAGCACTCCACCGGTGGATTTCGCTGGGTGTGGCTTCACCCTAAGACATCGCTGACCTTGTCCAAAGGGAGAAGTGACCCTTCCTCTGAAGGAATTTCTCCTCTCAGATGATCTACCCGCAATGTACGGCCACCACCTCTTTCTCCTTTTAACTTGCAGGTTTCTTTCCCTTTTAACAAAGGATCACTTCTAATTTTCTTCAAGAAACCTTCTCCTCAAGAAGCAATGTTTTTCTACTCTTACTAACCCCACTACACTCCCTGCCACCCTCACACTCTTGAACTGGTGGTTTCTTTTTTCTTCATTTTCCTGCCACCACTTTCCCCAGCCCACATTCTGAAATGTGAAATGAAGGTCGGTCCCAAAGTAAAGTATGTTCTCAGTTGGTCATTGCCCTTTGCAGAGAATAGTGACTTTTCTCACAAAGCTTTCATTTCATAACACCAAATACTTTGGATAACAAAGATGAGTTGAATAGAAAACCTTTTTCTTTTCTCAGTTTTTGCCTTATGTACACACTGTCTAGTTTACTAAGTGGGAACCAAGACTTTGCTTTCAAGCTTGGTGGGGAGGGATGGGCAGTGACTAAGCTTGGGCTGCCCCCGGGGTCTCCTCCTCCCCATTATGCTCATCACCAACGCTGAGATTGATTCATGCACACCTAGGTGTGCCTGGCATTAGGACAAAAGAATCCTGATCCTCTCTAAACATACAAGCAAGGCAGGACAGTGGAATGAACAACTAACTGGTGTCTCCAGGCCAGGATTCCTCAAAGTTTGTTCCACATACAGCCTCCGTCTGTCTCATCTTGGTATCCCTTAAATGTGATTTCTTGGCTCCATCCCAGACCTCTGAACCTGAGTTTCCAGAATGGGGCCTGGGGATATGTATTTCAACAAGTTTCTAGGTTGATCCTAATGTATGCCAAAGTTTTAGAACCACTTCCCTAGCCTTTTAACACCAGGTCCTTATTTCCACATGCTTTATAACTTTCTTCCACTCTTCTATTTCTTTCATTATTTTTTGACAACTGCTTTCTCTCAGTCTTTTCTAACAGCTTCTCTCTTACTATTGAAGGAACCTTCTCCTCCCCAGCTCTCACTATCCAACATGGCTTTTTAGGATTCTCTGCCATTTGCGTTGCCTTATATGTCACTGATCTATCTACCTGTTCCTCTGAATGCTACTCACTGCCTCTCCTGTGATGATATTGTCGCTTTTATAAATCCTCCAGGCAGTATCTCCAAAACACATTGTTCTGATCCACCAGATGTAGTCTTGTGTTACTTTCCTCTGCAGCCACGCTTCTGGAGAAAGTTCCTGCTGCGGCAGGTCTGGGGCTTGCACCCAGGAGAGGCTCAGCTGACTGCCATGCTCTCTGGGAGCTAACTACCTCGACCAAGCCTCTTGCTGGAGGAGACAAGGTCAATCCTTTGTGCCAGCTTTCTCCTGACCAGTTGCTTGGTCCTCAGGTGTATGTCCAGGCATGACTGGTTCCTGCTCCCAACATTGGGAGAGGAGAAAGATATCCCCGCTATTCTCCTACAGTCAGAGAAAAACAGGGACTATGTCTTTGGTTCTCATTGCATTTTCTGCATCAGGCTATCTTTATGTTTTCTCTCCTCCCAATGAGCCTTTTTCCAATTAACCAAGGGTTACTTTGAGTGCACCCTGCACAGACATGATGAGGGGAATTCTCTACCTGTGTCATGCAGGTCATACTTAAACTAATAAACTACCTGCCATTACATTTCTTCTTTCTTTGGTCTTTTATTATTGCCCGTCAGTCACTTCCTTTCCACTAAACCATTTTGTCTTTTATTCCATTTTTATTTTCCTCTCATTTTCACATTTTATTACCTTACCTCAACCTGCTTTTGTTTCTTCTTCCCCACCTATAATCAACAGTCATCAATCCTTGTGTTATATGCCAGTGTTTTCAATTTTTTGTGCATCAGAATCACCTGACGGGTATTTTAATAACATAGCAGCTCAGGCATTAACTCCCAGGCACTGCTGTTTGTATGAAGCTTCCCAGGGCAATCGCATGTGCAGCCAGGGCTGTGAACAATGTGTTTACACCTTCTGTTATGGCTCCCCAGTATCAATTCTCAACATTGTCAAAGTACCTGGTATTTGCAAAATGCCATGGGATCCCTTAATTGGTTACTTCTTACAACCTTGAGGAAATTCTTTCAGGATAAGCCTTATGTTACTGCTGAGAAAGCTGAGGCTTGGAGGAGGACATTATATGCCAAGCCACCTGGGAAACAAAACTAACATACCTCAAAGAACATCTGACCTTGTCCGGTTCCAATTTATTTCTTTGCTCTTTTCATTTACGTTAAGCGCTCTGTTCTAGGACACCAACTCTCACTCGTGTAGGCCACCTTCCCAGAGCCTTCCTAATGCCTTGACCACCCAAATTACCCTCTCTTCCAAAGAGCTTCAAGGATAGCATGGCAGTCCTCAGCCAGGTGCACTAAAAGGGAAGAAAACATGGGAGGAAGCCTCCCGAAAACTGATTTTCAGGACTCTTGGTTTCTAATTCATTTGGATGTGGCTCCAATTCACATTCTTCAACAGGACACATCTTCTCATTACTTCTTTTCATCCCTAGAGCTTGAGGGTTACAAAATCCTGCTTTGATAAACTCTGCATTCATCTTCTCTGAGTCCTTGGGCAGGGAAAAGTGCACATATTTTAAAAACTGTCTGGATGGCTAAATTATAGCAATATTTCCCTGGGAGACAGTTGTTCAGATACTAAAGCCCTCTATACATTGAGCATGATAATCTTTCTCAATTCCCCACAAAAAGCAGTTTTTGCTTTGCTCATTAAAGTGATTTGTTTTTGGTTTCTGATGAGCATAATTTTTTAGGTAGCAATGTTTTACTTTTACTAGCAGGTCCTTAAAAACCCTCTTCAAGTGCTGGAACCCCAGTTAAGCATGATGAATCAAACACTAATGCTTTTAAACACCCCTACCCCTTTTTCTAATTGAGATATAAAGCTGTTTGGGCAAGTTTATAAGGTGATCTTGATTGAATTAAAGAGGTCAGGGATGGAACAGACTTCAAACTCATACTCAATGACTTTAAAGAAATGACTTCCCTCCAATTAGGCAGGAATTAGCATGAAATATTTTATTTCTGAAAGGTTAAAAGAATTCCTCTGAGAAAGCAGCCCTCTTGTTACCAGATTTTTATTGAACACGAGAGAAGGGCGCCGTGGATAGTTTTATATAAAGTGCTCTGTTAACATGGCGCTGATGATCTGGCATCAATTATAATATTCCGCAGGGGCCTAACTCTTCTATAGAAGGTGCAAAAAGTCCAATTTAAGTTTTAATTTCTATTTCAAAAACCCAAGGATCTAACAACTTTCCATTATGAAAAAAACCCAAAACCTCAAGATATATTTTCTCTCCATCTGCAGTGGTTTCAAGCTAGTTCAAGAGGAAAAAGTTTCAAATGTTATCTTTCTGATTTCTTTCTTGTTCTTCCTTTTAGCTCCATCCTTTTCCTTGCCATAGTCCCTCATCTTTTAATGACCTGAAAGAACATGTCAGTGTATCTGCTCTGAAGTGTAAAATATGGAGTCTCTGATGTGTAATTATGGATGCAGGACTCCACAGAGGAGTGAGGAGATATGGACTCATGGTGGCTTGGGGACTACCATGTGTTTCTGTAGAGCAGTACACTTGAGAGGAACTCTGCCGTGCTCTCATGTTTCTGCTGCTGCCAGCCTCAGAGAGTCGTGTAGACATGGACTATATATCAGAAGAAGGTCAGGGAGTGCTAGAGAAGGAGAGATGAGGCTTTAATTACACCTCAGGGTCCTCATCTGAAAAACATAGTTAGTACTGTGGCAGTGAAACAGATAATAGTGTTTTGTTGCTGTTTTGTGCTTTTTTTGTCTAAACTGAAAAAAAAAAATCCTTCAACGGAATAAACATTCCTTCTAGTTTTAATTTCCTTCCTGTCCAATGAACAAATTCTTGTCTACTTACTATGTAAAATGCAATGCACTGGCCACTCAGAGAGGAAAAGAACCCAAACTAGTCTTTGAATAGCTTATGGGGTAGAAGGTCCTCCCATCTCAGCATGTTTTCACCCTTATTTGCTTAAAACAAGCAAAGAAACAAGCAAAACCTCCAATGAACCGATTCATACAGCTTCTCAGACGCTCTCAGCTCTCACAGTTCCCTATGGCTGGCTTTACCTGCTGGTCTCGCTGAGACCTCTGAGAGTGCAGAGAGCAGGCAGGGTATGGAGCCATGACCCAGTGACGTTCTGGGACAAGGAAAACTCTGATGATATACTATGAAGATTTGTCAAAGTACATAAACAACATTCTCATATCAAAGACTGTATTTCAATTAGTCTTAGAAGACTTTGCTTGCTAATTGTTTCCTTAATCTGGTACTGCAAGTAAAATGAAATCATTGGCTCATACACATCATGAGAATTCACTGAATATTTTTTGTTTTCGTTTTATAGTTGCTTTGTATTATGACATTGCCTAAGACAGCTCATGGAGGCAAAGAGCTAAAGACAGAGAAATGAATAACTTTAGGGTGCTCGGATTATGTAAACTACACTAGGAAAGACTAGGGTAGCAGGTGGAGGCCTTTCTTAAACAACTGACTAGTAAATAACTAAAGGAAGAATGAAATCTTTTATCCTATCTCCAAAAGATTTGTCAAATTATGTGTTGTCACTTAATGTACCTAAAAATCTTAATTACAAAAAATATCCAATATAAACTTGTAGAATTTACTCAGCATTCCAACTAATTATTGTTGGGGCTAAAAAGAAAAATCCCACATTTTTCTCAATGTAGAACATGGGGAGGGGGGACATATTATTGTACTTCTGAGATGTCTTCCAGACCAAAACTTTCCTGAGTCTGTGCATCTCAATCAGATTGATATTATTGTAGATCCTCTCCCACAGACTTTTATTTTAAATATTTATTGGGAGGTACACCTCCCAAAGAAAAGGCATAGGAAGCAGGAAGAGCACTTCAATAAGTCTTGAAGTTAGATGGAGAGTCAACAAATAGAGATGGGGAGGTAGGTTCCCCTGGGCCCTGGGAATGCAGAGGAAACAAAAAATGAGGTGCAAAACCAAAGGGCTAATAGCTCAAATCATTTCAGATTAACCATCACGTCTATGCCTGTGTTTTGAGAAATCTCCTTATTTTTTGTACCTTTTTGGGGAGTTAGGCAATGGGAAACATGGGTTGTGACAGTGTGCTTACCAGAGGAGAGCATTTTTTCTTCTTGCTTAATGCCATACAGCAGATTATTTCTGAGGAAACACATATCACTCAACTAGAAGACGAATTGTGCCAATTTTCTCATATTTTTAAAAGTTGGTATTTCTGTTGGAATGAGCTTAAAAACAGTTTCTGGACACACAGTCTATGTTGAAGCCAATCTCTAGTTAGCAGAAAATACAGAAAACAATGGGAAAACTAAGCAGAAGCCCCAACCAGCTTTGTCTAGATTAATATTCTAAGGTAATAAACATCCCCAGTATGCTTTTGCCTCCAAAAGGCATCAGAGTGCCACAAACAGAGCAGGCATTCAGAATCCTTGGATGATTTTGTTTGGCTACGACACTTAAGACATTTTGGGAATATTCTGCAGCTTTTTTTTCTCCCCATAAAATTTAGTTGTGCCATAGAAAAGTCATTAGCCTGGAAAAAAAGGAAACTAGTATTGAGTTCTAGACTTTCCACTTACTATCTTGGTCAAGTAACAAAACTTCTCAACATGGAACTGCATATTTCTACTTGTGTAAAAAAGGAGGGGGCTATACAAGATGATTTCCAAAGGTCTCTTCTATGTCTGAAGAGGCTCATCATCATCAGTCTCTCTGTGGTTAAAAATTCAACATGTCTGCCTGGTTTAGAACTTGAATTATTTCTCAGATCTTAAATTAAGTAGTTAGGCAAATACGATCAGCCATTGAAATAGAAAATGATAAGGCAGTGTAGTCTGGGAAGGTAAGCATGTTTTGGCAAATTAAATGTGGAAATTCCCTAGTTCAAAGCAAAAGAAGGCGATTCAGTAAATGTTCTTCTGATGCTAGTTACTATTCATCGTTACTTCTGACTTTCCTGAATGACTGAAAATGGCCAGGTGGTAATCCCTTATCAATATGAATTTTGCCAGGTTCTCCTAATTTTAAAATTAATATTTATGGTAGCTTAATTATTAAAGTAATACATGTACATATTGTGGATTTTTAAAAAATTTTATTTTTTTATCCTCACCAGAGGACATTTTTTAAGGGAAAGAGAGAAGCATTGATATGAGAGAGAAGCATTGACTGGTTGCCTCCTGTATGTGCCTGAACCAGGGATCACAAGCGCCTGGACTGGGGATCAAGCCCACAACCCAGGCATGTGCCCTGACTGGGAATCGAACCAGTTTCCTTTTGGTTCTGGGATCATGCTCCAGCCAACAGAGCCACACCGGCCAAGGCCACATTGTGGATATTTTTTTGAGATATACAAAGAAGGAAACAAAAATCATCTTTTATTACATCATCTAGAAATAATCACTGAGAATGATTTGACCTATATCCTAAATAAAAATTGTAAGTCCCACATACACACACAAACACAACTGGAATGACCTATATATATTGTTTTGTAACTGCTTTTACTATGTGAGCAGAAATATCTGAAATGGAGTCCCTAATGTCAAGAAGTCCTAAAGTGAAGCCAGGAGGCCACTGGGGAAGTTGGCCTTATGTATTCCCATACCTGGATGGCACACAAACTTTTAGACTGTGCCAACCACAAACAGATTACATCTGTTGCCATTCTCAGACTGAGGCTTATTTCTGTGAACTCCAACCAAGCAAGCAGCATAATAGCCTATTCTATATAGACTAATGTTAGTTAATTTTGTCTATGCCAATTTCTTTCCAATCAACTAGGTAAGATTGCAGGTACTGCCTTTATAAACACTGTGCTTTTCCTCCCTCCTCAGATCATATTTCGGGTTCCTCCTGAGTAGGTGTCTCCCAATTTGTATCCCTAAACACTCCAAATAAATTTTTGGTTTTCTTTGCAGAACTTCCTCTCATGCTATTATAGTCTTCTAAAACATGATTTATTTCAAGGCTATGTACAGACACTTGATTAATTAACCAGCACCCTAGTGTTAGATATTTATGTGTTTCTAGAGTAATTCTGATAACTGAAAGTTTGGGTAACTGTGTCAAGTGGCAATGACCCACATGGTTCAAGAGGGAAGCAAGGGCCTCTGGGACACAGCAGCTCCAGACATTATGGTGGGTTCACTAAAGGGCCCGTAATGCCTCCTGAACCACTCTAATGTGGACTCTGCCTTGCAACTTCTGCTCCAGAAATGTTTCTCCCTACTTCTCTGCTTGTATGGGGAGTCAAACAAAATTTCCCTTCTCTAGCTACTTCCCAGAAGGCTTCACGTATTGTGCCTAGAGCTGAGGAGAAGAGTCACTGAGTACTTAGTCCCTCTCTGGTATCAAAAACATTCACCAAGTAAAGGAGAAGAGTTTCTAAGCCATTTAGATATGGGAGGGCTTACTATAATAATAATAATTTTTAATTGCTATAAACTTCAATCTCCAGGGCTTCTAAGTATAGTAAGTCCTCACTTAACATAGTCGATATGTTCTTAAAAATTATGACGTTAACCCTAGCTGGCGTGGCTCAGTGGATTGAGTGCCAGCCTGACAAAGGGTTGCTGGTTCGATTCCCAGTCAGGACATATGCTTGGGTTGCAGGCCAGGTCTCCAGTAGGGGGCGAGCAAGAGGCAACCACACATTGATGTTTCTCTTCCTCTATTTCTCCCTCCCTTCCCCTCTCTAAAAATAAATAAATACAATCTTTTAAAAAATTGTGACTTTAGGTGAAACAACATATGACGAAATCAATTTTAACATAGGCTAATTGATATAGACAGAGTTAAGTTCCTGCAGCATGTTTCTGGTCAAAAAACATCCCCAAACTTCTAAATAAAGAGCCAAAATACTTTAATATTAAACACTGAAATAAATGTGAGCTCTATATACATTTAAGAAAACTTAATAAAACAAGTAAGATCATTATTTCCAACCTGCTTGTTCCATTTAAGGGTTGAGGTGGCCAGAGTCTATCCCAGCAGCTCAGGGCATGAGGTAGGAACTAACCCTGGACAGGACACGACAGGACAGGACAGGACAGCATTCCATTGTTGGGCACACTCACAGCACAGATTCACCCAGGCTGGGGCAATATAGACACTTAACCAATTCACCTCACGGGCACATCTTTGGGATGCGGGAGGAAACCGGAGTGCCAGGAGAGGCCCACAGAGATGTGGGAAAATGTGCAAACTCCAAATAGGCAGTGGCCCTGGCTGGGAATTTTTTTTCTCATCGACATTATAACAAAATGGTATTGAACAAAATGTTGTTATACGAGGATCTGCTGTGTAAGTATCATATAGTGACAGGTAGAATATCCAGGGAAGAGAAGAAAGTAATTACTTCTTTCAATTATATTTTTCATTAATTATGTGGCACTGAATGTATATGGTTAACTGGAATGCTTTAAGATGTTATTTTGTCCTCACTTTCGGTATTAATACAGTAGACCTAGCATCTTCAGGTCTTTGATTAATGAAGCTTATGAGCAACAGTGTTAGGAGTCGAGATATAATAGCTTTATGTCACCAGCTGCGTTTTGATGAACAATGCAGTGTGAAAGCAGAGGAGAATTAGGACAATGACGTTCATAAACAGTAAGTACATCATTGTGCTAAGAAGATGGTCAGAGCATGTGTTTTAATATGGTCTGGTATTGATTCTTTTGGCCAATGTCCCACTTTAACTGTGTTAGACCCACACTTTAAGTTTTAGATGGAGAGGTATAGAAGAAAATCAATAATACTATCTTTTCACTACCAGCCAGCTACACATCTAGAGTTTCTTTGACACACTCACATTTAAGGGACCCAAAGGCTGCTTTTGGAAGGGTTGGCTTATGTTATGAGGCTTTTAATAATCTCAGGTATCCACTCTGACCACCTCAAAGATCATAGCGTCAGTTCTCAAAGCTTCCTGTGAAAGAACCCATGATCCAGAAAGGATATACCCAGTTATCTCTAGTTTTCTATTTAATTAATATATAAAAAGGAAGCTTTAAAAAAAATTCACTTGTTACACAAGATCTGTCTGAAAACAAAAGCATGTAGAATTATTGTGTCTGGACTTTAAAAGTTACAGAGAAAAATGATTGTATAGGTAAGCTGTGCAGAAAAAACATTTGAAATCACAGTATTTTTAGTGTTACGACTAACACAGTTTTCTTTTCTTCTTTCTTTATTATTCATTATTTCATGTTCCAAAATTACCAAGTATTATTTTTACTTGAAAGACAGGTTTTATGTTTAAAATGTTACAACTGCCAGAGGGCAATGAGTTGATCTACTAAAAGTGTTTTCTTTCTAGGCACCAATAGAGCCACAGGTGAGCACTTGACAAGTTGTGTCAATGTTGAAAAGGATAATCCCTATTTCATGACCAGAAATTTCTACTTATTACTTACAACTTAAGAGCAAAAATTAGGAATAAATATTACTAAGGAATTCTTTCCTACATTTGGGGAAGGAAAAAAAAAACTTAAAACTTACCCAAATTCTGTGATCTAAACTCCCTCAAAAATACTGATTTTTTTCAGAAGTTATACAAACCACTTAAAATCTAACAGCACTGTGTTAATTTTGCTCAAATACAAGCTGAAGACATATTTTAACATCCTGTCAGAATGAGATACTAGGAGTGTTGATAAAATGACACTAAAATAAATGTAAATTTAGATTGCTGTTACAAGTGGCTGCCTGGCTCTGGGAAGATGTTAGTTGCTATAGTATTTTCCATAGCAACTTTGCATCTTATTACATAAATATTCCTCAGCATCCTTAAAGCCTGCTAAGAAAACAGGATTATTTCTAGTCTCCTATGGAATGATTCTGCATCAACCCTTGTCATAATGCAATGTCCAGAAAACATAATAAACTGTAATCTGGATAATGGTGTTCCTGGCAGTTGAGGGAATCCAAGCACCAGGCAAGGGCTGTGCCCAGGCAGCTGTGCTAGGACCTTGTGCTACTCACCGGTCATTCATCTACACTCTTCCCAGGTCAAGGTCTGTGTAGTTCTTTCTGAAAACTGGCAGTTAACTTCCTTTTTCTGCCAACAGCCCATTGGCCCAAGCCCTTCACCAGGTTCCAGGAGCTCATGTCACTAGGCAAGAAGCCAGGGCTTAACAGAGCAGGAGTCTGCTCTGCAAATGCAGGTGGGAGGATGTGTTGGCCTATCAGGTGGGAAACCATTCCAAGAGCCACCTAACTCCACGCTGGACTGACCAGGGGTGTGGGTTGTTGGAGAACCTCAGTGAGGGCTCACCTGGTTTTGTAGAGGTGCAGCACAGTAGAGCGGTTAGAGCACTGGGGAAAATCCTTGCTTTTCTAGACAATGCAATTTCAGCAGCACAAATCAATTTTACATAAAACACATGATTATGGAGAATCTGTGCATACATGAGAGATGGAATGTCAGGAATTAAGGCAAAGTCAAGTGCTACATAAAAGTAAGATTATAAGGGGGTGGCTAAGCTTAAAGACATTTTAGGCTCCAAATGTGAATTTATAAAACAGATAAACAGTCTGGCTGGAAGAAGGAGGGCTTCCATTACCAAGGAGTCCTGTACCACAGGATCAGTGTAATAGCATCTGTCTCTTGCATTTAAAAGGTAAAGCAATTACAGGAAGATGATTTTACACTTTTCAGAAACATGTCCATTATGAAAAGGGAACTGTAACTGTATATAAAATTGGGGCACTGAAAAAATTTACCCAAAATTGGGTAAACATGTATTTGAATTCTTTGGCAAGATTAGCAAGAAAAAAAGAAACGGAGGCAGACTTGGTGCCTTGTAAATGAAGCTCTATGTCAAGAATGTAGGAATGAGGCAGGCTACTCAGCCCACCATGAAGTTCCAAACAGGAAACACATCAAAACAGAAACATAAGCAGTCTTCATGTCCAAAGGCATCAAGGGGACAGCCAGAGGGAGCCTTATTATTATTAATTTTTTAACCTAAGGCTTCTAGTTACATATAAAACTATTCAGAGAGACTGAATACTGCTAACTCCAGCTAAATTTAATTGTGAGTCCTGAATTTGACTCAGTTGGCTGAAAGACCTGGCATATCTTTCCAAATGACACTGAATTTAAAAAAAAGAAGTCTGTACCTATGCTATGGTGAGTTTCCATGGAAAAATTGACAACCAGGAAAACACTCTTCATAATTAAAAGAGTACTTTCTCCCCTAAAGAACTGAGTTTAAATTAGGTGTAATTAAAATCCAAGAATATTGGTGAATTATGGAATGGTTTAAGGGCTGTCTATTAAACAAGGGATATATTAGTTTTACTCTTGTGAAATTTATCTTCAAGGTACAATGTATACTCACTAAATATTGGATGAGATACATACACGGGGTAGTCATGTCCATTTGGTTTATACTGAATTCAAATTAATGGCTTTAGAACATATTTGGCATTAGGTATTGTATTTTTACTAACTTAAAATGTTTATTTCTTCTCTTCTAAAAGCATCTTACACCCTTGAGGGCAGGACAGACAATGTCTAGACCTCTCCATATGCCCTGGTCGGCCCACAGTGCCTTGAAAACAAGAAGGTGCTTGACAAATATTTCATACTAATTAGAATGAGGCTGAGTTTGAGTTTCTGGGGTGTAGCCTATCAAGCATGTGGCACTAAATTTTTTATGTATAACAATTCAGACCATTTGGGGGAAACAAATTAAAATTTAAATAGAACAAATATTCTTAGGGTTACCATCTTCCTATCAACTTATGGAACAAAGGCAAGAAGGCAAAGACCAGAAGATGGGAATATTTGAAATCACCAAACTTTAGTTGAGCACTTACTGTTGAAAAGGCCTAGGGCCAGATGCTGGAGGGTGACAAGGATAATGAGCAGAGTTAACACTTACTGACTGCTTACTACACGCCCAACACTATGAGGATGGGCTCTACACACACTGATTCATTTAACTCTCACAATACTAAAACTAATCGGTGCTGTGATTGAGGCCTTACAAGCTAGGACAGACTTCCTCTTCTTGTCCCCTCTCTTCCTTGTGCTTTCATGCCCCGCCCCCGCTGACATCCTGGGCTGGGTAGGGGTGAAAGAGAAAAAGAGAGGGAGGAGAGAGAGAGGGAGGAGGAAGAACAGATCTAGCTTTTAAAGCTTGGTTTGATTCCAGTAGGAGGCAGACTACACAACAATAAATTTGAATTTTTATCAAAAATTATCTTCACAGGCTTCAGAACAGGATGCCAGTCTTCTTGAATGAATGCTTCAATTAATCTGTCTTGGCTTTCAAATTTATTAACAAAACTCATTTTCATTTTTATCAGTATCTTAGTTTTGCTCCGGCGAGCTCCGTTTCCCCTTTAAGATTCAGCTGATGAGGAACAGTGAACAGGCTGTCCAGGATTACACTGTGGTTGTAGTAGCACTGGGGAACTCCAGCCAAAGACACACTATAAATTATTATGTGTGGTAGAAAGCGAAAGTACAATGAAATATGCTTCATAACCAGAAGATCAGAGATATTTTGAACAACTTCAAGTTTTTTTAAAAGAATTAAACCCAAGGTATCATACAAGTCCTTACATAATACATTATGCCTTTTCTAAAAACCAGTTCTCTCCAGCTCCTCCTCAGAAATAAAACTGTGCGTGTTAGTTTTTGTTCTAGGAGACAAATGAAGAGGAAAGTCAAGACCAGTGGACCAAACTCGAGCATGTTGTGGCAGCAGCCTCAGCATAGGCCCTGCACAGGTAGGCGGCCCTGGGAGGGAAATGACCCCAGAATTTCCAAGGATGCCTGGGTCAACTACTGCTCAGGGGCCCGAGGCAAAATCTTACTGTTTTAGCAGAAATGAACAGAGCGAGGGATTCTTGAAAATACAGAGAATTTTACTTCTATTTCAGCATTTGACAATTTCCCTGTCAGTGAGTTAGAGCTACATGTTGAGGGGTCTCTCACAGGTGCCTGACAGATGCAAATTCATACCTAAAATTACTGCTGTGTCACCTAAGGAGTTAGCACTGAAAGGTGTGGTTCCCCTCGGTGACGGGGCCTCAGCCCTCCATCCCCACTTCAAGCAGCGGATATGTCTCCGGCTTGGTCAAAAGGCCAGAAAGGAATGCCCGCTCTCAGGCTGTGCCCCATCATGCAGGTAGAAAGAAAGACAGTTAGTTGCAGCCTTTCAGCGGGCTCTCCGGGGTCCACTGGAATAAAAAAGGTTAGTCGCTTTCCTTTCCCTCTAATCAGTCCTGAGCTTTCCTCGCACACCACATGCCACGTTCTCTGGTCCATCTCATTTTGAAAAGCACGAAAAAGACTTTGAACTCCTGGAGGCCTGGCATTTGAACTCCAGTTGTTTCATCTTTTCCCTCAGCACTCAGTACAGAATGTGCACGGTGTTGTGCTCATTAATTCTACTGACCAACTAACAAGCCTGGTGAAAGCTTCTAAAAGTTCAGGTCCCACTTCAGGCTCTTCCAGGTGTCTGGGGAAAATGAAGAGAGGTCTGGGAATAGGGCTCTTCAGTCAAACTTGCCCAGAGGACCTTGGGGTCCCTGTGAGGGAGAGGTGCTCAGCCCCTCTGTGGATTCTCTGCAGCAGAGCCGGGGGCCAGTCCTGCAGGCAGACGCTGGCTGCCACGTCGGTGAGATCCCCTTTGGGAGCCAACTGTTCTGAGCTGTTATTCTGGCCCTATCCTAAGCAGGCTAGGAAAGTAAACACAATTTCTTACTTGGGAAATTGATAGGTTGTTTAAAAAGTAGTCACCCTTTCCTCTGCCCCCAAAAGTCACAGGTTCAAATAAAAATGTCTGATCAAATCAATTGTTTTCTCCTACACCTACCTTATTAAGGATATTAGGGATAAAAGTGTCATGTAAACCTGCCCCTCATCTAGAAACTTCAAAAATGATGAAAGCTTTTTTGAGAAAAAAAATTGTATTTTTATGGGAAGATTTCATTGAATTTAAGAAAATCGCACTAACACTTCCTCTTTTCTTTTGATATTTGAAGGTTTGCAGAACAGAAATGCTGTGAGGAAGGCAGTTTCCTCACATAAGCATATCCAAACCCAATAATCAAGCAGTCCCGAGAAATCCGATATCATCTTACGAGGAGGAATACGGTGACACATAAATGCCAGGTTCCTTTTTCAGACAAAGGATATATGACTTCAGAAAACAGTGGCAAGGTGCCTTCTTTTGTGCTAAGCTTTTAAAAGATTTAAATGAATGGAATTTGAGGATAAAAGGGAAATTTTCTAAGGCAGTAGTTCTCAAACATTACAGAACCCCCTGGGGGACTTACATCCTGGGCTGCTGAACCTCACCTCCACCTCCCGAGGGCATTTCTGACTCACCAGGTCTTGAGCAAGGCCTGAGAATTTACATTTCGAGTCAGTTCCTCGGTGATGCTGATGTTGCTGGACTGAGGACCACATTTTTGAGAACCACTGCTCTAGGGAAATGGAGCTCCCTTCTGACGTGCCTGGGGAAAGGAGGTTTGCTTGCAGTCATCACCTACGCCTCTGGCATTCTCTTCAAAGGCCCTGGAGAGGCAGAGCGTTCTGACCACTTGCAGCTGGGATGACCTGACCTTTTGGAACCTTGATTTTGATTTCTACCAACGAATTAGCAAAGGTCCTCTGTTTCTGGTTACCTGAATCTTTCTGTTAAAAAACTTGGGACAGGTGAGTATTTTATTCACTGGGACAGATCGATGTCATGCATCCAGTTGTCCTTTTTGGCAACAGTGGCAATTGTGGCTCTTTCCTACAAACGACACTCTTCGCCTTGACAAGTGGTCTCCCTTGGCATCTCCAGTGTGTGGGTGAGCCTTCCCCCAACCTGCTTTCACACCACCAAGGGGTTTACACACACACAATGCGAGGGCAGAGTTTGAAGTCAGCATCTCAGATAACACAGAGCACAGGAACCAAGGTTCATTCTGAGTTTCTCTGCGTTTTACCGCTCAAGAACGATGCCCCTTTCTTGTTACAAAATGGGCCAGCCCTTGGATTACAGGTTACGTGAACTTGTTTATTGGAAAAAAGTCTAATTCTCCAGCACGCTGGCTCTCAGAGGCTAGAAAGCTTCTTTAGGGATTAAACAATTTGCCTGTAAGAAGCACGCTGACTGAAACTAGATTTTATCTATATTTCGACATCAGCAGCGGCTACCTTACTCTGGAAAAGGATTTTTATGGGAATAGGCAAATATCCCTGAAAAAAGTATAATGGCCCCAGACCTATGTATAAAGAAACAACTGGAACAATTTGAATTACTATAGAAGGAATTTAATGTTCTGTGTATAAATGGCAGAGTAACTCAGAGGCGAAATTTAGGATAACTAAATAAGTATGAGTTATGTGGTCATTCCCCAATATATATGCCCCATCTGGGATTAGGGAGACCCTCACAATACCTCATGGGAGTATGGCAGTTATCAGTGTTACCTGATTCATCAACTCTGATTTTTTTAGTGGGGCTGTCACAGTTCTCATCATCTGACATTTCCATTTCTTCTTCACGGCGGATGCCCATGAGTTGTTCACTTTGAGCATTCCGGAGCTCCTGAAAGTTAAGAATACACAAATGTCAGTCACTTTCACCCATGGTCTTTTAGTGTATGATGGCTGACAGAGGAGCACTTAGAACCTGCAGTTTTTCCTTCCCAAAGATTGTCCCGCCTAATCTAGGACAAAGTTGTGAGGAGTATAGGAGGCGGGGGTGGCAAAACAGCAATCTGGTAGCAGACGTGGGATAAATTCCTGCTCATCAATGACTAGTCAAGGGCTCCTCAGCAAATTATTCATCTCTCGAGCATCAGCTTCCACATTTGTAGGGAAGGAGGTGATAACATCCACCTAGTGGGACTCTTGTGAGGATTGCATGGGGAATACCTGTCACCGTGACTGGCACATAGGAGGGGCTCATAGCTAAGGATTAGGAACATAAGCAAGGAAACTTTTAAAAGGCCCGGTGTGCCACTGACTAACTGTGTGGCTTCAGGAATGTTTCTTCATGTCTCTTAGACTCAGTTTACTCACTGAAATACTGTGATGACCGTAATTTTGAGAATAAACTGAGTTAATGCATGTAAGATACTTATATCCTGCTAGGCACTTGGTTGTCCAAGTTGAAAATGTAGACCACTACTATTCTTCATGCAAAATAGTGTCCCTCATGTGCCCATGTGCCCATGTGTGATCAACACACACATACACACATATACCATTCAGATATCCAAATGGTAAAGTTAAAAAAAACATCGGAGG
This sequence comes from Mormoops blainvillei, assembly GCA_004026545.1. Taxonomy (NCBI): domain Eukaryota; kingdom Metazoa; phylum Chordata; class Mammalia; order Chiroptera; family Mormoopidae; genus Mormoops; species Mormoops blainvillei. The sequence continues at coordinate 198,364 of PVJD01000867.1, read as the reverse complement.
ACAAAATAAAAAACAGATGCTTTCTTTTTCTGGTATTTCACATTATTGTATAGAGTTTATTGTTTTTGTTGTGATGGCTGTTTCAGCATCACTTTAAGATCCTGGGATCATATCTTATGTTCTCCACATATTAGAGGAGTGACTGTAGTCAAGGCATTTAGTTTCTTTGAACCTTTGTTAACTCACACATAAATGGGGAATAGTAGTACAATAATAAAGGCTGTCTGAATGCAAGCATGCATGTGAAAACTCATAAAAAGTAAAGAATTCCAGAATACAATTTTTTACAGCTATGTCTAAAACTCAGGACACTGTAATCATTTGTTAAATAATGATATTATTACGTGTATCAATCTACATATTTTATATTTGTAAATCCTTATCCATTTTGTTTTCTTTTATGTACTGGCCTTGAAAAAAGGGGGGGGGCTGTGTTTCCTTTATTTTTTTACCGCATTTATATTGAAGTCTTTAAATAAAAGTCAAATAGTGAAAATAATTTCACTTTATAATAAATAAACCTTTGAGTAGCAATGAAAGTAAATCACAACACCTAATGTGTTAAGGGCATGACCTTAAGCCTAGTGCCGGGGCCCAGTCAATCGATGTGCACAGCTCGGCCTGTGCTACAGGTCCTCTCAATTGTCTCTGCGTAGCGCACAGATTTTACCTGCAGTGTGATGGAAAGGCAAGTATTTACTGCTGATAGTGTTTGCATGGTCAGCTCTGAACTCTGGGAATCACCATTGCAGAGGACAGGGAGCGGGGTAGGCAGAGAGGAAAAGTCAGAGAGGAAAAGTCCCTGGAACAGGGACACCCATCACAGGGCAGTCTTGAAAGGCTACCAGGCTGACAACTCATGTCTCCTTACATGACCACGACACCCAGTAGAAAGAGGTGCCAATCTTGCCTTAAATAATACCATTGGGTATCGGAGGCAGATATCACATGTGATTAGTGGGGAAGTTTTTAGGTTGTGGACAGCTAATTTTTCTGACGAAGGACCCAAATCCCAAGGAGATGGCCTGAAAATACTCAAAACAAGGAAAAGTCAGGTGGAAAGAATAAATGATGCTGAAAGAGCCTGTTGTTTAGTCTCTTTAAGTAATGACAAACTGTCACACAGTAGCTGTTCTTGTGGGGAAGGGCAGTGGAAAGGAAAAAAATGGGAAGAAAAAAAAAGTGCCGGGTGTTTCCACAGGGTGCCTCTGGTTCAACAGTAAATCACCAGTACTCTCTAATAAATCTGTTAAGGTGTTGCAGATAATTAACAGGTGCTGTACATGGGAACGTGGAAAAAAATCAAGCCAATTATCAAGCTTATGCAACTGAGAAATCATCCGCAATGTTAAATTACCAACTGGTACTTAATCAATTAAGCAACATGTAGGAGAGGAAATCAAAGGTAATTTAGAAATCTATTTCCTAGTGTATCAAAAGAGGTGGTGGGAGTGGCAGGGAGTCATAAAGACCTTTTCCAGGAGCATCTCTCAGGACCTCATCCTTTTCTACCTCTCCGCAGGAGCAAGCAGGCAGGTTTCCCTGCGACAAGACTGGAAAGCTGGAAGCCCTGCGTGTCCTGCTCAGCAATGGGGAGGACAGCCCCAGAACCAGCGCGGGAGGCCAGGAGAAGGGGACCAGGTGTGGCGGGAAGTGTGATTTAAATCAGTCACTGCTATTTGCTGACGCTCACCTACTCATGACAGCCTTTTTATGCACAGGTTTACTCACCATCATGCCACTTGTCTTTCTTTTAATACGAGGGGGGACCCCCCCAAGAAAACGTAATTATCTTCTCTGCAGGGTGGACCCTTTGTAGTACAGGCTTCCACCACTAGGTGAGTGTTCTAAGAGCCCGTCTGTATCAGTGCACCAGCTGGTGGTGTTATGAGAGGCTGTGAAAGGCTTCAGTGAATTTTTTTTGAAACTCTTTCAAGGCTTTTGCCATGTCATGATGGGTGAATTTTCAGCAATTTTTGACCAAAATGGCATGACCCAGCCTCCCTATTCACCTGATCTTGCTCTGAGTGACTTCTTTTTGTTTCCCTGGATGAAAAAAGTCCTAGAAGGGAAACGTTTTGCCAATGTGGCCAGGGAAGGTGTGAAACAAAAAACATAAAAGCACTTAAAAGCATCAAGACTGACGAGTTCCAAACTGTTTTGAGCAGTGGGAAAAGTCTCGATAGGTATATTGCATCAAATGGAGCTGGTGGCTTAAGTTTAAACACAGAAGAATAAATACACACTTTTTAATAAATAAATTCTGTTTTTGGGGGGTCCCCCTTATATTTCTTTTAATCACGTTTGGTTTTTACATAAAGAAAAAAATAAATAATTCATAGATTATTCCCAATCCAGTCTGGGGATTCTGATTTGTGTTTCATAACTGCCAATTTGTATATTTCATCATTAACAAGGGTTCTTTCCTCCTGAAAAATCAAACTTGACTCTGGTCTGGATTCAGTGTCTGGGGAGCACTAGGGAAACATCCTTTGTTTTTCTGGCCCCTGAAAAATTAAAGAGAAATCCCACCTCCTTCTCACTTACAGTCCCGAACAGAGGGACAGAACTGCATCACTCACCAGCCACCTTCTCGGGCATTTGTGAACAAAATAAAAAATGTTCTTCTTAACAATAAATTGTACTAGCACTTTAAGTGTCCCATTATTGTGAAGTCATTCGGTATTCACCATAATAACAGTGATAATAAAGAATTCATTTGGTATTCATGTGGATATTATATCTAGTGCCATTGGTATTCAACTGTAATTTAGCATTAGTTAATGGGCACTTAAAACGCTACCCAAATGATTGATATCACAGTACTTTGTGGTTCTTCAAACTCTATATAAAACACTTATTTTACAAGTGTGAGCCAAAATCATTAAATAAACCTTACCTTCTCTAAGTTTGGGATTTTGAAAGAGGGGGATATCATTTAGAGACCTTGGATAGCATCATGCTAGAGATGGAGAGGCATCCACATGGAAAACATTCTCTCATTTAAAGAAAAGAAGAAGCAAACAAAGACAGTATACTTACTTTTAAATCACAGGTTCAAAGTGTACACTACACTGTGGAGTTAAAAATAACAGCTGGCGACCAATGACTAATGACACATTCTGGCCCTTCTAGGTGGCAAAGAAGGTCAAGGTCTGGACTCTTTCCTTGGGGTTAATACTCACACTTCACACATGCATTGATGCAGAAGGGTAGACTTGGATAGCCTGGCTGTTCACTCCCCTGAGGCGTTTTGTTCTAGGAGAGGTGTGATATAATTTACTGGCTAGCACAGGGGACTGAGGCATTGCTAATGATGAGAAAATGTGGATGGAAGGCAAACTTGCCATTTCTAGCCCAAAGAACAAACTGTCGTCATCACATTGTAGAGCAGTAAAAACAAAAAACAAAAAACCTCTGTGTTTATTAAAAGCTTGTTTTCTGTTTTCTGTTACATTTTACTTCATAATCATTAGGCAAAGTGTCTTGGTTTATTTCTGAGCTCTTTACTACAAATGGAAGCCATTCTTTTCTCCCTTTGCAGGGGAGAAAAGCACTCTGCCCTCTGAGCACAAAGCGAGCTGTTTTCTGGGTGAGGAACAAATCCGAACTGGATTTGGAGGCGACAATGAGACAGGACAATGGCAAGATGACTGCTCGCTGTAACAAAAACCATAATGGCTGCAGCCACACTATTCTCTGCCAATCCAGCTGTGTGATGGTGTTTAAAAAGTAATAATAAAATCACCAACCTCAGAATGCTTTCGCCAAATGTCTATGTTCTTGCGCTGAGCTTTCGAGAAATGGTCCCAAGCTTTTTGTCTGGTAGAAGCGTTGAAAACGGCCACAATCTGCTCAACTTTGGTGAACAAGGAAGTCAAACAAGACAAGTAATTTATGTTGTGATCACTTTAGGGAAGCAAAGCAAAGACACTAGGAGTCTATGGATGATGTCACAGTAGAAATAACATCATCAATATCCATCCAATTTGTGCCTTTTTGTACTTACATTTTAGCAAGGTTGGGGATGTCTCTCTTCAAGTCTGTCTCCACAACTTTAGGTTAAAGCAAATTCTAAATATGCTGGGAATAGTTTATAGGCATCTGCATCCCAAAATTTTTCACCTTGTTTAAAAATGTGACTTAGTATATCTGTATACCTATATCTATAGATGATATGGGAACTGTCATTGGCATACAGATATAGATACACAGACCATGTAATGCCTTGGTTGGCGTCTCAGAAGTGAAGTTGGGGTGGAGTGGCTGAGTGAGGAAGAGCCAAACACAGATCTTTTTCTCTTCTGGTCTCCATCTCGAGGAGTCACATGTAGCCCTCTGAAGACATTACCGTGCCCAAGTTCTGACTTGGGGCAATGAGTAGTTGTGTCTTATCTCCCCTCAATCCCAGGGCTATTTTTACTCCTTGGCTCCTTCTTCTTCCCCTGTTGCAACCCGTACAGCCAGCCCTCCAGCCCTCTGGCAGGGAAGAGGAGCCACTGCCTCCACTTCAAGACAGAACAAGGCTCACGGCACCTGTAGCACTGGCATGCAGGTCTTATTTTGACACCATGTGGCACCCTCCATAGTTCATCGTGACCACGCACCACACTCTGTTATTCCATTTTCTCTTTCATAAGGCTTCCCTCCCACTGGCTCCCAAATCCCTTGAAATTCCAACTCTATCACTTTGACTTCATTTCAAACTGTGGCTTGCAGGCACGGTGCTACTGGAATGATGAATGTTGAAGGGTTGTGAACAAAGCTAGATTGAGAAAAGGATGGGCTCTCAGTAGTGAATGTTATGGGTAGGGTCGACCAACTGCAGCTTCAGTCTTGTTTAAACAGTTATAGATCTAGTAAGCAAAGGGTTAAGGAAATTATATCACTGAAGTAACCATATGGTTAAACACAAACTTCTAAATATTTAGTTAGAAAGGCATAGTTAAAATTAGCTTCTCATGGATGCTAACACTCTATCAAACATAAATTCTTCTTAAGTGATTTCCAAGGCTCTATTATAAAAAAGGACATCAAAGCTCTTCCAAATCTTACAGGTGCCCAAAGAATGTCAAAGAGTAGTAGGATAATCTTCACAGAAGAACTAAACCTGGTGCTACGATTTTTAAAATAAGCACACAAAATAAGCAAATGTGTGACGGAGCATAGGAAGAAAGCAGATTCATTCACTTTCCATACTGTAAATATCTTATATTGCTAATAAGCAGCTACTTCCCAATCTACGGGTAGTTTTCACAGGGGATTTTATGTTTACTGTTTTCTACTTCAAGATAATCCCACCTCCAAACCTCCTTATTTATCAGACTTTATCATCATGTCACGCAATGAATTTATCACACTCAGTTTTAACAGGGGGATCTGCCATCAGTTTATCTCACACTCCCCTTGAGTGCGCGGGCGTCCCTCTCATCCGCTCACCTGAAGAAAGTAAGACTGCCAGACTAGTCAGGCTGAGCTACTCTGAGGGTTGCGTCTCACCTGACCACCAAACCCCGGGCTCGGCAGCAGGGCTGGCAGAGGACAGTGCATCCCAGCTGCCAGGGCTTCCTGTTGTTTTGTCTGCATGAAGACTGGGTTCATGGGGGATTTCAAGCTGTCTTCTGAACAGGCAACACAGAGCAGTCAGCCCAAAATGCTGTGGTGGACTCCGCTGTCAGATGACATTATCTGGCAGGGATTGAGAAGGTAGTGATTGGGAGATTTTTAGAGTAATGGGCCCCATTACTTTTAATAGCAGTGCTCTCTGATGGGCATCATTTAGAAGATTAAGAACTGTGGTGTCCTCACACCAGGCCTGAGGGGAAGGGACAGTAAGGGCTGAGGCTGACAATTTGGGTGTTGGTGGTCAAAATTCTGCCATCAATCAGGGAAGGCTGTTAATAAAGGAGATATACCAAGGAGAAAATTTGTGTTGTATCTGTGTGTGGGGGTGGTGTGGGGGGATGAGAGAGAGAGCAGGGGTGCATATTGAGGAGTGCAGAAGAGAAAGCACTGAGAAGAAAGACTGAATCGCCAAAACTGCACACGTTGAACTAGACTTAGTAAAACTAGATCCCCTAATATTTACTCAAGTCATGTACTCTTGCCGCTAGTCCCTGTTTGAGGCAAAGTGCCTCATTTGCCTAGAACATGCTATCGCCATATCCCAGGGCATAAGTTCAATTCACTAATTCACTCTCTCATTTATTCAGTAAACATCTGAGATCCTACTGGTTACCAGACACTTGACCGATTGCTAGAAATATATGATGAAGACACGTCCTTGCCCTTGATGATATTATAGTCTCTAGAGAGAAAGAAAGACAAGCAGATAAATACCCTATTCAAGAGAATTATGGATGTCACCTATGGGGACATAGTAACTGACTCAGTAGGTGGGGTCAGGGAGCATGGCCAAAGAAGGCAACATTTTGCCAGTTCTTAAAGAGTGAATTAATACTTCCCCAATTGAGAAGGTAGGATTGCCATTTCAAAGACTGGCATGGAAATGTGAAAAGGACTTCGTGTGAACATAGGTGGTGGGGGTGGGGTTAATGCTGGGTAAGAATGAATAAGGAAGGACCATGTATGCCAAGCTAGGTTGTGACCTTTCTATTATAAGCCAGAGGAGGCAGATGTGGGTAGAATTTGCTTGCGAGAAACGATGAGGCTTGAATTAAGGCAGAACACTGGAATGGAAGGAGAAGCAAGGAGTCATAGGGCAAGTTGATAGGACACAAGTGTGGCTGACTTGCTACAAGGGAGGAGAAGAGGGAGACCAGCTTGGGAAGTATGTCAGAGACCAAAAGGATGAGTACAGGTGAAGGTCTGAGAGAGCAGATCAGGAATTTGCTCTTGGATGTGCTGAATCTGAGAAGCCTGACAGTCATTCAGATGGAGCTGAAACGCATGCTGGGGTTCAGAGAGGAGTCAGAACTCAAAGAGATACGTCTTAAATTTTCTGGGCCTATCTCGGTTTTATGCATTTGTATTCTTTCCAATAGGGGAATTAATTAAAAGCAAAACTAAATGTGATTAATTGTATACTCCTTTTTCTTATTAAGTTTATATTTTCCCCCCACAAAGTAACAAATTAAAACAAAACAAAACAAAACAAAACAAAAACTGTGTGACTCAGCTTAGGTTTAAAAAACACTCTCATGGTATTTCTATGGCCCAGTTTACTTTTGACCTGCAAATGAAAGTTCTCGGGCACACAAAAAGACTCAGAGAGAGTGCTTGGATCAGCATGAATTCATCATCATTAGAGAAAAGCCACTCAGAGCCTATGCACCAGTGAGTGTGATTCGAAGGCACCGTATTTCTAAAATCATAAATGGGATGACCATATAATTGATGTCACAGGTAAAGACCATACACTCTTCATTGTCTCCGGCAGTGAACGCCAAAAACAGATCCATGAATTCGACTACCACTCACTACTTTTCCAGTATAATTCACACTACTCATTTTACATACAGTGAAGCTACAAGCAATTACTGACTAAATTAGATATTTAAAACTCTACTTAAAAGCTCAGAGAAGAGGCAAATAGTAGACAGGATGGCACTGGCATTCGTTGAAAAATGTAGCTTATGGAAAGTTGTGCTACAGGCAAAACAAATTCAGATCGATCCCCACCAGTGCCTTTGCCGCTGCTAGTGGGCCACCGAGTGGTGGCTGACGGCCCGCACAAGCTTACAGTAGTTAGTGTATGTAACATTCTGGAAGTGTTATCAGCAGGAAGAGCTTTCAGTCAGAAAATTTAAATTTACCCTTTATACCTTGCAAGTCTTTCTCCCCTAATTCTACGTTTTAAGTGTTTGGACTCAATTAGGCTATCTGAGAATCATAAAATAAATTAAGTGATTGGCTCTTCAGAAACATGCTTGAATGTCAGTCTTAGATGTTACAGTAGAGCCTTTCACGTCTATCCAACGGTAACAATGAACATAATGGCGGATAAACAGAGCTGTGATAAAATTGAGCATCACTCTTTATGGTTACAAATCTCTTTTTAAAAGGTAAACGGAGGCTTATAAAAAATTTAAAGAGTTTGTTTGGGCAAAAATTGATTAAAATTGGATGGCACCAAACTGGCAGTGGTTAGGAACGCTCCACCGACAGGAGCTGCAGAGAACCTTTTATAAAAAGAAAAGACAGAAAGGAAACAAGGAAATTACTGATTGGCCATAGCTTAAAGCCTAATTGGCTGTTTGTGACTGGTTATCCTTAGGTTTCAACTGTGTTACCTTGAGGTACTGACAGGCTTAGGTTTTGGTTTTCTTATCTGGGCTACCACAGCCTTAAAGCTACCCCGGACTAAAGGTCTCCTTATTTAATAAATTTATACTCCACTAGTGGTAGTTTATTCACTATCTTATACGTATGTAAGTAAGGAAACAGATACACCCATATGCATACATATAACATACACACATATAGATATATATTCTTCAAAATTTCAAAAAAAATTCATAAGACTAAGTAATTTAAAACTTTTTTCAGTACTTTCCACCACCCCAAAATGTTTGGACATCTACTGCGTTCAGCGCATACTCCTTACTGGAGAGAACTTTATAAATGATCTTGAGAAGAACTTGTCTTCAGTCTTCTCAGGGGAGGAAAGCTCAGAACAGGACATCCATTTACCCAGAAATAGAACAATTTAAACAAGTTTCCTGGGAAGGAACAGGGCATCCCACACAAAACCTCAGATTTCTGGGCTGCACAACACTCCTGAATTTTGAGCTCTGGACAGAAAAGCACTGGAAGCAGTGGAGAGAAAGGTTAGGTTCCTCTGAAGAGCACGAACACAGCCCTTTCTCCTTCGTGTCCTCCTGACTGCATTCTTTCTCAGAGTCCTTGCAACTCCTGCACCTTTTGGTCCAGCGAAACAGCCGTGAAAGGGCCTTAAATCCATTGAATGTCCCAGCTATCTGGGAGAAACTGATTAAGTCCTTACCAGCAGTAGGCCTGCCTAAATAGAGCACCTTGGACAGGTCTTCCAAGCTTAATTTTTGTTTTTAATGCTTTTTGGGCTCATGATAGAGCCTTAACACCATAGGGTTCAGAGGAAATTTCATTTTCCTTTAAGGGATAACATTTTTCTCCAAATCATCTACGAATAGCTCATAAGAGATTTTCAAAGGTTTATAACAAATGAAATAGCAGATCTCCTCTACCCTAGCTGGTTATTGTTGTTTTTAAATACTAAAAGCTGGGTGGAACTGATGGGCCTTGGCCCTAGATTGAAGAATTATAATGGAGGGAAGGCAGTAAGTGACTTGGGCTCTCAGGACACCCAGGGGAGCCAGACAAAGGCAGAGGGAGGAGCCGTTAGTGTCAAACACGACGGGGACACGTAAGAGGAAGCTGCTATGAGAGACTCCCAGAGGTAGTTCTGCTCATTCACTCGGGCGGCCCTGAGTCCTGAGCTCAGAGGGGCCTGCGAGTCTGCCTGGCAGGAAGCCCAGGAAACAGAGAATTAATATGGTCAAAGCCATACATTAAGGAGGCATTGACTGGAATTTCAAGTTGAGGAGGAAAAAGGGCATTCTGGGGTTTTGTCTTGAGATGAGTAAAAGGAACACTGCATAATACCGTGACTCCATTACAGCCACATGACAGCTGAGGCCCAACAGTGGACCTTTCTGAACTTCCTGACTAGATGAGGAAATAGATTTGGTTCTTCTGGGGAATGGGATGGGCACAGAAAGAAAGAGAAACATGCTGATCAAATTATAAAAAAAGAAATCAGATGTTTTTAGCAAATTTCCGGCAAGCAGGAAATGGCGATATTATCCAAATAAATGGAAAGATATTACATAGACGGTAACTTCTTAAGCTTTGCATAAATCCCAGGACATTTTAGTGGATAGTAGAACCACTTATTAATGCATATATTAGAATATTTTGGAAATTAACAACAAAAATCTATGAGAATATTATCATTTTAATAGTTTCTTACAATATATTGCATATTAGGCATTTAAAACCTAATAAATCCTCTTGCCTACATTATCCTTACTGACTGATTAAAGTAACACACATATAAGAAAAAAGGAGTAAAATGAAAAACAAAGTCTATTTATCCATCCTGACTGGCCCCCACCAAATTTTTCTCTTTAAAGGTAACTTGTAGACTTTAGCGCATTCATCCAGAGAATACATTGTGCAGATATACACATTGTTTATCTGTTTCTATGTGTAACCTGTTTTTTACTTACACAAAAATGCTAATATTATATACACTATGCTGCACCTTGCTTTTTTCACTTAACATATCTTGAAAATCTATTCATATGTATATTAATAAGGCTGCAGTGAATATCCTCAGACATATTTCCTGATAGTCTTACATGAATATCTTTATAAGAAATGCTTAGCAGTGGGAAGGATACATAAAATATCTGAATTTTTAATTTTTGACAGTTAAATTGCACTCCAATTTTATGCTCATTCAGCGTTTTTCAAATTGTTTTCCTATCCCCTTGTCAATAGTTGGTAATCAAACATTTGTTTTTTTGCCATTCCTGATAGATAAGAAAAGGCATGAGATATAGGAAAGCAGTCTCTGCACCAGAGCTAATCTGCATTTGCAGTTCCACTACGAATCACAGAAACAAGTCTACGGGCTCACCAAATCCCCTTTTATCGGAAGGTGACTCCTTGCGAAGAGTGATTATCCAGGAGGAAGGAGAGAGGCCTGGTTTTTGGTGTCTCTTCTCTCTCCTTTTTTTTTTTTTTTAAATACTCACTAGAGGATATGATTTTATTGATTTTCAGAGAAAGAGGAAGGGGGAGAGAGAGGAGAGAGAAACATCTATGTGAGAGAAACATCGACTGGTTGCCTCCTGTATATGCTCTGGCCAGGGACTGAACCTGCAACCTGGGTATGTGCCCTGACGGGGAATCAAACGACAGCCTTTCGGTGTACGGGATGGCGCTCTAACTCCATGAGTCAGATCCAGCTTCTAGTATTTACAAACAACAAGAACAAGCTAGGGTAGAGGAGATCTGCTATTTCATTTGTTATATACCTTTGAAAATCTCTTATGAGCTATTCATAGATGATTTGGAAAAAATGTTATCCCTTAAAGGAAAATGAAATTTCCTCTGAACCCTATGGTGTTAAGGCTCTATCATGAGACCAAATAGCATTAAAAACAAAAATTAAGCTTGAAAGAGCCACACGGCCAATGTGGGACTTACTTATAACTGGAAGTTTCAACCTTTTGGTCGCCCATTACTCATTTTCCCCACCCCTCACCTCTGCCTATGGCAACCACAGATTCATGCAGGGATCTATACTACAGGCCACAGCCTTACGGGTACTGAGAAGCTAATGAACCAGGTGCTGTGCTAGATGCTGGGAATAAAACGATCCCAAAACCCTTCTGGTCCCTACAGCCCTGCAGGGTGTGGGGCATACAACCATACACAGGCGTCCCCTGCTATCTGAAAGTTTGCCTTATGACATTTTACTTTTATGAAAGATGTAGTACCAGTATCTGTTTTTCCTAACCAAAAGAAATCAGAAGAGGAGTTTTGCTTTTATGAAGAAAGTGAAAACACTGTTCAGTATTTGTTTTGCAGCACCTGATACAGAGGGAGCATGCGCCCCCAGCATTGAAAGTGGCCCCATTAAGCTCCTTCCTCAGGAACCACATCAGGTCTCTCAGCATCAAGCCGCAGAGCTTTGAACTGTATCTGCGAGCATCTTTGCTTTTAGATTTATTTTGTGCATCCTGTAGCAAGATGTATCCTAAGACACAAGAAAAGCCGAAGAGAGTTTTGTAAGAGCGTTACGCTTAGCATAAAAGTGGATGTAATTAAGTGTATTTAGTATGATTTGGTAGGTTATTTTGGGGGTCTGGAAACCCTAAAAATATTTTCCATATAAATTAATGATAATTGCGCCTTCATTTTATGCCATTTGAGCTCACAAAAGGCTTCCTAGGAACACTATTTTTGGATTGGGGGGGGGACCTGTACATGATTGAGTCACAGTGTAACTGCCGCAAGAGAGCTAGTGACGAGTTCCAAAGGAGGCGGGGAAGGACAACATTTTAAGGTAAATGGAATTTTCTACTGCAAAGAAGCCGAACATTTGATGCTATGATCTATGATCGAGCAAAGACCTGCCTTTACCTCCCTCCAAAAGTATACTGAGGACTCTTAGCACACACTTTTATATAAGATCCATTCTGCCCAATTATCACTGTTTTGAATAATAATCCCCAGCAGAGGAAATTTAAGGGTGGGGCCCAGGAAGTGCTTGGGAGATCGCACCCTCTTTTGCCTGTGAGAGGGCAGAGAGAGTCAGTAGAGCTCCAACTCTAAGGAGCTGTGAGGTCTGAGGAAAGCCTCCATCTGGTCAGATCCCAGGGCCTGGGGCATGGGTTTGACAATCCTGAGATCCTACACAACAGGGGTCTGCAAAGTTTCTGCAAAGGAAAATGGTAAATATTTTTTTTTGGCTTTGAGAGTCACACAACTACCCTGATAGAGAAGGTGTCTCCATACTTAAGCAGTCTGTCTCCTTAAATAGAAATCCTCTCACTTATCTGTGGCAACTCTTTCATCATTCTCTGTGGGCACAGATTTCTTTTGTTTGCACATGAACATTAAGTTGTACTTCTCAGTTGCACAAAGAGTCAAGGACACATCATCTCTGCCTTAAAGTAACTTTATTTTCAGCTGTGTTCTCCTGGAAAACAGAAAACTCTGTGCTCCTCGTGGATTTGGAAGTTTTTATAAAGAAAGTATTTTTCTCCGGACATTTATTCCCTGAGAGCAAAGAGGTATTTTTAATAAAAATTATGCTTCCAGCACTTAAAAAACATTTGCAAATATGATCTTCAGGAGAAAGAGAAAACCTGTCGAGTTGCTAAAGCAGTCAGGGGACATTTTTCCCATGGATGAAGGAATGACAAGCAATGATGACCGCAGACACTGGAAAGCATTTTAACACTTCATAAAAATCCTTTATCCACAGCAGGGACACAGGAACCTAATTTCCCCCTGGTGGAAATAAAATGTTTAGCTGAGATGTTCCTAAGACGTAAGTGATTTCAGAAACAGCTTTTTAGGCAGAAGAATGTGGGTGAGGCCACCAATCTGCCTGAGAGTGGGTCGTGGTGCACATGGGGATCAGAACGCCCTCACGTGTCACTGCCATGCTTAGCGCAGTACCTGACACTTACAGGGACCCAATCAATATTGGTGGATATATTTCATCATTTATTCAAATGCCTAAGGCTTTTATGATTTTAATCAAGAAAAGAGATGAGGACACAACAGAGGAGATGGGCAGGGCTAGATGCAGCCTCTCTAAGGAGACCTCTGGCCATTGCAGCACCCACAGGTGTCCCACATGCTCTCAGGATTAAAATGCGGCTTAAGATTCATAGGGCTGTCCAGCAAATGTAACCTCTGCAGCCAGGCAGAGCCGGGACACGTGTGTGGCTGATCCTTTGTGTCGTGAGCAGCTCAGGAGCATTTGACATCATGGCTGGGAGCCAGCACGCACTCGTGTTTAGGTATTCAGAGACGTTAAAGGGTGGGAGTCATTATATACGGTCCTGATATAAGGACCGTAGGATTTTCAGAGCGGGAAGGAAACTTAGGAGAATGGACACACCCTGTTGCTATTAAGATGAGAAAACATGCTTAAAAGACTTTTCGAAGTACCTGGCTAATTAATGATGGAGCTGGGACTAGAACCAAGATCTCTTCTTGACTAATTAAAAGTCTCTCCAATATTCTCTATTTTCAAGGTCTAAGATGAGGTTGATGCCAATTCCTATCATAAATTTATAAAGTAAATTTGCATGATAGTTCTAACCTCCCCAATCTCCAGGCTAAAATAATATTAATAACAGTGCTGTAACACTACTACTGTAAAACTCGAAACCAAAGTATATTTTATATACTCTACTTTAGGGGCAATGGTATATTAACACAAAGCCAGTTGAGATCACGGTTTACTCAAAAAAATGACATTTAGAATATGTTTTGTAGTTACTAGTTTCCAGCTCAGTTTCCAATACGGCCGTCATTTCTACCTATAATGTTTAATTAACAACCAACATTTGTACTAAGGTGCTTTACAAGAATTAAGCTAGACCTGGGAGTGGTACTGTGAGGTGGGAAATGTAAATAGTAAGTGGTCTCTGTCTCTATTTAGCCTGAAATCCTGCTAGAGGAAATAAAAGCCAGTAAACAAAAACCTTCTGCTTAGAAAATAACTAAATGCTCAAGCAGACAGTATTAATAGGTGCTGCAGAAGGCAGGAGAGAGGGAGATGGTTATGAGTTATAAGGGACTGAAAAGGTCTCCTGGAGGAAGTGTGCAGAGGCTGGGCTTGGACTCTGGCGGGGGTGCTGTGGGGCGGGGGCTATAAGGGAAGCACGTGCTTCATCTCCTACCCCGTGAGGTGCACGTATACTCAGTGGGATGCCAGCATGCTTCTTCAACCCCGACTGTGAGCTATACATTCACAGTTAGATATCTTCCTCTGATCATTTTTTTTGCATGCAAAAATGCATGGTAGTAGAAAGCAAACACTACAGGGAGCCAATAGTCTTGGGTTCTAATCTGCCCTTACATTGCTAAGTGACAAAGGCCTATCACATCTGCTCCCTGAGCCTCAGCTCCCACCTCTCTAAAATGAGGGTTGGAGCTGACAAGTCCCCAAGGTCCTGTCTAGCTCTGACATTCTACCATTCCTCCTTCTCATTCTTGTTCATTATATTTGTGGTATGTATTCTAAAATTAATATTAATAAACCCTTTTCCATTGCCATCTGCTTTGCTGTTTGCCTTTTCCCACTTTGCTCCCTTCTCTCTCTTCTCTCTTACCAAGAGGCATGTTGGCAAAGCACCAAAGTAGGAACATCACAGAGCATTTAAATTTTCATTCAATGTGTGCCGTAAGACGCATGCACAATTGATCATCTTGGCATACGTATTAATAATTGAATGCTGGGGTACATGCTTCCTGTACTTTATAAACCACTCTCTGAGCTTTGAAATGATAAGCTTTGCTCACAACTGAAAAACTGCAAGGGGGTAGGCCTATGAGGAGGTCCTAAGAAGTACATGTTTTTTAAAAGCAAAGATCAAAATCCAAAAATCTCTCAGTTGGGAAACCTGGAGGAGTTTTTGCCAATGGACAGTTTAAGAAATGACATAAACATGAGACAGGGATGATATAAGGATACAATAACATACAAATGAGATGATTCATACATAGGTTCTGGAATTTTTTTCCTCTCTCTTATTTATCTAGCAAATGACATGTACCCAGTTGGCACAGGAAGCCATAGCATGAGGTTTTTTTGAGTAGCCCAGGTTCCACACCAGGATAGATGATGTTCTCATCTAACATCTTTGAGAACTGTACCTCCATGGTTAGAAGTAGAAAACAATCCCAAACAGAAGTGAACATATGCTGTTCTCCCCCAAACTCTAGGTTGGGTTCAGCTGCCGCCCCTTGATGTGTTGTTAATCCAAAGCTCTGATGGAATCAATGCCTATTTGAATATATGTAATAGCTGAGCCTGGAGTGAAGGTCAGAGATATGAAAATAGGTCAGAACGTAAACAAATGTTGGTAGAACACAACACCAATAAAGGTGGAAGGTAACTGGTAAGCTTTGATGTGGACCTTGAAATAAATTACATTTTTTCTTGATGCTATTAGCAATGGCTCTAAATTTTTTCCCTTTGAGCAAATGCTACTTGCTCAAATATGAAATCAAGGACAAATATGACAAGCAAGGTAAGGAGAATGGGGCAGCTTAATGGACAAAGGGAATTTCATGGTGTTAGTTTTACTGTGTTTGGAGCTTTGCAATGTACCTGACATTTCCTGGAAGTTGTTAGATGAGCCCCCCACGTTAGGACACCAGGCCAGCCACACTGGCTGTAATAAGCTAGTTCCTCAATATACCTGTTTCCAAACTGCCTCCGAATGACTTCCCAACACGCTAGGCTTTCTGATGGGGAGGCTGCTGTGAGTGCCTATGGAGAAGAGAAGTGACACTGTGGGATCTTCTATGTGGAAGGAACACTCAGAGCTACTTCTGGGGAGATTTCTAGCCACTTGGGAGAAAGAAAGCTGAGATGCCATTCCTGAACATTGGTGCTTAACAACACTAACCTAATTCCAGATGAGAAAGACAAAATGTGGTTCCTATGGTGTTTGCCAGCGATATAATGCAGATAAATGGGGGTATGACTGGTTCTGCTTTTGGTAAATACAGTGAACATGTCAATCACTGTGAAATTTAGCAGTTACGTTTTAAAGGCAACTCTGTACTGATACCAAAGTCACCCTACCACACTGAACTGAGCTGGAGAAACAAAAAAATATGGCTGAGACAAATAAACATAACTGCATCAGACATGACATGAGCTGTATTTAAAATTCAAGGGATGATGAAATGAGCATCTACCTAAGATTTTTATGATGAATGTTAGGATTAGGTTCCCCTTTGCATCCGGGGGGTAGTCAGCTTTATAAAAGTGCATAGAAGAGAATGAAACATTCAGAGGTTGCTCAGAGAGATATGCAGTCTTCCTGTTCTACCTCAACAGGCTCCATTCTAGCTGTGGCTCTCACTTAAGGTATCTCCCATCTTCTTGTCGCCCGGGTCTTGGCTATCAAGGACTCACTGGAAGGCTGCTCAGGTGCTACATGGCTGGGATGTGCACCCCTTAGCCAGCACTGAGGTCTGTCAAGATCAGCTAGAATTTTTGTAATCTCTGCTGATATCTGCTGGCTGATAAAATATTTCCCAGGATCAAATTACAGGGCTAAGAGGGATCTCCTACATAGTAATAGGAATATGGGAAATGTGAAGGCTGTTGGACAGTTAGTTATAATTGGGGATATGTAAAATGAATTTTTCTGTTGACTCTCCCACTCCAATTCTCCTAATATCCCCCAGCCTGCTAGCAAGTGTCTGGTAAAGTATAGCAATTTCCAACGAAAGTGTAGTTCGTGAGCTCTTTTCATGATTTGCTTGATTACACATGCAAGTTGAAACCTCATTATGTGCAGAGAGTTCTAACGCCAAAGTCGAACTGCTTCATGTGGTCCCTGGAAACTCTGACCTCACTGTTTCAGCCTTCCTTTCTGCCCTCCCACCCCCCACCCAATTTACTCACTCATTCAACACCAAATATTTGTTGCATTTCTGTTCCAGGCACTTGATATATTTTGATGACTAAGGAGACATGTCATTTCCTTTGTGATATTGGTTATAATAATCAAAAGCAGGCATATCGCTAATTCATTACACATTTTGGTAAGTGCTCCAGAGGACCTAATCGGATGCAGTGATGGTGAACCTGCTAGAAGAGAGTGGATCAGAAAGGCGTCCCTGAAGGAGTGGTCTTTCAGCCTAGACCTAAAGGAGGAGAAGGACTCAAGCATGCAGAGAATGGGGGGGAGAGCACATCGGACACAGGGAACAGGTGTGCAAGGGCTCAGGGATGGGAGGCAGCGTTGAAGGGTTCAGCAGGAAGAATGACACACGGTGAGTCAGGAAGAAACCGATGTTGAAGGAGCAGGCACGGAGAGCTTTTTAAGTGAGGGAGAGTGAAATAGGAAGCCACTGAGGGGTTTAAGTGGGGAAGATAGGATATGAATTACAACACACAATGTGTGAAAAGTGGCCTGACCTGGGATAAAAGTGGAAAGGGAAGAACTACAGGGGTGGGAAAAAGTAGGTTTACAGTTGTATGCATGGAAAATATATAATACAAGAATAAATAATAATACAAGAATAAACTCTGTTTCACATACTCACTACTGTAAACATACTTTGCCCCATCCTGTATGTATGGCAAAAACTGCCAGATGCCTCCCAGTAGCCATTCTCCCCTTCCTCCTTACTATGAGAATTCTAATTTCATTCTGGGACTAATTTCAAAGGGCCCAGTCAAAAAAGTATATTTCCCATTTTCCTTGGAGGTAGGCTAGGGCACATGTAATAATTCTGCACAGTTAGACATAAATGAAAGTCTGCTGGGGATCTTTGGGGAAGTTATGCTTTGCTGCTCTAAAGGTCTGCTTTTTTCCCTCTTCTTTTTCTTATGTGATTCCAGCCTATTAAAAAAAAGACATGATGACAGGAGCAAGGGCAATCATCTTAGACAACCACCTGGGAAAACCTCATCACACCACAGAAGCCTCGGGCTTGACTGCCTTGAACCACTGAACTTGTACCAACGAATACCAAAATCTGGGTTTTACTGTGTATGAGAAGAAACACCTCTGCTGATTTAAGATGAAGTGTCTGTGCTTCCCCGGTGGACTCAGTACCTACCTAGCCGGCACACCAGGCTATTTGCGTGGCCAGGCAGCCAGCACTGAAGTGGTGGCAGCTAAAATGAAGAAAAGTGGGCCTATTCGAAGGTAGAAACAATGGGATTTGGTGGTGGGACATGGTAGGTGTAAAAATGACAGGATTTTGGTTTGAGAATTTATTAAAACAGGAAGGAAAACCCAGAAGTGGGAAAAGTTTGAAGATTAAAAGCAGGAAGTCAGTTTTTGGTATTTTACAGTTGAGGTGCCTAAGAGGAAGTTAGCTATGAGAGTAATCTGCACTCCTGTGGTTCCGTGGGATGGATTCCCCGACAGAATTCCCGGTCCTGCTGCAGCCCTTCATTCTCTCCTCCTCAGCCAGCGAGTGAAACAGCCTGGCTACAGAGACGCTCATTCCCATTGGGTCACCCGCGTGCACCGATAGGTACCGACTTCAGGGGAAGAGGCCTGTGGGCTTCAGTGCTGCCTGTGGCCAGATGCTCAGCCCCATTAGGAAGCCTATTATCCACCGCTGCTGCAGATTTAAACCTCATTTTCCAATCTGACTTCTGTCGGTAATGAAACGCTGAGGTTTGGACGTACCCCCACACTAGGCTTCTTTGTCAGGCTCTCAATGATTTCAAACCCGGGCCAACTTGTACCTGTGTCATGTTAGTCAGGCACACTGCATTCTTTCAGCCACGACTGGGGCCTTGTTTTAATAGGTGCTTCTTTTAATAGACACTGCCAAAGAAAAATAAATTCCTCCCTTTTCTAATACGTGGCTGCCTTGGTCTTCATTGTTAGAGTCAAGGCTTTAGTCTTCCCTGCCAGGTGGGACTGTAAACTGCATAGGCGTGAGAATTTATTTAGAGCGGATGCCAGTGATCATTCTATTGTTCAGACATTTGGCTTCTTGCCATAGCTTTACAGGAACTGTATTACTAGAAATGTGTGGCTTTTCCCTCCCTCCCTTTTCTCCATTACTAACTTGCCCTTCCTTCCCTCTACCCACGAATCCATTCTTTGCTTCCCGCCTTTGAAAGGTGGCATCAATACTAGTGTTCTTTGTCCTATCCCTAGTAACTCTAACTTCGGAACTGCTGGACACACACAGTCCAATAAAGGGCCATCCCTCCCGACTGGGGAGTCTAGGTAAGGGGATCTGCGGGGCCTGAATGAGACAGGTCAGTGCTGGTTTTCCTGTTCCTTCCCTGTAAAGACAGGTGGCCCAGCTTGGTCCCATCCTGGATATCTGGCCACTTATCATAATTTATGTTTGGGAGTTTCTTAGATAATATTTTACACTGCTACAGAATTGGTCTTTTGACAACAAAGTCACAATAAAACATTTTTTACACATAAGAAGCCTGGTTTTTCATCCCCCTTTCTCTTCGCCAGCTAACAGATACATTCTCACTTGGGTTTGCACTAATGAAAGAGGTGCTAGGCATTTTGGCACATATGTCATTGACAATAACATTTATTCTCAGAATACATATGTAAATCAGATGTGGCACCCACCTGTGTGGGACCCTGCATTTGGTATCGAATGGAGCATGACTTTGTTACAGTGTCATTCAATGGCTTTTACCAAGCAAGGGCGCCGCTGTGACGTTAATTACAGACACAGGTAGAGTGCCCATAAAAGAAAACAAAACAAAACGTCTTTTTTTAAAAATAGAGCCTTGGATAATTACCCTGACTATTGTTCTATGGAAAAGCCCCATTTACACCCCTTCATCAATTTAGGATATGGACATGAAAAATCGCCAGCATTAAGTAGTTAAGGCAATTTGCTTTCCAAATGAAGAAAGGACAAAAAATAATACTGCAAAAAAAAAAAAATCTCTACTACTGAGTTGCCCATGTTGACAGCCAAAAACTGACTTCAAATCAAGGATCCTGAGGAGGAGTTTTTTTTGATGGTACCATTTTCCCAAACAGAGCCCAAAGACAATGTGTTTAGGGTCTCTTCCTACTGTCCCCATTAGGAGGACGTGTGCGTGTGTGTGGACAGCCCGCAGGTGTGGCGTGAACTGTGGTGGGTCCAGCAGGCACAGGTGCATCTGGCTGCCCTGACCTGGTGGCCAGGCTGGGTGTTCTGAGGAAAAGCTACAGAAACGTTGCTCACCTTGAGAAGTAAGCTCTCAGGGCAGGGTCCGTGTTCCTCCAAGTTGCCACAGAACATGAAATAGGTTATGAGGCTTGCCATTCAATATGGAGTAAATGGGAAATTATTGAACTACTTACCCCCAAATGAACAAATAAAATGAATACAAAAGAAAAGGCAAAATCACAATAAGACAGATGGCCCCCAAAATCTTACTTACATTGAGTGAGGATTCCAGTTAAGGCATTTTTAAAATTCTCCTTGGCTTCCTCCATCTCTTGCTCATGGGTGGCTTTTTCATTCATTAGCCGGCGGACGTGGCTGTTGGCTGATTGCACCATGGAGTAGAACTGGTTTGCAGAACGCCGATTCACTTCCCCTCTTTCAATCCAGGAGAGTAGCACTGTGATAGCCTCGGAAAACTTGCTATCGTCTGGAAATGGAAAACCGCCGAGTTCGAATCATGCCAAGGCAAGAAAATATACCTAACATTGGCTCCTCTCAAAAGACAGAGCTGGTCCATCCTAATGAATACATTTTCAGAATTTGACAAGTTAGTTTCCCTGAGACTAATCATCTATCATCACTTAGCTTCCTTTTCCCATCTAACTCCCCGGCATCACAGATACACAAGAAACAAGGGGAGAGTCACCCTCTCGTAAACCAACTCGATGAGCTCAATTTTAGATCTGTTCTGGGCATTCTTCGTAATCTGGTAAAATTTCATTCTTCCTCTAAACCCTGATTTCTCTTTCTTAAGTCTGTCTCAAAAAACTTAGTAATCTATGTGGCATCCACTTCATTTCTTTATTTTTTCATCAGAAATATTATACAGTGATGCCAATTTTTTGACTTATAGAATCAGCTGGGTTAGCGTCAAACTGTGGATGACAGATTAAATTACTTTAAAACTGGTTGCAATATAAGGTATTATCCCCTAGGTAGTAGTAGGAATAAGTCAATTCTTGTTTTACTACAGTTCAAAACTAATTTCATTTTAGGTTTAGAATGACATATTTGATTAGGCTGAAAAAATAGAGTATTTCCTTGTTTTCAACAAAAGACGACCTGGGGTAGTCAATGTTTGCTTAAGAAGGCTATTGAAAACCTGTTCGACCCGGTTTAAGGTGCGTATGTAGTAGGGGGGAGGGGGAGGAGTGAGGAATGAGGTTCTGCTGCTAAACATGTGATAAAGTTTATTTCACAGAAAACGAATAGACTTGCCTGTTTGGGACTGGTTGCTGGAACAGACCTGTGTTGTATGGCTTGGAGGTGGAGACAAAGCAAGTTTGAAGGTGATTAAGTTAATCAGAACTGGAAGTTATATGTCAGTTATTACAACTTTAACCAATCCCACTGCTGAAAGCTCATTGCATATTTTCCAGGCAAACCTAAAAGGAGGAGTCTTTCATTGGTATTTTTCTACCCCTGGAAACTATGATTTAGGAAAACTACACTACATATTTTTTTTCAAGTAACTGGGTAGAGTGTGAATTCTAAAAATAAGGAGCAAAATTAGAATAGAAGATTCAGGTTCTTATTCATTTATTTGACACGTACTGAGTGTCTCCTATGTTCCCTCCACTAGGGGACATCTGAGACATCCTTATGCAACCCGCATGTGTGCGGACACATGCAGTATATATTATTACATAGAGTGTATATACTGTTATATTTATATGTATAAACACTCATACATATACACACATATACACATACATGCGTACACATATATACACGTCAGATGAACAAATAAAGGGTGATTCATTTTCAGTAAAGGAGTTTTATTTTATTTTATTCACCAGCTGTTTTGGAGTCAACCATTGTTGTTGGTATTTTACACATGACACAAATCCTCCATTTGTGGAGTGCTTTGTGAATTTTGTGGAGTGCTGTAGAAGTGCTGTGAGTGCCGTTTTTCCCAGAGGCCCCTCCCGGACAGGCTGCGGCCTCATTGCTGTGGCTGACGCTTGCCCAGGAGGTACACACACCACGTGAAGGCAGGATCAGCCTCACCGGTGCGTGTGGAGGATGCTCTGCTTTCCCAGGACAGAAGCAGCTATTAGCAAAGCGCTATTGATCAGCCACCATTCCAGGCCCTCCTATGCTGCGGGGAGGCAGTGTGCACTGGGGATCGAAGCTCTTTTTCTGTTCACACCTGCCGCCTCTGTTGTTGCACTTTTGCCAGAGGAGATAAGTGGCCTGGGGAATGCCCATGAGGCATCCTGCAAGTGAAAGACTCACATTTTCTTTAAAATCTTAACCCATAAGCACAGAACATATTTGTCGAGTATCATGGCTGGCTCATACAATTTTGTTAACTCTGGAATTTCAGTCTAAGTTCCACTCTCAGTGAACTCCAACCACAGTGGTTTGTTATCTCATTTCACAGACCTGAGTGGCTTGTGTAAGATAAAATCCGTCACACAACTTAACATTATGTTCAGGCAATGGTGGGGCCCATGATTTAGCCTTATGTTTCTGAGACACCCACTGCAACTATCACAGTTGGAATAAATGCTGCCTCCCTTATACTCTCTCCCTCTCTCCCTGCCGATATACGTTAGGAGAATGGACCTCCAAAAAGACAATAGAAATAAACCTAATGCTTATAAGAAATCTTTCTTGTCTCAAAAATAACAAAAAAGTGAACACTGACTTCATGTCCCATTTTTCCCCTTTGCTGTGACTTTCATTTCTACATAACACAGAGAAAGAAAATTCCTCAATGTTTTCTTATGGAGCTTACACAGAGAGAAAGCAACATTGTTCCATCTTTCTTCCCCTTGAAACCCAGTACTATTTTCTTCTCTTGCTTGTGGCCACTTGGTTCATAAATATCCTAATTTAGGAAAAAAATATATATTTGCTTTAACTGTCTAAAACCCAAATTTTATTGTTCTTCTCCCTTGGACCTAGAGCATGAGTTCACAAGCAGATTATAGTTGGCTGACAGCTTTCAGAAAGAGAAACAGCATTCTTAAGACTGGGCAATTGAAAATACACAATTTAAAAAGTAAGTAGGAAAGAGGCTTTCTAACCTTTTAACAAATAATAGTAGACGGAATTCCATTAATTTAAAAAAACTACTTACTTCTGAAAGCTCCTAATTTCATTGCCACTTCTGAACTTTCTGAAACTGGCAGGCCAATGTATGACTGATATATTGACATTCTAATTAAATGTAAAAAAAAAATTAGTTAAGGCATGATTGGTAAATCTAGTCAATATCTCTTCCCACATAAGAAGTGACTTTATATTAACCAACACTAAGTCAGTGATTCTCTGGATGCCTGCAGAGGTGTACTGGGAGTGGTCGTTTTCAATCTACAACTAACTGTTTTCAATATCTAAATCCAATTTTGCATTCAGTGGAAAGATCACAGAAAAACAGAAAACTATATAAACTAATTTAAACTAGATTTAGATTACAGCATTATTAAAGCTATTCAAGTGGGAAGAAATTGACAGTGTTCATAAAAATCACATCAGACGCACTTATAAAAATTCCAAGTACTTTCTGTGAACCTGCTTAGGCATAGCTCTGAACATGAGTGCTGTTTAGAAACTAGAATGTCCAGATGTGCTCTTTCCGCAGTAAGAATTTGGAAAATTGGTACAGTATTATGAAGTGACTGTGCAGCATTTTCTCATTAAAAACTGCCCCATGTTTTCTAATCAGGGTCCTCACAATGTCACAGCTGAGTTTGCCTCAAATGTTTTACCTCTTAATTTGCATTTTCCCCTTCAATTCATCCCTCCATCCCTTTGTCACATTCTTTTTTGTTGGACACCTTGTCATGCCTCCCTGCTTTTGCACACATCCGAGGCCCTCACAGTCCTGGTCCACCTACCTGTTATTCTTTGCTCCAGATTCAGCCTAAGTGTTTTTCATAAAAGAAGCCTTTTGGTAACCTTAAGATGAATCAGGTGCCCCCTTGCTATGTTTCCACAATTACCTACATGTCCTGCTATTAAGGCATTTGTCACTCTGCACAAGTGTTGGTTTACGTGTGTCTCTAGCTATGAGAGTCTTACATGAGACTTCCGAAAAAATATTTCAGTCTTCTGGTTACTCTGAGGATTTCCATTTGAAGACTATCTGCAGGGTGAGGGAAAGGTAGATTTGCATTTGTTTGTATGCAAAATAATACAATAACTAATAAATAATACAAGAATAAACTCTGTTTCACATACTCCCAACTGGAAACCTACTTTTGCCCTCCCTGTATATTTCATTATACCCTATTTCTAATAGATTTTCAGTGATTAACACTAGAAAGCTCCAAATTCAAAGTTGGGAAGCATTTGTTAATAAACATTTTAATTTCACGATAGAGAGTATTTTTACCTCACCCACATGTTCTTAGTGCACGTTCGCTGGTTGGTCCTTTTATTCTTCAGGCCTCTGAGGTCATTCCCATTGGTAATGAAAGTTCAGGGTGATGCTAGATAATCACACAGAGGCGTAGCCTCTACAGCCAGGCACTAACCAGCTTATCAAAGGGCACAAAGAATTGAGAAATGCCTTTTGAAGGCATTTTTAATTCTCAGAAGGCAACAGTCACTTTTAATTTTGTGAGAGCTAAGTAACATGATAATTAGCTATCATACTTCAGTGTCTCTCTCTGAACCCATATCTATCTCTTTTCATTCCTGGTTACTTCAGACTTTGGCAGCCCCCTCCCTTCCCCTCTCTCTCATGTTTATTGAGCACTTGGCACATGGTAGGCATTTTAAAAATTGCTTATGGATAAATCTTTGCTGTTCAAAGACCACAAGCATGAGCCTCCTCTGGGGGCATGTTGTACATGCAGACCCCCTCTTAGCCAGGCCTTCTGATTCAGAATCTGCATTCTATTCAGGTAATTCATAGGCACATTAAAGTTTGAGAAGCACTGGAAGAAACTGCTCCATGAAAGACTGAAACCTGGTTAGGAGCTCGTCCAAGTTAAGAGATAATAAAAACCTGAAATGGAAGGTTGCAGCTGAGATATTGGAAAACGCTGAAAGGATCTGATGTGATTCTTAGGAGCTTTGTGAATCCCTGTCCTCAAACTCCCTACCTCATTTGAAAAATAGCTGCTTAACCATCTGTCATCCCTATCATGGGAGAAAAAATGTGAAAAAAATGTCAAAGACTTGGAAACGGGCACAGAGATTACGGCAGGTCCTTTCAGTGGGTGCTCGGCATGAACTGGAGGATGCTCACCAGTGCCCCCTGGGTCATCCGACTCTGCAGGGATAAGAACCTTTAACTGTCTTTGACTAGGCTATTTTACAGTGTTGTAGGGCTAGAACATACATTTTGGAAAACCGATAATGATGCCAACAATTCTTGTCAATAACAATGCAAATGAATTTTTGTCTAGTAGGAAATATAAATATTTATAAAACAAATTCTTTTTTGAGCCAATTTAACTTCTTACTGATTCTCTCATTAATTAAAGAGTTAAATAAAATCACTGCCACACATTTCTTTTTATATTTTTAAGGCAGCCATGACTTCACTGCTACAGTGCATTTCAGTACCCTCAGAACTGGTAGGGCCCAGGCTGCAGCCACATCAGAAACCCACGGGTGTGGCACAGAGCCCAGGACTCAGCAGGTGGGCACTTGGTGAACTTTAATCAAACTGATGTCCAGTTAATAAAGGGGAAAGAAATCAAATTGGTAAGTAGTTGTTTTCTCCAGATTTGTGTGAAGAGGGCAATCTGGTCTGAATTTCAGAACAGCACACGGGATAAAAGTCAGGCTTTGAACCATGAATATGAAAACATGGGTGTCTGAGTACCTTATTTATGGCTGGGTCTATAAAGGAACAATGGGGGTGGAGACTCCAATTCTGGACACAGTGTACTGAGAATGCAAAAAAAGGGAAGACATTCTATACCATTTCCGTTTGCAAAGACATGTAGACACGCATACACGTGCGCACACACACACACAATGGTATGTCTGTACAGTTGTCATTGACGTCTGGCTTCTGCGATAGCTGGCGATACTTCTCAGTAAACAGTTACACGCCAGTGCAAGGAGAATGGGAATTCCAGGATGGCCAAAATTGCTACTATCACATACCTAAAATTTCACTGTTTCTACACACACTGGACATCCCTAAACAAGTCTCCATTTTCTGGCTACTGAACCAACCATCGAAAGGGGTAATACCTTACCTGTACTCCAAAGTATGGATAACATAAAAAGGTTATACATGTTAACAGTCCCCTCTATCCCCAACACACACACACACACATAAATACAATCTCCCTAATATTAGTACCTGTAAAAATACAAAAAACAAGGAGGGGGGCAATAGGAAAATGCACTGATTATTCCTGCTTTGGGTCAAGCAAAAATGTTTCTAAATAAAATGACCTATCTTCTTTGGATGAAGGTCAATTCTGTCTGAAGAAGTGATTCAGAAACAGGCTCCTATGTCCTAAGAAGGATGCCTGGCTTTTAGCTAATGGAACTTCCACTTGCCTCATAAGGATTTTTACATCCTTAGAATCATAAATATTGACAACCATCTCAGCAAAATGCTGGAACCACTCCCATCCTTTTATCCCTCAGGCAGGCAGACACTGGGCCATTCTGTATGCAAATCAGAGTCTAGTCCTCTGGAAATTATGAGTGTTGATCCCATTTCCTGACACATCCAGAAATTCCAAGGGCACTGCTTACAAAGCTTTGTTAAAACTTCACCTGATGCAGAGAAAAACTCATTTCATCACATAAAGATTATGTGAAGTTTTCGAAAGCGGGGGGGCAGTGTGGGGGGAGAATACACAAAAACTTTTAAATGCTCTTGCTAGGAGAGATCCTTAGTGAATTAGGATTTAATCTCTCCTCACTGTCTGATCAATGTCTTCCTTCCAAAGTCCAAACACAGGGTTCCTCCAGGGGTAGACTGTCTGTGTTAGACACACTGAAATTCATTATCTCATCTGCCTGGTGCTACTGTTTCCAATAAAGTGTAATTACGGTGTTATTGAGCTCCTTCGCACTTTCTCAAAGCCAAGCTATAAACTTTGGACTGTGAGCACTTCCCAGTCAGTCTTCATTAAGCTGAACTGTCTCAGAACAATGTCTATTTAATCAGCGGGGTGCCCATTAATTTTCTTTTTTAGAATTTGTATTAATGTGACAGATACTGGTGCTTCATGACACTATACGATTACAACTGTGTTTTGCCTGACTTCAGAAAACCCTGTGGCCACCGAATGCAAGGTTACCTGGTCCCATAAGATGCCCCTGTCTCACTCCTCCACTGGCCAGGTGGTATACCTATCTCCCCTGGGATAGCACCCTGCACTTCCCACATGCAATAGTGCAAGTACAGAGTGCTCTGCAAATTGCCTCGATCACTCAAGAAATGCAAACTATGTCAGGCAGAGGCTTGTATCCCGTTTTCTTTTCCTGTAGTGCTCAGCACAGTGCCAGGCATACATGGCAAGGGCTCAACAAATACTTGTGGAGTGATTGGAATGACGGCTGAGTACACATTACTTCCCTAACTTCTGGCCATGGGTCATGCCTGTAGTGCTGTTGGCCAGAATTGCAACATGCTCACAGATCCAAATAGTTAAGAAACAGAGGAAAGAATCTGTTTACTGAGCATCTACAATGTGAATAGTTGTTAGCACTAAGCAGGATGTGGAAGGCCTACTGAGTGGCAATGGAGATTTGGCCTTATACAGATTTTGTTGGATAACGCTGATTTTCAAAAAGAAAATTATAAGGAAAAACAAGTTATGATATAAAAATGGGGAAAATGTTTGTAATAAATATAAGATAGTAAGATTTTTCCACAGAGGAAAAAAGTCCAATTAGGTATTTTCAGATTGCATTTCTACCTCTTTTCTGACCTAGGCTTCTTTACCTTAGGTCTTGGCTACATTTTATATCCCTGTATCAATGAGATCATCTTCGGGGAAACAGTTTCCTTGGCTCCTCCTGTCTGGCTTTGCAGCATTATAAGGAGCATGAGTGGATTTCCTCTCTGAGGCAGCCAATTTCCTAAGCAATTAAGTGCTGTTTATATGCCAAACCCCGTGCTTGGGTTGAAATTGTCAAGCTTGATATTACCTGACTGTTGCCTAAGATGTATCCCCAGCTAGTTCATGCTACTGTAATTGCCATCTAATAAAATTTCCAATCTGTTCTCTCCTCAAGGGATCACACAGTACTTGGCAAAGGTGCAGCTTCTAAATTCTGCAAATTATACTTATATATAAAAATATGTATTTTTGAAATGGCAAGACTTGTAAATTACTTCACCAAACTGACATCTCAATCTGCTATCCTTTAGCAGGAAAGGCAATGCCGTGTTCCTTTTATGTGCATAGAAACTTCTGTGTTGGTTCCTTAAAAATAACATAACGTAGATGCCAAACTTTCACGAAATTCCTCCATGAGATCACAGAATCAAGATGCTAGTTTTCTGTCACTTCCAGGAGTGGCCATGTCAGAATTCAATACAGTTCATGTAGCTCACAAGTGGTAACTATAGAACACACTGGCTATGAAAAAATATTATTTGTTCCCAACTCAACATTCCTGGTTGAGGATGTTGCTCTTTCTCTTTCTGGCCAGTTGTTAGAACTTCGAGTCTGAATGGAAAAGTGAGAAGATATATTTACATTTCATAGGCCTTCTAACAGAGGGACAGTCATAGCTTCTTTGTTACAATGGGGCACTTCAGTGGCCGCTGCTACTTACCAGGGATTCCCAAGGTCTGAACAGGGGTTGAGGGTTAGAAGCAGAAGTCTATTGTTTTTTTTTTATCACTTCTGGCCAAGATGGAGGCATAAGGTATATATGCTTTGACTCCTTGCATAACCAAAAGAAGGACAACTGTAGAGGGAGTCAGGGCCGACACCAAGGACGAAATGAAATGTTATCTGCCCTGCTGCAGGTGCTGAGACGCTGTCTGCCCTGACTAATGCTGTAAATGTTTCTCTCCCACTTTTGTAAGCCCCTTCGTGCCAAATCTATACTACTCCTCCCAATACCCTCCCCTGTTTAGCCCAGCATAAAAGGAATGCGGGGCTATTGTTCTGGGCTCAGAATTTGGAGTTTGTCTCCTCTGGGCCCGTGCACGTAAATAAAGATCGTGCTCCTAACCCCTCAGTGTCTGGTCGCTTCATTTTTCTGTAACACAACAACAAATTTAAAAACAAAAAATAACCAGAGCTGCCAGAAAATCGAACTGTATGGAAGTCCAACAACCAAGAAGTTAAAGAGGAAACATTCATTAAGACTGGTAGGAGGGGCGGAGATAGGCAGCCTGGATGGAGAGGACATGCTGCAAGGCTGTGGCTGGCAGACTGGGTGGCCCCACATTTAGGTGTGGATAAACTGGAACAACTGGGGAGGGAGAGAGACTGTGCAACCCAGGGTTCCAGCGTGGGAAAAGCCTCAAAACTTCTATCAATCAGTAAAAACCTGTGGGGGTTGTGGCAGCAGGAGAAACTGCCAATCTCACAGGAGAGTTCATTTGAGAGACCCACAGGGTCCTAGAACATACACAAACCCACCCACCTGGGAATCAGCACCAGAAGGGCCCAATTTGCTTGTGGGTAACAGGGGAAGTGACTGAAAGCCAGCCAAGAGCCAAGCAAGCTGCATTGTTCCCTCTCTGACCCCTCTGCCATGTACAGTGTCCCAATGCAGTGACATGGGTTGCCCTGCCCTGGTGAATACCTAAGTCTCCGCCCCTCACCACATAATAGACAAAAAAAAAAAAAAAGGCCCAAACGAAAGAACAGATCAAAGCTCCAAAAACAGAACTAAGCGATAAAGAGATAGCCAACCTAACTGATGCAGAGTTCAAAACACTGGTAATCTGGATGCTCAAAGAATTGGTGGAGTATGGTTGCAAAATGGAGGAAAAAGTGAAGGCTATGCAAAGTGAAATAAAGAAAAATATACAAGGAACCAACAGTGAAGGGAAGGAAACCGGGACTCGAAAATCAACAATTTGGAGCAGAAAGAAGACAGAAACATGCCAGCAGAACAGAATGAAGAAACAAGAATTCAAAAAAATGAGGAGAGGCTGAGGAACCTCTGGGACAACTTTAAACCCTCTAACATCTGAATCATAGCGGTGCCAGAAGGAGAAGAGGAAAAGCAAGAAATTGAAAACTTATTTGAAAAAATAATAAAAGAGAATTTCCCCAATCTGACAAAGGAAATAGACTTCTAGGAAGTCCAGGAAGCTCGGAAAGTTCCAAAGAAGTTCGACCCAAGGACGCTCACACCAAGGTTTATCATAATCCCATTACCCAAGATTAAAGGTACGGAGAGAATCTTCAAAGCAACAAGAGAAAAGGAGACAGTTACCTACAAAGGAGTTCCCATAAGACTATCAGCAGATTTCTCAAAAGAAACCTTACAGGCAAGAAGGGGCTGGAAAGAAGTATTCCAAGTCATGACAGACAAAGACCTGCATCCAAGATTACTCTATCGGGCAAAGCTATCATTTAGAATGGAAGGGCAGATAAACTGCTTCCCAGATAATGTCAAGTTAAAGGAGTTCATCATCACCAAGCCCTTATTAAATGAAATACTAAAGGGGACTAATCTAAGAAAAAGAAGATGATCAAAAATAGGAACAGTAAAATGACAGCATGGTAACGACTATCAACAACTGAACCTAAAACAACAAAAACAAAAACAAACTAAGCAAACTGTTAGACTAGGAACAGAATCATAGAAATGTAGATCACATGGAGGGTTATCAG
This sequence comes from Mormoops blainvillei, assembly GCA_004026545.1. Lineage (NCBI taxonomy): Eukaryota > Metazoa > Chordata > Mammalia > Chiroptera > Mormoopidae > Mormoops > Mormoops blainvillei. The sequence goes on along the minus strand of PVJD01000867.1, from coordinate 167,186 downwards.
TGGGGAGATGTAGGGGGGAGAATGAGGGGAAAGTTACAGCAAATAAGAAGCATAAATGGTAGGTACAAAATAGACAGGTGGAGGTTAAGTATAGTATAGGAAATGGAGAAGCCAGAGGACTTATATGTATGACCCATGGACATGAACTAAGTGGAGGACTGCTGGTGGGGGGGTACAGGGTGGAGGGGAATTAAGGGGTGAAAAAAATGGGAAAACTGTAATACCACAATCAATAAAATATATTTTTTAAAAAAGAAGTCTATTTTTTATTTTATTTTTTTTTGAGAGAGCAGGGTAGGATGGGAGAGAGGGAAAAACATTGCTAAGAGAGAGAAACTTTGATCGGTTGCTTCTTGCATCAGCCCCCACCAGGGGCCAAACCATTAACCCAGGCATGTGCCCTGACCGGGTGTCAAACCTGTGACCTTTCAGGTTATGGGATGACACCCAACCAACAGCCACACCAGCCAGGGCTAGAAGCAGACGTCTTTTTGTTTAAAAATTCTTGTTTCAAGCACAGACTGTCAACGTCCTATCTTTCTAAAATAGGATTTGGGCAGCTTTTCATACATTTCCTTCAGTGAAAACATCCAATCCACTGTATACTGCCAAGCAATGCCTTAGGTATGCTCTACAATACTCAAAGGATCAATCACATCTCTCCTTTCATAAGAAATCATCAATGGTTTGTCCACTGCTTATGAAATAAACCCCAAATCCAGTGGTAGCCTTCATGGCTCCACCGTCTGGCCTCAGACAGCATTTCTAGCTTCACTTTGGTCTATAAACTTCACGCAGCTCGTGCCTTTGCCAGAGCAGGCCACATGCCTTTCTCCTCCTGTGTCGAATACCTTTCTGCTTCCTTGTGTCTTCATTCTTAGCAGCCTCTGACTAGAATGTGTTTATTGCTCATTCTTTCAGTGGTAATAAAATCTTGTTTATCCTGCAAAGTTCAAATTCTGCCTCCTCTGTGAAGACTGCCTTGACACCTTCATCAACATTATTTGCACTCATTCCTCAATTCTCAAAGCATGTTGCTCATACCTTGGACAGTCATGTCACTGGCTTTGTATTACCGTTAACTGTTTACTTGTAGACACCTCTTTATGACCAGCAACTGTGACCTGTGTACTCTCATTAAAGCTTGACATGCCCAATGTCCTGAGGACATGACAGCCTGTAAAATGATCAGATGTTGCTCATGTGACACAACTTCGATTAGTAATGGCAAAATATTTATATATACACAGTCCTGATTTCAAAACCTGGCCCTTCCCCAATCATCTGTTCAACAGGGCAGGTAATAAAGCCTCCATGCCTTTCTCTCTCATAGCATCGAACATGGGAGAGGAGCTCAGAAAACATGAAGAAATGAAATATACACACTTCTAGTCCTAATTATCTGTAGGTGGTAGGAGTGTTCCTTCAACTTCACCTCCAAAGACAGGGATCCTATTTTGCTACATTTTTCTTTTGCCCTCCAAGGCCCCCAGTGCAGAGTGATATGTGTTACGGAGGCTTTGTTAAGAGTCTGGACTAGGTGCAAACTCTACAGAGCAGGGGAACACCAAGACCCACTATCCAATGGAGTGGACACTAAGCTAACTCACTGAGCCCTAACTAGCCTGCTTTGGGGCTAGTGCTGATGGCTCTTCTGTCCCTCTTTCCAGGAGTTTTGTTGAGTGACGGTGACGCACATTCACAGGGAACTGTGGTGAGAGTGCTGGAAAAGGGCAGGACTCTGTCCCAAACAGCAGGACCAAGCCCAGCGGCGTCCTGCTTGCAGGCGGCCCTCCCTGCTCACACGAAATCGGCCCATGAAGGAACAAGAGAGACACACAGAGCTTCGGTGTTCAGGGACCGCGGCCCTTCTCTTTCAGTGGAATGACTAACGCTGAGGAAGAAAAGCCGGCACCAGCATGTAGGCTCCTACCTTTCAGCTTCTCGGCCAGCAGGGCAGCTTCGTGCTCTGAGTAGTGCATGATGGCTGGTGGGGAGGGTGGCCGCAGCCGGTCCTCCTCCAGCTTGCGCCGGTGCCGCTCCTCACGGGCGCGCATCCTCTGCTTGCATTCCCACTCGTAGAAGTCATCCCTGGCCTGGGCAAAGTCCACATGAAGGCGCCCGGAATCTTTTTTGTCCGTGCTAGACCCTAATCGCATCCGGTAACCTGAAACCAATAGAAAGTCTCGTCACATAGCAGCGTCTCCACTGTGCAGTTTAGTTCAGGCCCTTGATCAAGGCGCACTAAGAGAGGTCCGTTATTTCTTTGCTCTTACAGAGGACACCCTTCCCATCACAGGTGGGTAGCAGTACCCTTCTCCCCTGTAACCTGGAAGCACTGCCAAGTCAAGCCCATTACAGATGTGGGGATAGACATACAGCTGGGAGATCTCTTACAGGGTCTCCTACCCCTCTGCAAGCCAAGAGGACGATCTCAAGAACCTGGGCAATCATCCTAACTCCTTCTTCCCTCTGGCTTCCAGGAAGCTCAAAAACAAATTTGACACATAGGATTTTTTTTCCCTCCCCTTTACCTTTTTTAAGGCCTGATTTTATATTTTCAATTTACTGTAACGCTGCCGCATGAGCTCTCTTAAATTCTTTTCAGAAAGAGATGGAGTAGAAGTAAATAAAGAGTATCTACGATATTTAAAGAGATCTACAAAGTAAATTCCACAACACCTCACTCACAGGCGATCACTTCATTCTCCAAGAAGAAGCTCCTGCTCAATTCTCTCTCAGCAGCTGCAAAAGCCACAATTACCCAGGCAATTTTGCAGTGCTGTTTTATTTCCACTTACCCTCTGGGGCACATAGGAGAATATTTTGCCTTCAACCAAGAGGCCTTGTGTTGCCTTCCCTACAGCCCTGCAGCAGCCCAGCTGGCAGGCAGCACTGCACAACTCGTCCACACAGTCTTTGAAGGCCACAGGAGCCAACACGAGAGCCCAGAGCTGGACCAAAAGATGAGCCTGCAAATCTTCAGGGAATTTACTGTGAGGTACCCAACCTTCAAAGATTGTGAGCAGAAACTTGATCTGAGAAATCAACAGAAACAGAACTGAAACCAGACAGCCAGCCAAACTTCAAATGAGGACGAAGACTTGGCTTTGAGGTTGCCCTTCAGTTTGGGGTACTCAGAATTTAAAAACATAAATTTAGGTCCCAGCAGGATTGTGGTTGTCAGGGCTGCCAGAGGAGAGGGCAAAATAAGCACTTTTGCTGTGTAGGGGCTTTGCAAATAAGACACCACTGTGAAATGCTAGGCTACACTATGCTCATCTTCAAGATCTTGCAGTAGATGTCAATGGATTATCGTAACATTTTGGTTTGAAACTCAGCTGAAAATCCCTGTAGAGGCTGACTTCTCTCAAGTAGGGCCCTTCACGTCATTGAACAATTACAAATATGAAACATCTCACATCTGATTTCCATTATGCCCTTCTGACACCTAGGTTTCAAAGGTGTTATCTAAAAATGGAAAGACATAACAATACCTATAAAAAATGCAAAGATCTGATCACAGATCAGCAGAATTAACACTAAAGCAGAGTGTATCTTGGTTGCAGGCCACAGCGATACATATGCGACAGCTGAGCAGGCAGGGTGCCTAGGACTGGCCAGTGTCCCAACTGGCCAAGCAACTTTCCCTTGCTCATGTCCCAAGGATTGCTTTTTAGACATTTCTGGTACCAAAAATCACCTTCTCTTTCACTAAAACTTCATCATTAAGGCCTTAAAAGAGACCCTGATGAGGCTGAGTCTAAAATTAGCTTGGCCTTCAGATGTGAACCCAGGCCTAAAATTAGACAAGCCTTCCATCTGGGCTCAGGCTTGCAAAAACTCACATGCAGCCTTCCCTCCTTCCTGTTCCTCAAATTAACCAGCCTCTCAGAATTGCCTGGGATGGATGCTGCAGCAGCCACAGGGCAGTGGAGGAACGGCTGGGAGATGCCCATGCATCCAGGCAGGGAAGCTGGGGGTAATGCCTGTGCTGTGGGCTCCCTCTGTCTCCAAAGGGCAGACTGAGGACCAATGCAGGGCCCTGCTCGGAAGCGGGGCCAGGGTCCCATCTGGCAAAATCATAACATCAAGGCATAAATAAAGGAGCGCCTTTCTCATGTGTACCTTTGGGCCTGTTCATCTTTGGCAATGTCCATCGGGGTTTCTGATTGGGTCAAAACATTGTGTTATGTTGGCGTTAAAGCACCTTTGATCAACTCTAACCCTCTCATTTAATCAGGTGGAGTAAAGTAACAGTTTTATTGGTAGATCTGTGATTAGAACCCATGTTCCCAGGTCAGAGAAACAAGTCAGTTTTTTATCATCATCAGGTTGTTTGTGTTGAAAACAACCATTTACATACTGAGTGGTTCCTACGTTGCAGGTGCCCTGCTAAGCACTTAATATCCATTATTTCAATTTGTTCCTCATAACAATCCTTTGAAGTAGTATCGTCACTATCTCAATTTTGCAGTTGAGGAAAAGGAGTCTCAGAGGGAGGTTAACTTGTCCAAGGCACGTGAAGTCCAGTGCCAGGCACTCAACAGAGTCCCTGACTATCTTAATGGATCACTCTGAGGCTATAACTCAAGAATATGTGAAAAGTAAAACATAGCTGTTTGTGTGTTGTGATATATTTTTATTCTATGTTTTATGTTTCATCTCCATTTTGGAAAGCTGTCAGATTTTTTTCCCCTCACTTTGTAAGGTTTTATTGGAATAAGGGTTTTAAAGTTCTCCATGTCACTGTCTTACTCAGGAAAGTTTCTGCGGTATTGAAAAAACTCCCAAGGCTTCTAGGGTTTGTAAGAGAATTTCACAAGAATGGGGGCCAATTGCAGAAATCAAGTAAACCTGACAGTAATGTTCAGATGTGCCTTTATTTTTTTCCTATGCTTTTTTCAACTTCCCCCTCTGGCTTTGTCTCAGAATAGGGAGGTGGTACCCAGAGTGACAGACTGAAATACACAGATGGAGAGTGTGAGGAAATGGCAATGAGTCGAATCTAAAAACACATCCTTCTAAAGCCACATATCAATACCAGCCCCATAATTCTTAGATTTGGCAAAGGCCTTGTAGACAGACTCCACACACTTGCTCCGACACCCACAGAGTGGGAGGCAGCATTAGGTCTAATTTCAACATCTGTAAAAATCTCCCATATAAATTGGCACTGAGGAAGAAGGGATCACGGAGTAGGCTTAACCAAGATAAATGTACCAGCAATTGGGCAGTGATAATGGGTCTTCAGCTAGCTCCCATGGACTACTTTTTGCAAAGAACTGACTTTGATTTAGTCCCCTGGTGTCTACAAAGTGAATCACTTCTGAAAAGTTGAAATTATGCTGAGAGAGTATGCTATTGCTCCAGAGAATTACATCCAATAATAATAATGGCCCTAAGTATTCATAATACCGCTTTTCATCTAATAAACACTTGAGATCATTAATTAGAAACTTGATGGGATTCCTAAAGACTGGATGTGGGAAGCCATTTCTGCAGCAAGGTACATTCACAGACCTACCCTGGGGCTTCTGATAGCTTAGGGAAAAAGCAGAATCCTTTTTTTCCTAACCCCAAACCTTAAGGATTTTTATTGTACTGTAAGGTAAAAGGGAATAAACTCATATTAACATCATGAAACATAAAAAAATGCCTAGAAAACCGCTTATGTAATGCAAAGTACCAGAAAGGTAAATGGCTTTATCAACCATGAATTCCTCTGCAAAGCGAATGTGACAAAAATTCTTCTTGCTTTTCCGAATGGCTGTGATATCACCACACTGCTCAAAGACTTCTTGAATAATTTCCTCAGTAGCATTTTCTGGTAATCCTCCGACAAATACAGTCTTACACCCAGGAGGTCGTTCTCTTGTGGAAGGAGGTGGAAGATCTAATAATTAAGCACAACAAAACAGAAAGTTTTGCTTTTGATTACTTTGCGCTCTTTTTTTCTGGCTCACCTGGCAAAAGTAAAACTTGCAGAGTAACTGTCTCCACTTGGAGTAATGATAAATTCCTACACTGGCTACACTGACTTGGGCTGTCTTGTTTTTCAGTTCCTCTCCCCTCCTCCTCCCAAGCTTTCTTTACTTTCTGTGTTCATTTCTACAGAGTAGCTAAGCTTGTCCGTGAACAAAGATAAAGCAAATGTTAGCATAATTTCATTTCTTCTTCATAATACAGAAGCTCAAAAAAAGAGAGAAAAGCCTTCACAAGGAAGAAAGCATGATGAAATGGCAACATTATGAAAAACCTTGGTTTGTTATCTGCTTTGTCTCGTTGCAGGATAACGGAGCACCAGGGCGGAACGTGGGAACTGGACCTCAAAGCACGTGCGCTACTTACTTGGCTGGGAAACCTGGGCCTGAAAAAACTTCCTTTTTTTAATTCACATTGAAATGAGCAAACTATTAAATTTGGGAAAGGCTGTATAGAAAGATAAAATGTACTCTGTCGCAACATTTTACCTAGTTTATATGTATATTACTACAGCAATCTCCTGAAAAGTCCACTTAAAAAAGGCAACACTGATTAATATGAATAAAAAAAAAAATCCTAGCTATTTAAGGCCATAAACTTAGTATCTGTGGCTAAATTAAAAAAAAAAAATCTGGCCCATTTATTTCATCAAATGTATGTTTCCTTCAAGCAAATGTAATTTGGCCCAGGAAGTCTGAGATGCAGGCTCCCCCCAAAATTGCTAACGGCCAAATTAATTCAATTTTCCATCTAGCAAAAAACATTTCAGAGTTTTCTCCCACATTTGTGAAGATGAATGGAAGTGCTCACATATTTCACACTATGTTCTGCAGCAAAATCTAGACTTTGTTGCATGCAAAAAGATTCTTAACTCTGGATATATATCCCCAAATCACGTACTGACTTCATGGAGTTGAATCAGCTCCAGGACAGACACCAGGACACATCCCCACATGTTTGTTCTAATTTAGAGACAAAGGACTTTTGTGAAATGAAAAACTCTGAGTCACATATGAAAATGAATGCAATGCTATATCTAAAAAAAAGAAATTTCAATTGATAAGCAAACATTTCTCACAGGTATCACTTACTTGGATTTTGAGGGAAAAGAGTACAACTTTTGCAGTGGATTATTTCTTTGATGACAGCCACTTCGGTGGGGGGCGGGGGTGGAACCAGCCCCAGGCCTGGTATCATTGGGTTAATGGGGGTGATCCCAGTCATCACGTTGAGGCCTGGATCGAAGCCTGGTACACAGAGTGAGTCTGGAAAGTACACAGATAATATTTTGGCTAGGGAATCTGAAATCTTTTCTATTTTCCTGGAAAGATTATTTGACTTTATGTTATCTACTTTTTTAGGAATTTCTCCTAGCGCTATAGAAAGCTATTCCAGAAAGGGGAAGGAAAAATAAAAGATGAACTTAAAACCAATTGAAAAGCAAGTTATATTATTGAAAACACTAACATGGCAGGATGAAACACAGCATATTCAAGTGTAAAACCGTGCACCATGAAAGTTTGCTATTATTGTGAATGCGATTTTCTGTTTCTTAACATTGGTGTATCATTTGCACTGCTTTATGAGCCAGGATGTAGGCAGAAATATCATTTAACATTGAAGTGCCCTATGAATCTAATCATCAACTGGCTTTTATCAAAAGAGCCTTCTTATCCAATTGACCTAGATTTAGAAAAGTTCAATTTATATGTGCACACTTTATAATGATGCACTCAGGTCCAACCTAACCTATTTTCCCCAGGAAATAAAAAAAAACAAAGAGTTATTATAATTACTCTGGGTTAGATACATGCAGCCATAAAATTAACTATATACATTTCTAAATTCTATTGGATAATCGTACTTTCTTCCTATAATTCAATCAACAAATAATTGACCACCCTTCTGAAATCTTTATTCCCTATATAAAAGCCAAATTCATGCCCTTTATAAAAAAATTGAAGGAGGCAAAAATAATGAGTTTTCCAATATAGACGCTGAATTGTTCTTTTAGTGTGATAATGAAGCCAGCAATTTCAAAGGTGAGATAAATGGAGTTTTAAAAAAAAATAAGTAAGACTTTTCTAAGAGCAGAGACTGCTCAAATACACTGAGTTTCTAGAGTAGCTGCAAAGGGATCCCTCTCCAGGGAGCTTTGCTGTTTGCAGAAACCTGATACTCTCACTGGTGTGTGATAAAAGTTCCTACACAGACAAGAAGTAGCACAGATGCCACAGGGCCTAACAGTCATGGTGACCCTCCACCACAGGCCTCGCGGAGGACGTTTCCTTCTCTTACTTTCCTATCTGTCCCCCTTCTTTCTCCTAGGTCATTCCGCTTCTTCCTTCCTGCCCCCTCTCCTCTGTGGTTCTCATGTACAGCCTGTGCCTCAGCCCTGCATGGCCTCGCTCTTTGCTTACCTGTGTGAAAGGTCACATAAGCCCAGAGGCAGATGGAATAACAACTGCACCTGGGTTTCCTAAGCCATCCCAGACCATGTAGAAGGACGAGCTCAAGCTCCTCCTGTCCGAGAGAAGGTTTATTCTAGCTCTCCGCCAGCACCCTGCCTATTTCCACTCCTCCTCTGGGCTGAACAGAATGAGCAGGGTGATCCTGCTCTGTAACCCCAGGGGGTTGCTGTTCTATTTATTAAATCCATTTAATTTGAGGGTGTACCAGCAGGGCTTCAGCAAAATGAGGGTTTTTGTTTTCTTTTAATTTTATTTTTTGGTTTTGGGTTTTTTTAACCCTAAATATAAATGCAAAATAATCATTCTCTTTGAAAGTAGCCACCTGGACATTCTAGGCACTTCCTCTTGAATGAGGGCTCTCAGTCTCTGCGTCTGTGCTGTGGGACTGTTGCCTGGATAATCTCTCGGAGCACTGGCATTCCAGGACTCTAGGACTCTGTGCTGGTATTGCTCAAAGCCAAGGGTCACACAAAACACATAAACATTTGGAAGGAACAGGGACAGGGCTGGAACGTGGGTTAGTCATTTGAAATCCTCATAAAGTTTCACAGATCTTATTGACACTTTACTGGTAAAGAAATTGAGGCTGGCAGCAGTTAAGTGACATTTCCAGCATCACAAAGCAAACAAATGGCAGAGTCAGAACTAGAACGCAGGTCTCTGCTCCATATTTAAACACATCTCTTTCTAACTACTTCAGAGTTTCCACACAGAATGACCCAGCTTGACCATTCACCCAATACATGCCATTACTAGAAATTTACTCTACTCTTTAAAAACATCAAGATGTGGCCTTCTGATCCAGAGGCCAATTCTAAAGGAAAAGATCCCGAATACAATGGTTTTCAATGTCATCATGGTTAAAATAACGTATTGGCTTTCAAGGTGAATATATTAAAAATAGAAATGGGAATATCGACATGCCTATGCCTTTATTTAATCTCATTCCAAACATAAGCTTTGCCTGTTTCTTTCCTGGCCTGGCCCTCACTATTGTTTGCCAGCACTGGGTGATTAAAGGCTGAAACCACTCAGGGCTGCAAACCCTGCAATGAGAGCCCTGTGAATTATAATAACCAGATGTTTCCCACAAATGAGATGAGAAGCCCAGTGCTTGCATTCTTTTCCAGTTGTAACGGACTTCTGTTTTCTTTTTGAAGGCCAAATAAATAAATACATTGTCAGAATGGGGGACAAAAGACACTATATTTTGAGCAAAATATTTTAATACAAGCAAGAGTTACTTTGTTTTCTTTTGAGACACTCATATGAAGAAACTACGATGCTTAATGGAATCTGCATGGTCTGTGCAGAAGTTTGAAAAGAGCCTAGAAAGGAATTAATGCTTAAATTATGTTGGACCTCAAAGGATCTGAAAGTCAGTATTTCAGGAAAGAAGTAGGGAAGGATTAAACTTAAAAAAAAAAAGAACCCATTACTTTTTAACAATATATGAACAGATAGAAATTGTTTTCTCAAACAGCACAGGAACCTACTAGGTACTAGCTCATTAAAGCAAATGCACAAAGATTTGAAAGCCTGAGAAAGACACATACGCAGAAAGGCAACGATGAGGCGTGTGCTCTAAGAGCCAGCTCCTTGTGTTGCTTAGAAAAGGTGCCCTGTGAATGTCAAAGATAATGAGTTATAATTCCACTCTGGGAAAAGAGGAGGAAGGCTTAAATTGCAGCAGAAAAAGAATTCAATTAAGTATACAGTAGAACTTTCTTTTAGAAACTGTGCTTGAACAAGAGGAAGGGTTATTTATTTCAAAGACTGTGGCCTGTCAGCCCCTCTCTGCATGGCTGGCTGCAAGCACAGAGGCAGCAAGGCCAAAGCTCGGCAAACGCTTCTTTTTAGTTCTCTTTTCCCATCCTGACAAGACAAAAACAGAAACAAATAACACATTTACGGATTCATATATAATCCCATGTTTTATCAGATGGGCATTTTCAGAGGGCCATTGGGGTTTTTTATTCAGGACTTTAGAGGCATATCGGTTTTATCCATTCATCCATCCATCCAGCCATCCATCCATCCATCCATCCATCCATTCATTCACATACTATTGACAGGATCTGGAGTCACGGTAACTGTAATATGTTCCCCACTCGGGGAATCTACAGGGTTTGAGGAGACCAAAAATGATGGGCACCAAACTCAAAAGAAGAGTAGAGAAATATGATTTGGGGGCTCAAAGGACTGAAAGAGCCATCCAGGAACGGACCTGCCAGGCAGACCTGATAGGTCTTGGGAATTCCAAGTAATTTCCCACCGCTACAGCATAGCGAGGACTTAGCAGTGTGGCTACGATGTCCTGAGGGGCCGGCAGAGTCAGATCAGATCAGAAGCGACCCTGGTTTTATTTTCTCTCGGGTGGAAGCCACTGAGATCAGGTATGCACTCTGCAAGGCCAGAGGCCCGTGCTGGCTGGGCCGCCCCACCCCTTCTCCGTCTGCTGGCCTGGCAGTGGCTTGGCTCTTTTCTTCTTTAGTAAAGAGACTCATATTTGAGGTGAGAACTAGATCCCATTTGAAGGAAAGATAATGGAGGCCCGTCTCCAGTCAGGGCTGGGTATAACTAGATTAGGTGTAAGTGTGGATGCTGGGCTAGGCTGGGCTGCAGCTGAAGGGACAGAGCTATGCCAGGAACAAGTCTGGCCCAAAAAACAGGACATGGTGCTCTAAGAGAATAATACAAGAAAAGATGCAGCAATCAAGCCAAGTGGTAGCATTGCATGTTTAGTCCTGGGTAGGGATTGTTAGCAGCAGACAAAACATGAGTCTAGGTAGGCCAGTTGTGCCGGGGGTTTCATTCACAGGTCACTGGGCCTGAATGCCCCAGGTTGAGGGTTCTGACTCAGCCCAGGGGTCCTGAGGTTTGGCAAAAACACTATGGTATTACAGGTCAAGAAACACCAGGCAATCATGCAGGTTAACTGAGATGAGACGCAGGCTGGAGAAGCAAGACAGGTTCTAGACACCGAAACCATGGCCTGGAGCTTGGGGATGGAGGCAGGCACCCAGTTATCAGTCCTGGGACTTACGACAGAAACAGAGCAGCATTAAGCCCAACTTGACGATGAGTCCCAGAAGGCAGGGCTCCAGGGCCCCCTTCCTCCTGCCCGAGACCAAGATGAGACCTCAAGTCTGGGGAGAGCTGAGCACATGGGAGCCAGGGCCTAATACTTGCAGAGGGCAGAGAGCCAGGCTGGAGAGGCTCTGACACACATGTAGTAGTAGCTGCTCTCCCTGTTCCAGAAGAATTATTGAGTCAAAACATGATCTATCCTCACTCAAGAGAGAAACCATAGGATATGCAAGAATATGCTGTTTACTGGAACTCTAGGGTGGAGAAACTGTCTCCCAATAGTTTCCCACTGCAACTTATAAGCCCTGCTCTTTCATGTCAGTTAAGTTCATGGACTATTAAAGTAATGCTTTTTTCATTCTATATCTTCTTTTTCTCGAGTATTCTTAAAAATCATTTTTATGATCAACAAAGAAAAGCAGTTTAAAAAAAGTGATCCTGAAGTGAAGGGCTCTGGTCGCAGCTGGGTGACCATGAGGCTGACTGGTTCTTGAGCCTCTCTGGGCTTCAGTGTCTTCGTCAGGCGACGGTGAACGCGAACGCCAGACAAGCCGCCTCCACAAAATGGGAGCATCGGAGAAGAGTCTGTAAGAAAGTGCTATATCCAGGGGCTGAGGGTCCAAGTCTTGCAATCACATATCCCTGGGGTCAGGTCCTGGGTGTGCCACACGCTGGCTGTGTGACCTCAGGAAATTTAGCTAATCTTTCTAAGCCTGGTTTATAATATCTGTAAAATGGCGATACTCATATTTAAATTTTAATATTCTTGTGAGGATTAAAAAACCTCACAGTGTTTAACATAAATGTTCAGCACATGACAAATACTCAAAAATTGGTAGCAACTGTGTACATTAATGCATACATATGCTATTAAATATTTATGCAAACATATAAATATATTAACATTGTACACACATAAAGGATTATGATGATGATGACAAAGCGCTTCCTTTGACAAACATTTGTGTGCCTCCTTGGTGTTGTACATTTTGCTAGGTACTTTGCCTTCAAAGACATTATAAGATATGAGTCCTTCCTTCATGAAAGTAAGAGTCCAGTGGCAGAAACAACTACCGGAAAATGCTAATACAGTAGGACAACTGTTATGAGACACTCATGCTGTAGAAACACAGAGAAGGGGTCGTTAAAACCAGCCTGGGTTAGGGGGTGCTATGGTTGAATTTTGTCCTCCTGTAAAAATACGTTGAAGTCCTAATTCCCATGGTACCTGTGAATGAGACTTTAAATAGCGCCTTAGCAGGTGTAATCAAGTTAAGGTCAAACTCAGTTAGAGTGTGCCCTATCTAATATGAGGGGTGTACTTATAAAGACAGAAGAGACACTGACAGACAGAATGACTGCCATGTGACAATGGGGCAATGGCTGGAGATAAGCAGCTATAAGCAAAGGCATACTGAGGACAGCAACAAAAAACAGGTACTAAGAAAAATGCATAAAACGGGTTCTTCCCTAGATCTTTCAGAAAGGGGATGGCTCTGCCATGCCAACACCTTGATTTCAGACTCTGCTTCCAGGCTGTGAGAAAATAAGGTTAAGCTATCCCAGTTTGTGGGACTTTGTTATGGCAGCCCTGAGAAACTATATGGGGGTGAGCATCATAGAAAGAGTCCTTGAGGGGTGATAGCTGACTCGAGTCTTAAAAAGGATGACTTCTATGTATGCAGTTGGCATGTGAAAATGGTGTTTCCCAAATATGCTCATCAGGATTATAAATGCAACACTATTTCAGAAGGTTCTCTTTGAAAAAAATATCGAAAACATTGCTCTTAGGTTTTTGCTTTGAAAAGACAAACCTTGAAGATTGCTACATATTTATTGAGAATAAATCAACCACACAGATTATAAAGTAACATAATAGTGTACTTTATAAGTAAATGCCTGCAAGCAGAATCTTTAAGAAGGTAAAATTGAAAATGGTTTGGTGATCTTTCCAAACAGATCCGGAGATGGAGAGATGTGTCACTCATTTAAACACAAAATGTAAATCCAAAGTGAGCTCCTGGGGCCCTGCTGTGTACATGGGATAAACAAAGACCTCATTCCAGCAATAAAGACTCTGTCTCCTGGGCCTGGGGTGTAACGCTGGTAGCACGGAGAAATGCAGCCAGCAACAGGTGACGTAAGTGCTGTTGACTGGAGGGAGGGGATGCACGTCCATATATGAAAATACAACGTGATACGAAGTGACACGAATTTCAAAACTTCTGACCAAAACTGGTGCAGAGAAGAGCTGACTGCTAAAAGAAGTGTGTCAGATTTTTCCTACACAGGAAACATGCACTCAAAAACCAAGTATGTTCTGGGTCAGCAGGAGGTGAAAGCCTATCAAAGGTTCTGTGAAAGTCAGTCACACTGGGGGCCAGTGATTTGAATTTAATGCCAGAGTGGTTTTTGTGCAGAGGTCTGAGCTGTCACCCTCAAAGCAAGTCACTCTATGTTTCCTGGACACAACGGGCCTCACAGCTGAGGCATAAAAACCACATTGGGACATGTCATTTGGGAGTGGACGGGTTCACTTTGATGAGGAAGCAAAGGTCGCTGGGTGTTACCAAAGATCATGACATTTCAAAGATGAAAGAGACTTGGACATTTCCTAGTCCTACCCTCTTGATTTAGAGATGAGAAAATTGACGCCCAGGAGGTAAATGACTTGACCAAAGTCTAGTTAAGAGTGAAGGTAGAATTAGAATCGAGAGTCTTGCTGCTCCATTACTGCATTTGAGTTCTCCAACATCTCTCCATCCTGTCTTCCTTAAGGCATGTCTAGTGACAATACAGTCACTACCCCCTAAGATGGCCTGTCTCACGTTTTAACTGAGCTCGCCATGCCAGATTGAGCCCTCGTGTGTTGGCTCAGAGCCTGCTATCCCGTAGTGAAACCCACTGTCCTTATTCTGTACTCCCAGGCTATTCTCACAGGTGCAGTTCTCTTTCCTATTATTGCTGATCGAATCCATGAAGAAAGCTCACAGGAATAGCTGAGTCCTCTTTCACTCAGCCTCAACATCCTGCTTCTTTTAACCCTTCCATGTAATGACTGTCGTTCTCTAAAACCCACTTTTGAGGACCTCTAAGATTGTCCCCAGAAATGGTCCAGGTAGAAGCTGACCTATTGGATTGGCAGTGCTCTCTGCATTTCTGAATTCTAAACTTTATATTTTGTACTGACTTGGAACATTATGATGAAACACAATGGTCACATTTACATGCTTGCTTTATGATGGCTTGGGCTGAAACCTTGACATCGTTCTAATATGTGAATCGCACTCCTGTCACAGCTGCCATACAACAAATGACCTCATTCAACTAAACCACAGGTCTTGTCTCTGCAGGATGCTGTCATTCAACTTTGAGGCTGACATTTTGAAACAAAATAAAAGAGCCTGCATTTTCCATTGAATTTTCCAAAATCTGTCTTCTAAGTTTCTCCTCCTGTCTCAGATTTTCCTACCTGGCTCTCAATATCTATACAATAGCAGGACAACCCTTTTCTTAACGTTCTTGCCCCTTTTAATTCACCAGCAAATTTCTCTGCTGGTCACACTCAGCCACAGAAGCAGAGAAAATCCTCTTTGACAAATCCATTCAGACTCTTTCCCCCTAACACCGACTCCTTCTGAACGCTTTGTTGCTGATTTCCAGTTTTGAGGGCCATTGCCAAGTCTCAGTGCATGTGGGGCTATTCTTAATCCTTTGTGTTGGAGCCTCATGCTAACTTATTTTCCCTGCTCTGTGACCTGCTGGCACTTTCTCGCTTGTTCTACATGTTGTCTGAATGGACTCCAAGGCAAATACTTACATATCCACGGCATCTGTCCTACCATTCCTAGTAGACACACTTGAGCAGATTAAGTAACTTGAGGGTTTGCCTATTTCTTTAAAAGGTACTCCCCCTTTCTCTCAGTTCTTCATTTAAAACCTCTTTAGGCAATCACATCCCATACTATGTCAAACTTCTCAGGCAGACCTACCTTTGAAAGGTTTTATGCATTAATTTTTTTCCCCCATTGCTATTTAGGTTCTTATTTGCTCTCATCTGGAGTATTGCAAAAACCTCTTTGTGTGCCCAGAAGTTGTACGTTCTCTATCTTCCTCCCTCCTCTTCTGTCCTTCCCTTCCCCCGTGCTCTTCTCATAGGCCTGGACGTGGTATCAGCCAGTGATGCCCACAGAAGACCCACGGGAATAGGTTCTAATTGGGGCCTCTATATTATTCTTTCAAACTTCTTTCACATCCCTATCTCATTAGCTGATGATTAATTTTCTCTCTATACGATGTTATGTGACTTTGTACAGCAGGACTGTTATATAATGATTAAAAAAAAAAAAAAAAAGAACTGAATAGGCTCTCTCAGTGTTCTCTGCTTTGTCCTGACAGGCTCATGGTACCAAAGCAGAAAGAAGAGGAAAAACACTGTTGAATCTTAAGGAATATTTTTGAATATTCAGTACACATAAAAAGTACTCTTTAATTAGAGAATTCTAATTATCTACGTATCCATTTATCTATCTTTCTAAGAAGTGGGGACACTCCAGGTATATGTTGAAAGACTAAATCATTTATATCAACACATTTCTTCCTGGCATTCAACGCCTCTTGCTTTGTTGAGCTGTCCCCTTTCTTTGAAGTCAGGGTAATAGCCTGGAGCCATGTTGATAGAAAGCTCACTACATCAGCGCTCCTGACAGCAGAGGTGGCATTTCACAGCACTAAATGTCTTCATAGGGATCTGCCCCTTGACACCTGCATCTTCCCAAGGCAATATCGGGGGGATCACCTTTTGATTTCGTTTATCAACCTTGCTTTCAGTTTACAAAGCATCTGGGAGATAGGTAACATCTCATAAATTTAAACAAGAACAAAGAAAAGCTTATTCAATATTTAGCTTCAAAGAAACCATTCACATGTTATTTTAAACAACTTACCTAGGTTTCAATTTAAACTTACTATTTGAAGGCATTGAAGCAATACAGAGTTGGGTTCTTTAGATAAGATCAGCAGATTTCTATGGACTTGGGAGAAAAAATAAGCCTATTTTAAAAGTAAACACATCACGATTGCTCCTAAAGGAAACTTCAAATCACAGGTTGCGTTGAACTCATAGAAGAATCTAGTACTAATTTAATTTTTCTACTAGGCTGTATGGGGAAAGACAACTGGCTGATTTAATCATCACCTTATCTACCAGGGCCAACACATTCTTGGCACATAGTATCACCTAAAAGAAATACTTGTCAAATGAATGAAAGAAATTACAAAATTCATAGGATTTACAGAGTTCATACTAAGGGCGTAAGACAATGAAATGTTTGGTTGTTCAATCCAGAATGTCACCACGTAAATTCATATAAGGTTCTAGAACAAATGAAGTCTGGCATTCTTTTTATTTACCTCATTAACTGAACAATGAGAGCCAGGCAAGTTTCTGCTGGTCATGCCTCTTGTCATTAGAAAATGTTGATGATCCTTACTTACTTGTTACAGACAGTGAGACTAAGAGGCACCAGGACTGAGGTTGTGTTCAGGACCACAGGGCACACTGACAGGACTGGTCTCTGAGGGTTGGTTCACACAGCCTCTGCGAGATGGCACTCGTCCTTGCCCTCCCACCAGCTCCAGCTCATGGCTGCCACACCACAGACCTGACCTTACAGGCATGAGATGGCGAGGTGGGAGGGGAAGCACAGCATCCTTTAAATACACATGAGGTCAAACCAGTTGGGAGCACTTGGAAAATTCAGGACAGCAATGGGTATCTTACTACGATTTCCTTTCATGTCACAGGGGAATGCTATAATCTAATAACGTAATCAAATGCTACGTTCGAAACAAGCTTATGAAAGACATAGAGACAAAATCCTAACTCATATACTATTAAATTTTTAAATAGGGAGCATAAATCATATTCCATTTTATATTATGGTCAACTAAGGGAAAAGTAAAGGCGGAAAAATAAAGGAACTGTAAATTATGGGAATGAGGAAATAAGGGCAAGAAAGAGAGATGAAGATGGAAAGAAAAGCAGAATCTTTTCTCAGGAAAAGACAGATGAGGGATTGTGTGAATCCTAGGTTCAAGGTCAGGTTCGTCCTCCTGTCCAACTGACTAGCCTCTCTATACCTCAGTCCTTAATCTGCAAAAGGAGCTCTAAAAATAACACTTACCTTTTAGGGTGGTTGTGAGGACTAAATGAGTTAAAATACATAAAGAGATTAAAAGAGTGCCTGGTATGGGGGAACACTAGATGCGTATTAGCTATCTCTTTAATGATGGATATTATATATTTTTTGATGTGTTCAACTATGCATGTGTTGCATAGTACACATAATGCAACACTGTTGCATAGTACACATAATGTAACTCTCAATTCCTGGCTGCTCTCTATGTTAATGTTTTATTACCTATCCTAATTTCAAGAAGTAATTCTTTCGGTGGAAATTAGGAGAGTTTTCTAGGAAAACAACTGAGGAGACAGTGCCATATAATTTCCCCACAGGATAAATGTTTCCCTGTGTAGTATTAGGAAAAAAGCTACTCTCTACCCCCAAGGATCCAAGATATTTTTCTGTGCCTGGAAATGAGAATTACAGAATCCAGAGCTGTTTCCTCTCCGCTTTTTGTGCCAGGGACATTAGATGTTATAACCAAATATGCCAACTGTGCTCCTTCACATATTCAGCATATCTGCTTTCCCTTAGTTTTTCCTTTTATAATCCCATTTTATTAACTTAAATGAATATCTATGTTATTAAGCTTCTTTACACACATACGTGTGTGTTTAATATACTCATGTATTGCTTAACAGCAGGGATACTCTCTAAGAAATGCGTTGTTAGGTGATTTCGTCACTGTGCAAACATGGCAGAATGAGCTGATGCAACCCAACATGGACTAGCCTGCTGCACACCTAGGCTGTGTGGCACAGCCTGTTGCCCCTAGGCTGTGAGCCTTACAGCGTGGCCACAATGGTGGGCGAGTACAAGACTGTAAATTAAAATTGAGCAGTACCAGACTTTAAAAATACTTCATTATACCTGTGGTCCTGGCCAGATTTAATTATTACACATTGATGTGTATTTTTTAGAAAGCACCAATGCCAAATCATGCTCTCTGATAGCCTTTCATTTCTGGCAACATCCTGAGTAATTCCAGTGGCTAACTTTTCAGAGAAGTAAAGTAAGGTGAGATAATTTCACAAACAAATTGTCATTTAAAACTAATTCAGCCTTTTGGGCTGAGTGAACTACACTTGAAGGGGTGTTTTTTATTGACTTGTTTTGGTGGCGTCTTCCTCTACAGTGTGATCCCTCAACATTAAAAACTCAGAGAACTCATTTCCTACATGAAAAACACATGTACCCAAACATTTTTTTTTCTGGAGAGTTTAACGTTAAACACAGGAGCTGTCATGCAGATTTTCATTTGAAATTAATTATTTTCTGTCCAGCTATAAATTCAAAGAATTTTTTTTCATTCGGGGTCTACATCTCATTCTCCCCCCCTCGAGGTTTTGAATTGTTACAAAGCCTTTATATGATACTGTACTTTCAAAATCCTTGTCAAACCTTTAATAAGCTAGGCCTCATTACATCTCTCCAGGATTTTTCCCTCTTTTACAGGTAGATGAGTGACGAAGTTGAGGTTTTTCATCTCAACTTGAGACCTGCGCCCTCAGTGTCACTAGAATAAGAGGAGAGGCAGATTGCAGGCTATACTGTCCCCGCTGTAATAAAGGGCTAGAGAGAAAAAGCTGGAATGAACAATATGTGGGGTTCAGACTCATGTCCACCTCAGGTCCCTCATCTCAGATGTACAGCTCTCTGCACTGCCTACTTCATATTGTTATTGGGAATGCCAAATTATATGATGGGTCTTTATGTGCCAGTATTTGTTTTGTTTACAAACAAAAAACAAATACTCAGTGTAAATTTCAGTTAGGAGTTTCTATTTCGAAGGCCTCTGGGGCTCCACGATGGTGCTAAGCGCTTATCTTGTGCAGAAAGATAATGCAATACATTATTTCATATACTATTGTGCTTTAAAGTATATATATGAGCATGACAGGAAGAGGGGGAAAGAGAATGAGAGGGAGGGAGAATGGATGTGTGTGTGTGTGTGTGTGTGTGTGTGTGTGTGTTATCATTCCTTTCTTTTTTTTTATTGTTCTATTACACTTCTCTCAATCTTCCCCGTTGCTCTCCCCTGCCCTCCCAACTCCTGCTCCCATTGTCAATCCCCACCCTGTTGTCCATGTCCATGGGTCATTTATACTTGTTCTTTAACTAGGCCCTTCTTCTTCTTTCCTCCCTTACCGCTCTCCCCTCTCCCCTTTGGTCCCTGTCAGTTTGTTCCTTGTTTCCATGCCTCTGGTTCTGTTTTGCCCATTTTTTTGTTTTGTCCCTTAGGTTCCTGTTATAGGTGAGATCATATGGTATTTGTCTTTCACCACCTGGCTTATTTCACTTAGCATAATGCTCTCCAGATCCATCCATGCTGTCACAAAGGGTAGCAGTTCCTCCATCTTTCTTTCTGCTGTACAGTATTCCATTGTGTAAATGCACCACAGTTTTTTGATCCACTCATTTACTGATGGACACTTAGGCTGTTTCCAGCACTCGGCTATTGTAAATAATGCTGCTATGAACATTGGGGTGGATAGGTTCTTTTGAATTGGTATTTCAGGATCCTTAGGGTACAATCCCAGCAGTGCAATTGCTGGGTCAAAAGGTAGTACCAGTTTTGGTTTTTTGAGGACATTCCATATTGTTTTCCACAGTGGCTACACCAGTCTGCACTCCGAACAACAGTGCACTAGGGTTCCCTTTTCTCCACAACCTCACCAGCACTTGTTGTTTGTTGATTTGTTTATGATGGTCGCTCTGACTGGTCTGAAGTGGTATCTCATTGTGGTTTTAATTCACATCTCTCTGATGATTAGTGACGCTGAGTATCCTTTCATGTGTCGCTGGGCCCTGTGTGTGTCCACCTTGGAGATGTGTCTGTTCAGGTCCTTTGTCCATTTTTTGATTGGATTGTTTGTCTTCCTGGCATTAAGTCATATGAACTCTTTATATATTTTGGAGATCAAACCCTTGTCTAAAGTATTTATGGCAAATATGTTTTCCCGTACGGTTGGTTCCCTTTCATTTTGATGATGTTTTCTTTAGCCGTGCAGGAGCTTATTAATTTGATGCAGTCCCATTTGCTTACTCATTCTTTTATTTCCCTTGCCCTAGCGGGTGTCTGGACAAAAATATTGCTGTGTGGGATATCTGAAATCTTACCGACTATATTTTCCTCTAGGACTTTTATGGTGTCATGGCTTATGTTTAAGCCTTTTATCCATTTTGAGTTTATTCTATTGTATGGCGTAAATTGGTGGTTGAGTTTCATTTTTTTTTTTCATGTACTATTCCAGATTTGCCAGCACCATTTGTTGAAGAGGTTATTTTTACTCCCTTTTGTGCTCATGCCCCCTTTGTCAAATATTAATTGACCACAGAGACATGGGTTTATTTCTGGGCTCTCTATTCTGTTCCAGTGATCTATGTGTCTGTTCTTATGCCGGTACCTAGACTGTTTTGATTACAGTGATCTTGTTCATTCTTTTCACTAACACCCATAGTGTTGGTCTCAGCAGAAATATGCCATTCTCCATGTTAGGGTCATCTACTAAGTTTTATTGCTGGAAAAAATTGATGAGCAGAGAGGCATATTGCCCTAGGTCGCTCTGAGATATTTGCTCACTGAACATTTATTAATCACTACAAGGTTGCTAGGCAATGAGACAGAAGCCAGGGGTACAGGGGTTAAGTCAGGATCCCTGGTTCAATGTGGTAAGTGCACTGCAACACAGACACACGAGTACACAGCTGCACTACAAAGTGGCAGCGAATTATAAAGGCATACACAGCACCTGTGCCATCATCCTGAAAGAGCCCAACCACACTCATTTACAAGTGGTATTGCTCTTTGAAAGAATCTACCTGGCTAAGCCACTGTGTCCCCAAACTCAAGCACAGAACACTTTGTAAATACATACCCAAAACAGAGAGCGGCTGCCCCTCAGGGCTGGAGCCACTCTTTCTATCAGGGTCATTTTTTTCTGCATTTATCAAATTACTTTTAGAGGGCAGAGGACTATTGGGTATTTTATTTATCTTTCTTTATGCATATTATTATAGATCTTTCTCCTCCACTTACAACCAGGACCATTCTGGATCAGCTGGACTCCTTCAGGTTGAGGTTACATCAGAAGTGCCCATAGCCAAAGAACATGCATGCATGACCCATGAACATGGACGACAGTGTGGGGACTGACTGTGGGAGTTGGGTGTGGCTGAGCAGAATGGACCAAAGAGGAAAAATTGGAACAAATGCAATAACATACACAATAAAATGTTTAAATAAATAAATAAAATGAAAAAATAAATATAAGTATGTCACAAACATTAAAAAAAGAAAGAGAAAAATGGACTGTAATTACAAAGTACAGATTTGTCAGAGAGGAGTACAGGGGCCAGCTAATTCATATCTGCTGTTGCCACTGAATGGAGAATTTACATGTGCCAGAAAATCCAGAATAGGAGTGTTGGTTTGGGCATTCACACCCTTATTCAATTATATTTTTTTGTTTGTCTGTTTTGGCTAAGACAAAAACAGATCATCACATTTTTTCAAACACATTTGTTAAGTCAAATCAATAAATTTGTTAAGTCAGTCAAAAGAATTTGAAAGCCTCCTCCCATCACAGAGCAAGGGGGCAGAGGAATGAGTAAAGCAGACAATTTCAGCGTAAAGTATTTGTTGAATACACAGAGCTAAATTAAACTAAAATGAAATTGAATAAAATAAAGGGTTGATCAGGTGGGTGTCATGAGGATCTCTCCTGGGGCATTTTCTGCTAGTATCTTACTTAACGTCTTGAACACAGAGCTCTGTGACGCACTCAAACACCACTGCAGGTGTGGTCAAGGTGTGTGTTAAATGCCAGGAACACGAAAAGTCTGAATGAAGACAAATGTTTAGGCTTCGTGCTTCCAGAGGGACTGAAATTTTCAGAGAAAATAAACGGGGCAAATAAAGAGTATCTTAAGCTGTCGAAAAGCATGCTCAAATGAAATGAAGGGCTGACAGTACATGAAGTTACCCATGACTGACACATTCACAGTGGATTATGAAAAGAAAGTCATATATGTAAGAGGTAAATCCTAATCTCTAAGTGTAATGTCAGAGAAATTAAGTCACACAAAGTGTCCCTCACACTGTCCCATTTGCCACCATTTGTCAAGGGATTATGCCAGACAGCTCAGAACTATTATCACCTTAAGAAGCAGAGAGGTGCAAGTCAGGAGGATGTTGGTCAGACAGCTTTCCGTCCAGCTCTTCTAACTGAATCAGGCTACCTCTCCCCCATCTTACCCCTCCACATCTGCCGGGGCTGCCCTGCTTTGCCGTGGGCACCAGACCCCCTTGGACTGATTTCACACCAGCCTGCCTGACAAGTTTCTTAGCTATGGTGACCACTACCCAATTTTCCTCCAACCCACCACTTCACAGTTCTCATTCTTTCAGATCCATTTTCCCATAAACAGCCTCTTTTTTCTCTTGGTTGAACTGCCCTCTGAATAAAAATCTGCTGTTAGAAAAATACTGTGGTTGGCCTTGAGGAATCCAAATGGATCATGGAGGAAGGTTTGGAAAGGTGTTGGGTACTCATTTTTGGGTACTCAAAAATGTACTCAGTACTCAGTTGGGTACTGAGTATTCTAGTTGCCAGGAAAGATGTAAGGCACTTTCGGATACCTCATCACACTTAATCTTCACTATAATAGTGTTAAGGAAACTGAAGGACTGGAGGAAATTTAAGTCAAATTGTCAGCTAGAAATGACAGTGAGAGTCGAAACTCAAACTGAGGTTAGTTTTTTTGCAAAGCAAGTTTTGTCTCTCTGGGATTGTCAATGACAAAGCTCTGAATTGGGTGGATTATCGGGTTTCACCATTACACAGAACTGACCTTTTGCTGGTAAACAACAGCATGGCCACATAGCTATTTTTGGCCAGCATCCATTCTGCTTGGTCAGTGCCCAAGGCCTATCAGTTGTTAAATATTTGTGTATCATTGGTGCCCTTATCAAAATGAAATATGTGGCAAAAAACAAATGTTTGACTTTCACTTCTGGCAAGAAGAGAGTAACAAAGACTGGATATACTCTCCCACCTGAAACAACTAAAAAGCCAGATAAAATATTTGAAAAATGCTGTTCAGATACTGGCTATCAGGAAGTGCAATGCAATGACTTCTAAGCGAAGGGAAATGAATGAGATGAGCCATATAATTGCCCCATGTGCTGCTGTGAGAGGGTTTCCAGGCTATAGCGCAGGACGGAGGAAACCTGCAGGAGCCCAGCATTAGCCCTATGGGTAAAGATTGTTGGTAGTCTAAGGAGACCAAGGTCACTTGAGTTTGAAAGGCAGAATACTGGAGAAAAGAGAACTGCACACACACACATACACACAGTAATGTATGCATACACATGACATATAAGGAGGGTCCACCTCAAGTCATCAGCTGGGAACTGTGTGTGAGAACTGAGTGAAGATACTACCCAAGGCTGGAAAAAGCACCACCTTAAAGGACTGGAAAGAACAATCCACAGAGATCAAAGAGGTAAGGAAGAGTTTGTTACCTTATCAACTAGAGTAGAAAAGCTTGAAAATTCACGTGGTTGTGGAAAGCATACACAAAATGATATTGCCTCAGTAGAGGGACACAATTAGCTCTAGACTAAAGGCTCCTCTCATCTCCCATAACAAAGCTTAAAAGCAAGCCTCAAGAGGTTCAAAATGTTTCCAATTAACTTTAATGTATCCTAGAATAAACCTCAGGATATTTATAGGAATACAAAAATATCCAGCATCTAAAAAGGTGAGGTTCACAGTGTCTGGAAACCAATAAAAAAATATGAGGATGCCTTTCCCGTCCAGCTCTTCTAGTGCGAAAGGCTAATTCTTAAAAGTGTAATTATTTTGCATGGCAAAGGAGAATTAAGGCTGCGGATGGCATTGGGGTTGCTAATCAGCTGACCTTAAAATAGAAACAATATCCTCAATTATTCTAAGGGGGCTCAGTATAACCACAAGATTCCTAAAAAAGGGACAGAGAGACGCAGAAGGAAACATCAGAGTGATCTGATGTGAGAAGAATTCAACCCACAATTGCTGCCTTTGAAGATGGAAGGGGGTCATGAGTCTAGGGATGCTGACAACCTCCAGAAGCTAGAAAAGTCAGGGAAACAGGTTCTACTCCGGAGCCTTCAGAAAGAAATGCAACCCTGATGACAGCTTGATTTTAGACTAATGAGATGTTCTAATCTACAGAACTATGAAATAATAAAGATGTGATTTTTTTTAACATACTAAGTTTGTAGCAGCTAGTTATAGCATACAAAGAACCAGAAAGATGTGACCCATGGTAAGGAGAAAGATAAATCAATAAAAAACAATAAATGATGGAATTAGTAGACAAAGGTATTAAAATGGTTATAATTGTGTTCCAAGTATTCAGGAAGGCGGCATAAAGACTGAATATTAAACAGACACATGGGAGATTCTCAAATTGAAATTTAGAGATGGAAACCACAATGCACTTTAAAGTAACATAACACTGTATGTCAAATGTAATTAAAAAATTTAAAAATATACAAATAAGTTAAAAAGAGCATAAAGGATCTGTGTGACAACTATAAGCATGTTAATATGCTTGTAATTAAATTCCCTGAAGAAGATTGAGATAGAAAAATATTTGAAGAAATAATGACAGAAGATTCCAAATTTGACAAAAAGTATAAACTCAAGTTCGAATAAATTAGTGAATATAAGAACCAAGAAGCATGAAGAAAAGTTTTCCAAGACATATCATTGTCATTACTTAAAATCAGCTTTAAAGACATTCTTAAAAGCACCCAGAAATAAAAGATATGTTATGTACAGAGAACAAAAATCACGATGAAAGCAACTTCTTATTGGGAACAACGTAAGATAAAAGACACTGAAGTGTCTCAACCTTTAAAAAACTGAAAGAAAAAATGTCAATGTAGAATTCTATACCTAATAAATACATCATTCAAAAAAAAAAAGCAACCTAAAGACTTTTTCAGACATAATAAGCTGAAATAATCCATCACCAGAAGATCTACACTATAAAAAATAAGGAAAGTCCTGTATGCAAAGAAATATGATATGAAATGTATATCTTAATCTCCATCTACACAAAGAAATGAAGAATCTAGGAAATGATAAATATGTGGTCCATTGTAGTAGGCATTTTAAAACTTTTTAAAAGATAACTGACTGAAAAGCAAAAAAGCCTAACAATGTATTTTGGGTTTATAACACAAGGTGAACTGAAAGGTAAGACAGCAAATAGGGCAAGGATGGAACATAAAAGTATATTGTTCTGTGACTCTGCTGGTTAAGTGTTGTCCTACAGCTGGATGAGCATTGTCCCACAGAGCACTGTCCCTCAGAACTCAGCTGGTTGAACGGAAAGGTCACCAGTTCGATTCCCGGTCAGAGTACATACCTGTGTTGTGGGTCCAGTCCCAGTTAGGCTGTGTGTGAGAGGCAACTGATTGATGTTTCTCTCATACACCAATGTTTCTCTCCCTCTCTTTCTCCCTCCCTTCCCCTCTCTCTAAAAATAAAAGAAATAAAATCTTTAAAAAATATATACTTCTGTATGGTTCTTACACTGTGTGTAAAATGAGAAGCTAACAAGAGAGATAAAATTGGAAGTGTAAAAAACACTTTATTCAAAATGTGGAAGAAAAATAGAAAATATTTAAAAAACAATAGAATAGACAAATAAAATCACTTGGTAGGATTTATTTTAACGCAATCATATGGATAATCATATTAGATGTAAGGGGTTTAAATATCCCAATTAAAAGATAGAGATTATTAAACTGGATTAAAAAAGTAAGTCTCAACTACAATATATGCTTCCTACAAGAAATCCACTTTAAATATGAAATTACAAATAGGTTAAAATAAATATATTGCAAAAATATACATTATGCTAACAGGAATAAAAAGACGATAGAAAGGGAGCTATATTAATAATAGACAAAGTAAATTTTGTTCAGAGTGGATTTCAGAACAAAAAGTTACCAAGAATAAAGAAATCCACCGCATAATGACAAAGGTGTTAAATAATTAAGAGAAATAACAATTCCAAACATTTATGCACTGTATAATAGGATTTCTAAAGTAAAGGACTTCTAAAGAAAGAAAAACTGATAGAATGGAAAAGTAAAGTCAGCAAGTTCACAGTAACAATCAGTGATATAAATAATCCTCTCTCAATAATTGCCAGAACAAATAGACAGGAAATCAGTAGGGATATAGAAAATTTTAGTTATACTATCAACCAATCTGAACTAATTGAGATTTTGGAATAAATCACCTAATAATAGCAGAAAACTCATTCTTTTCA
Source organism: Mormoops blainvillei (assembly GCA_004026545.1). Lineage (NCBI taxonomy): Eukaryota > Metazoa > Chordata > Mammalia > Chiroptera > Mormoopidae > Mormoops > Mormoops blainvillei. Next base: position 140,122 of record PVJD01000867.1, on the reverse strand, counting down.
AGCAGATATGGTAAATTCACCAAAATAGGTCATGTTTGGGGCATAAAGCAAATCTGAACAAAATTACAAAGATACAACTAATACAAAGTACATTCTTAGACTACAATGGAAATAAATTATAACTTAATGACAGAAATACATCTAGAAAATTGCCAAGTATTTGAAAACTAAGTAACATATTTTTGAATAACTTGTAAGTCAAAGAAGAAATAAAAAAGAAATTAAAAATTATTTTTAACTTAATAAAAATAAAAACAACATACCTAAATTTATAGGATGTGGCTAAAGGAATACATAGAGAAAAACTTCTGGCTCTAAATGTCTATATTAGAAAAGAGTTTCAGATCAATGACCCTGCCTTTCACCTTACAAAAACTAGAAAAAGAAGATCAAATTAAGCCTAAAATAAGCAGAAAAAGAAAATAACAGAGATAAGTGCAGAAACATAGAGCCAAAAACTTTAGATAGAATCAGTAAAATCAAATTCTAGGTTCTTTATAAAGATCAATAAAATTGATAAACCTCCAGCCAGCCTTAGAAAGGAAAAGAGAGAAGATACAAGCCACTAACCTTAGGCGGGAGAGAGGTAAAATAACTACGCATCCTGTGGGAATTGTAAGTATACAGGATTATGAACAAACTTATGTTAATAAATTAGACAATGTGGATGGAATAGATTCCTTAAAAGACACAAATTATCAAACAGCACTTTAAAAAATCTGTACAACTCTATATCTATTGAAGAAATTGAATCTGTTGTTAAAATCATTCCACAAGGAAACTTCAATCCCTGATAACTTTCTTAAAGAATTCTACCCTAGTGGAAATTAAAGAAAAAATGATGTAATTCTATATAATCTCCTCCACAAGAATTGAAGAGGAGGAACTACTTCTCAGTTCACTTTATCATGCCAGCATTACCCTGATAACAAAACCAGAAAGATACTTTAGAAAAAACAAAAACTGACAGACACCTGTTATGAACTTTGATGCAAAATTTTAACAAATTGAATCTAATGATTTTCATAAAAGACAATATTAATACATCATGACCAAGTAGGGTTTTTTCCCAGGAATGCAAGGTTGGCTTAACATTAAAACCAAACCACACCAAACAAAACAATCAATCAGTGTAATTTGCCAAAGTAGCAAGCTAAGAAAGAACAATCCCATGATCATCTCCATAGATGCCAAAAAGGTATTTGAAATATTCCAATGTCTATTCTTTCCGCAAACTAAAATTTGAAGTAACTTTCTCAACCTAATAAAGAGAATATAACTAACATTCCCTGGTATTCTCATATTTAATTGTATTTTTCATATAATATCAGGAATAAGGTGAAGATATCCACTCATAACTTCTATTCAGCTATCAATATACATGACAGTGTGGATGACTTTCAGAATGATTATGCTGAGTAAGAAAAGTCTGAAAATGAGTAAATTCTGTATAATTTCATGCATGTGAAATTTTGGAAATGAACATAATTTCGTAGAGAGACATAGAATATCCATGGTTGCCTGGGAATGGGGAAAGGGGGTTGGTGTGAGTATGTGGAGAGACGATAAAGGCAACAAGAGTTTTGGGTGTGACAGATATGTTAATTATTTTGATTGCAATGACAATTTCCAACTGTGTACATATGTCAGACATTATCAATTTATACCGTTTATGTCAATTATACTTCATTAAAGGTATACTATTAAAAGAGACTCTTTAGATCATCTGTAAAATTACAAGCACTGCCACGATGAACCAAGTCATAGAAATGAATATAAAAACACTAGGTGTGCATATATAAAGCTGTTAAGTCTCCCAACATGAGATATTTAACAGATCCCATTTTAAACAAACACAGTCCACCATTGCCCCCCATTATGACAGTTCTACAATCTCAGAAGTCAACAAGAAGAACACTGGGGATTATGGATAAATTTAGCAAACTTTGGCATGAAATAGAGTTCCAGGACCCAAAGGGTTTGAAAATTGCAGATGATTTGGTAGGGTGAGATTAAGTCTCAGTCTCAACTCAATCTGAGAAAGAAAAAGGCTCCCAAGTAACACAAACACTTTCAGGGCTTTAGATGTCACTACATGTCTGAATCTACTCTACAGAAATTCTTCTCTCAACTTGTTAATTTCAAGACTTCTCCTTGGAGCTACGTGCAGAATAAGAAAAACACAGATGGCTCAACTTCACTGTAATAATGATTCAAGGCAAGTAAAGCTTAAGTTGTTTGTATTTCAGATTAAAATAGAATTGAGGAGGGAAACATCATTATCCTGGGTGTTTAAATGAATATTAAGACAAAGCTGTTTTAGATATTGCTAATATTGCAATATTATTATTTTAGGTTTGTAATCCATGGAAAATACATATCCTTCTATTGCTTCCCTTAGAATTACTGGTTTAAATAAATTCTACATGCTTAATATATAAGGTCTATTTATTTACTCAAAGGCAATAGGCCCTATGGCAGTATCAGTAAAGGCTTCCCTCGCAGTCTCCTGCTGCTGATGTTTACAGGGCCGCAATTACAGGAAAGGGTCCTTGGCAAAATAAGAAATGACACCATTGCCATCAACAGAATTCTCCTGGCCCCACAGAGATTCTTCATTGAAAGAAATACAAAGCCAGTTTGTTGTTAGCAGAACGTATGAATTTTGTTTGGTAGTGGCTTTGCCCCTTCTGGACACCACCTTGCAGGTAAATGACACTCAACTCTGAACATCTACCTTTGCTCCTTCCAGCAGGTGTTTTCACTTTTCTGGTTAAATGTCCCAGAATGTGAAGGCAGGCGTTCCAGGGACGCGTCAGAGCAAATAAGTGAGACTGCTGGGTGAGGGACCCCTACTGCTGTCGGTTCACATCTTGGCCACACCAGTCGCTAGCAGTGGGACTCCGAACAGATTCCTTGGCCTCTCTGTACCCTGATGTGCTTATTTGTAAAAAGTAAGGTAATAATAGTACCTACTTATTAGATTAACATTTGATGAGGTAATAACAATAAGATGCTTAGACAAAGGTCTGGCACATACATGATAAATATAAGCAATTATTATTATCAACACAGCTTTGCTGACACAACAGCCTTTGGGGAGAATGGATGATAGCAGCACCTCTAATTTGCCCCTCAGGCAAGCATAGTGGGAACAAGAAATAGAACTACATTCTCTAATGATGCAGCAAACTCTTTTGGGAAAAAAAGCCATACAAGACCAGTCTATCGAATAATAATTATACTAACACCACCAATTATTATCTTCTGAATGCACTGCAGTGTATAAAGGTTATCACATACACTACATTATTAATTTCTGCAACAACCCACTAAATAGAAGAGAGAACTTCCGTTTTCAGACGAGGGAAGTGGAAATCCAGAGAAGTTAAATAATTTGCCTTAGTTCACGTGGCTGGTAAGAGCGTTTCTGCACAAAACTGGCTCTTAGCCCATGGTTTTCTCACTATGCCACACAGCTTTTCAATCCACTAAGTGGTGGTGTGTTCTGAGCAAAGGTGTTCAGAAGGAAAACAAATCTGCCAGGGGGCAGAGTTCCCAACAGTGCACAGTCTTTTGAAATCATTAAAAGAAGGGCAATCTTAAGTGCAGGTTTGTTGCTGCACCAGGACACGGAGGTAACAATCATCATTGCTGGACAATCTGTGTGTGTTTGGAGAATATACTTGAAATGATAATCATTTTCCCTGTTTTTTTTCCCCCTTTGTTCCTACTTGGTACCGTAATTCAAATCAGGCTGTTTGGCGTGCACTTCCTCATGGAAGTATATGCAGAAACCACAGAGAAAAAGAAATGTGCGTCATGGTGGCATCATGACATCACAAGGGTTGGAAGGACCTGAGGCATCACAATCTAGGTTGTTTCCTTGCTCCCTGGATAGAAGAGAAAGGCACTCTGACTGATGCTTGAATTAGTGCATTTTTATACACTTTTAAAATATTTCATGAAAAAAAGTAATTATAAGCAGAAGAAAATTTTACTTATACCATTAATAGGCTCACAATGATCAAAATATTCTCAAGATTAATTTAGAAAGAAAATCATAATGACTAACTTCTATATTAAGTAACAATCCTATTAACCTAAATTAAATTCACACCCTACCAGCTACAAATATTTACAAGATATATAAGATATAAAGAGGCAAAATCCTTAATATACAAAGAACTCTAGTAAGTCAAAAGAAGAAAAGAGAATATTTCAATAGAAAACAAACAGGAAATTCACAAGAGAAGAAATATAGTCAATTAAAATCTGAAAAGATTCCAATTTATAGAAAAAAAAGATCAGATTTGTGGTTACCAGAGGTGGGGGTAGGGGTAGGATAAACTGGATGAAAGTGGTCAAAATGTACAGACTTTCAGTATAAAATAAATGAGTACCAGAGATGTAATGTAGAACATTATGACTATCGTTGGTGCTGTTGTACGATTAATAGGAAAGCTGTTAGGAGAATAGATCCTGAGAGTTTTCATCACAAGGAGAAAACTTTGCTTTTTTATATGTTCATATGAGATGATGAATGTTAACTAAACTTACTGTGGTAATTATTTTCCAATATATGTAAGCCAAGTCATTATATTGTACACCTTAAATACATACAGTTATATATGTCAATTGTATCTCAGTAAAACTGGAAAACATTTGAAAAAGTTCAATAAAAAATAATAAAATACTTATTACCCATCATACTAGCAAATACTTAAAATACAATAATATCAGTTTTAGCGAGGATTTGAGGAATGGATCGACAATATGTGTAGGTAAGATAATTACGTATCCCCACTGGTAAGAAAAATAAATGCTTATATATTCAAAGTGGCACCATGTTTTTAGAATTAAACACATTTGTGTATAAAAGTGACTGGAAGGAAATACATTTATTTATAAAAGTAGAGGTTATTTCTAAGCACTCACATTACAATAACTTTTTTCTTCTTCAAATCTTTATGTAGATCATGCTATTAAAACTTTTCGCTGTACATTCCAAGGTCCTTTTGTTCTTTTAACTCTATCTTTGACGGGAAATGGGTAACACAAGTTTTCTAATGCACATCCCTCCATACCATTACCATATCATGACATGCTGATGATGTACAAAATTGCTTTGTAACAAAATATTATTGTTGTTTCCTAAGAGGACTTAGATAGTCATCCTAGGCTCTGACAGAGGGAAGGACTACCTAAGTCCTCTTAGGACTTTAAGGACTTAGTCCTAAGTAAGAATGGGTAGGCCTATTGGAAAATTTAACATCGCACACAATAATTTTTATTTTTACCTATTTATTTATTTAGTTTAAACAATAAACTTTTATTTCTCACAGTTCTGGAGACTGGGAAGTCCAAGATCAAGGAGACAGTGGATTCGGTGTTTGGTGAGGACCTTCCTTCTGGTTTACAGATAGCCTCACATAGGAGACTGGGAGAACATCTCTTGCTAGTCTCTTCTTTTTCATTCCTTTTTAAAATTTAATCTTTATTATATTTTTTCCATTACCATTTTGTCCCATTATACCTGCCCCCCGTCAGCAATCACCACACAGTTGTCTGTGAGTCCTTTTTCCTTTTTGCTCAATCTGTCTGTCCCCTAACCTCCCCACCACTAGCTGTCATCTGTTCTCCATCTATGAACATAAAATAATTTTTTAGAAGTCTAGTTCAGCAAAGGGAAACTCCTCTATAATAAAGGAATAAAGACAACATGAATTACATTACCATAGTACTATAGTATTATTTTTCCCAAGCAAATTATATGTTTAACAGCTGCTTCCCATTCCATAAATTTGTAACTGGGGAAAAATATGATTAAAATTAATGTTCACTAGAGAATAATATTAACATACCATTTTAACCACCCATCATTGACTTGGATATAAAATTTTAGCTTTTTATTTGGACAATTAATAAATTAGAAGAAGAGATCCAAGACGGCAGCAAAGCAAGTGGAGTCACACTCATCTCCTCTCAGAACCAAACTGGAATTACAACTAAAATATAGAAAAATCATCCTTAAAAACCAACTGAAGACTAGCCAAACAGGAGTCTGATAAGCAAGGACTTACAGGAGAAGCCATGTCGAGACTGCTAGGAAGGGCAGAGATGCACAAAGAGCTGGGCGCATAACCACATGTTGTGGTTGAGAATCTGGGGGGATACCTCAGCTGCAAAGGTTCATTCTGAGGAGCACAGGGTCTGCATCCCATGCTGGGCTCCCAACCCAGAGCACCAGAGCCAGGAAAAGGCACCCACATAACATCTGTCTGTGAAAATCAGTGGGGATTCTGACTGCCAGGAAGAGACAGTAGTCTGCTAGAAACACAGCCAAAGAGCCAAAACGAAATCTCATTTGCAGCCACTCACCCCAGGCTCTGACAGAGGGAAGGAAGAGTGGGTGACACTCATGTGAGGAGAGAGTAGGCTTTGTGACTCTGGGGAGAAAGCTGAAGAGACAACATCCAGGGTCCCTGTGCTGAGTCCCCCTCCCACACTGCACAGAACCATCATCTTTCTTGGGTGGAGCACTCCCCACCATAGGGCATCAGTCAGGGGGAACGTAATAGCTCCATGCTCCTGACTCCCTGTCACTCACCCTGCAAAACGCTCACACTGCATAGGGTTCAGCTGGCTGGACCTGGGATGCAAAGGTCAGAGCAGAGTCAGAGCATGTCAGTGACTGAGCTGTTTGGCTGTAGGTTGGGAGCCATTTTCCCCTCATACCTTAACTGGTGCAGAGCTCTCCCATCACGTGGCTAAATCTTGGTAAGTTTGTGACTGATAAACTCTGCTGGTCTCACCCTAATGACTGACTGAGATTCCCTACCACAAAGGTCTACAGGCAGCCAGAGGGAGGCAACCAGTCTTAGCGTACCTGTAACTTTTGCTGAGTGCTCTCAGATCCAGCACTGGAACCAAGTTTGAACTGGTATCAGTCTTGTGAACACCACTTGCCCCTACCTGGTGACTCACTGAGAACCTACCTCAAGAAATTCATGTACTGCCAGAAGCCCTTTCAGTAACTGAACTTAATAGGCAGCTGGCAGGTGGAGGTAGGCAGAGGCAGATCTTGGGGTGACTTGGGCATTTTGCTGACCTACCCCTGAGCTTAGTGCTGGTGGAAGTGGCCTTGTTGAGCAGCTTGGCCCTTCGAAGGCACATCTGGGCCAAGCAGAGGCAGCCACAAACTGTGGATTGCATTGTAGCTCCAAGCAGGTTGGCCAGGGCCACTCATAGGCAGCATCTGACACTGAGCTGCACTAGAGTTCGTTCCAAGAGGTCCCAGAACCAATGCACCCAGTGGCGAGCTTGAGACAAGATCAGAGAAGGATCCTATTAGCTCCACAAGTAGCACATTGAAAGGGAGATCTTGGCAGGTACCAGACCATGTTGAGGTGAATTCTACTTCGTGTGGTCATCACCCACATAGCAACTCAAATACTGTGATGGGTGTCAGTCCTCACAGTCATCCAGCCTAAGGTTTGACCCCACACATGTACAGGTCAACAGCAATCAAGAATCAGTTACTATAGTGGGACTAACATAACCAAAATGAAGGACATCCCTGGAGCACATAGCTCAGGTCATCAAGGAGACTGCACAATTCAGCACCACAGGACAACTACTACTTAAGGTCACTGTACCAAGACTGGGAGACATAGAAAATCTACCCAATACACAGAAGCGAACACAGAGAGACAGCAAAAATGAGATGATGAAGAAATATGACCCAAATAAAAGAACAGGAGAAATACCCAGAAAAACAAACGAACAAATGGATGAACAAACAAGCAATCTACCAGATATAGGGCTCAGAACAATGGTTATTACAATGCCCAAGGATCTTAGGGAAAGAGTGGATGAATTAAATAAGAGCTTAACAAATACATAGTAAGCATGGGGAAAAAAACATAATCCCCCCTCCAAAAAAAGAACCAAGCAGAAGTGAAGAATATAGTATCTGAATTAAAGAATACACTAGAAGGAATAGCCCTAGATGGTGGCTCAGTTGGTTGGAGCATCATCTCATAAGGTCGTGGGCTTGATTCCCAGTCAGGGCACATACCTAGGTTGCAGGTTCGATCCCTAGCATGTGCAGGAGGCAACCGATTGATATTTCTCTCTCACATAGAATGTTTCTTTCTCTCTTTCACTCTGTCTCTCTCTGTCCCTTCCTATCTCTCTAAAATCAATAAACATACAATTGGGTGAGGGTTAAAACAAAAAAAGTTTAAAAAAAGAATACACTAGAAGGAACAAGCAGTACATTAGATGAAGCAAAGATTCAAATCAGTGATTATATCAGACGAAATAGACTTTAAAGCAATGGCTATAATAAGAGAAAAAGAAGGAAACTAGATCATGATAAAGAGATCAATCCAACAAGAGGATATAACCCTTGCAAAATTTATTGCACACAACATAAGATCATCTAAATATGTACAGAAAATCTTGATGAACATAAAGAAAGTGACAGTAATACAGTCCTAGTAGGGGATTTTAATACTTCGTTGCCATCATTGGAAATTTCTTCCAGATAGAAAATCAACAAAAAAACAGCAATCATAAAAAAAAACAAAAAACCAAACCATGGAAACCATAAAAAAAACAACCAGGTAGAAATGAAAACTATAATATAGAATAAACTAGAAGGAATAAACAATAGGTTAGATGAAGCAAAGAATCAGCTCAGTGATTTGGAAGACAAGATAGCAGCAAAAAGACCAGTCAGAGCAGCAAAATAAAAAAAAAAAGGAATTAAAAAAGAGAACAGTTTAAGGAATCTTTGGGACAACATGAAATGGAAAAACATTCACATTATAGGGGTACCAGGAGGAGAAGAGGAAGAGCAAGAATCATGAATATACTGAAAGAAATAATGGCTGAAAACTTCCATAACTTGGTGAAGGAAAATGATATACCTGTCTAGGAAGTACAGAATCCCAAACAAGATAATCCCAAAGAGGCCCATACCAAGACAGATCATAATTAAAATGGAAAGGTTAAAGATAAAGACTCTGAAGAGTGGCAAGAGGAAAATAGTCAGTCACCTACAAGGGAGCTCCCATAAGACTTTCAGTCTCTTTCTCAACAGAAGCAGTTCAGAACAGAAGGGGTTGGCATAAAATTCAAAGTAATGGAAAGGAAAGACCTATAACCAAGAGTATACAACCTAGCAAGGCTATCATTTAAAATTTAAGGCAAAATAAAGTTTCTCAGACAAAAACAAACAAACCTAAAGGAGTTCCTTACCACCAAACCAGTATTACAAGAAATGTTAAAGGGGCTCCATTAAGAAGAAAGGGGTAAAAAAGGAACACAGTTATAAAGAATAAAATGGCGATAAATATGTACCTATCAATAATTACTTTAAATGTAAACAGATTAAATCAGCAGTCCCCAACATTTTTACACCAGGGACTAGTTTTGTGGACAATTTTTACATAAGCGAGGGACAGGGAGAGACAGGAGTAGAGCTCAGGCAGTAATGTGAGTGAAGCTTCGCTTGCTTGCCTGTTGCTCACTGCCTGCTGGGCGGCCTGGCTCCTAACAGGCCATGGGCCGGTACCAGTCTGTGGCCCAGGGTTTGGGGACCCCTGGGTTAAGTGTTTTAGTCAAAAGACATAGGGTAGTTAAATGGATAAGAAAGCAAGGCCCCTGTATATGCTGTCTAAAAAAGACCCACCTCAGAATGAAATATACACAAAGACTGAAAGTAAAGGGATGAAAAACAATATTTCATGCGAATAGAATTTTAAAAAAGCTAGGTAAGCAACACTTATCTTAGACAAAAATAGACTTTAAAACAAAGGCTATAATAAGAGAAAAAAGACACTACACAATGATAAAGCAATCAATCCAACGAGAGTATATAACCCTAGTAAACATTTATGCACCTGAGAGAAAAGCACCAAATTATATAACACAAATATTGATGAATATAAAAGGAGAGATCAATTGTAATACAGTCATAGTAGGGGATTTTAACACCCCATTGAAATCAATGAATATTTCTTCCAGGCAGAAAATCAATATGGAAACAGTGGCCTTAAATGACACACTAGATTACATGGATTTAATTGATACCTTCAGAGCATTTTAGCTAAAGCTGCAGAATATGCATTCTTTCCAAGTGAACATGGAACATTTTTTATGATAGACCACATGTTAGGACACAAAACAAGTCTCAGTAAATTTAAGAAGACTGAAATCATATCGAGCATCTTCTCTGATCATAATGATATAAAACTAAAAATCAATCACAAGAAAAACACCAAAAAATATATAAACATATGGAAGCTAAATAACATGTTACGAAACAATGAACAGGTTATCAGCAAGATCAAGGAAAAAATCAACAGGGAGCTTAAAACAAATAAAAATAAGAACACAACAACCCAAAATCTAAGGGACATGGTGAAAGTAGTCCTAAGAGGAAAATTCATAGCATTACAGGCCTACCTCAAGGAACAACACAAATCTCACATAAACAATCTAATCTTACATTTATAGGAACTGGAAAAGAACAACAAACAAAGCCCAGAGTGAAGAAAAGGAAGGAAATAATAAAGATCAGAGCAGAATAAAAGAGTCTAATAACACCATACAAAAATCAATAAAACCAAGAGCTGATTCTTTGAAAAGATAAACATAACTGATAAACCTTTAACAAGACTAATCAAGAATCAAAGAGAGAGGTCCCAATGAAATAAAATCAGAAATGAAAGAGGAAAAGTAACAACTGATACCAAAGAAATTAAAAGGATTATAAGAAAATATTACAAACTATACACCACCAAATCGCACACTCTGGACAAAATGAATAAATTCCTAGAAATATACAATCTCTCAAAATTAAATCAAGAAGAATCGAAAAGATCTGAGTAGACCAGTTATGACTAATGAAGTTGAAACAGTAATAAAAAAACTTTCAAGTAGTAAAAGTCCAGGGCCAAATGGCTTCACAGGTGAATTTTACCAAACAAAGCAGAACTAACACTTATCCATCTCAAACTATTGCAAAAAATTCAACAGAAGGGAAGATTCCCAAGCTCATTTTATGAGGCCAGCATTATTCTAATTGCAAAACCACATAAAGACACTATAAAGAATAAAAACAATAGGCCAATGTCACTCATAAACATAGATGCAAAAATCTTCGGCAAAATGTTAGCAAACTGAATCTGGCAATATGTTGGAAAGATTATACACCATGATCAAGTGGGATTTATTTGGCGGATACAAGGTTGGTACAATATCCATAAATCAATTAGGATGATACACCACACAAACAAAATGAAGGATAAAAATCATATGATTATATCAATAGATCAGAAAAAGCATTTGATAAAATCCAGCACCCGTTTATGATAAAAACTATCAGCAGAGTGGGACTAGAGGGAACATATCTCAATATAATAAAAAGTCTATATATGACAAATCCACAGCTACACAGCTATATCATATTCAATGGGGAAAAACTAAAAGCACTTCCCTTAAGATCAGAAATAAGTCAGGGATGTCCACTTTCACCACTATTATTCAACATCGTACTGGAAGTCCTAGCCAAAGCAATCAGAGAAGAAGAAATAAATGGCATACAAATTGTAAAGCAGGAAATTGTTACTATTTCTAGATGACATGATAGGTATATAGAGAATCCCAAAGATTCCACCAAAAAAACTACAAGAACTAATAAATTCAGAACAGTAGCAAGACACAAAATAAACACCCAGTAATTGGTTGTATTTTTTCTACCAAAAAATGAACTATTAGGAAGGGGAACTAAGAAAATAATCCCATATACAATTGAATAAAAAAAAATGCCTACAAATAAATTTAACCAAGGAGGTAAGAGACCTGCACTAAGAAAATTATAAGACACTGAAGAAAGAAATTGAAAAAGATACAAATAAATGAAAGCATATACTGTGCTTAAGATAGGAAGAATTAACTTTGTTAACATGTCCACACTACCCAAAACAATTTGTAGATTCAACACAATTCCTATCAAAATACTAATGACATATTTCACAGACTTAGAACAAATAATACAAAAATTTATGTGGAACCACAAAAGACCTTGAATAGCCACAGCAATCTTGAGAAAAAAAGAACACAGTTGGAGGAATCATGCTACCTGATATCAAACTATACTAGAAGGCCAGAGTAATCAAAACCGCATGGTATTGGCATAAAAACAAACATTTAAATCAATGGAACGGAATAAAAAGCTCAGAGAAAAACCCATGCCCACATGGTCAATTGATATTTGAGCAAAAAAGCAAGAACATACAAAAGGGTAAAGACAGTTTATTCAATAAATGATATTAGGAAAGTTGGACAGGTACATGCCAAAAAAATGAACCCATCATCTTCTTACACCATATACAAGAATAAACCCAAAATGTATTAAAGATAAATCTAAGACTCAAAACCAGAACACTCTTGGAAGAATAGATAGGCAGTTATCTTTAAGATTTCTCATAGCAATATTTTTATATATGACTCGCATACCTACTTGGGCAAGGGAAATAAAGAAACAATAAGCAAATGGGACTACATAAAATGAAAAAATTTTTCACAGCAAGGGCAACCATCAATAAAACAAAAATGACAACCTACAGAATGGAAGAACATATTGGTCAATGAGACATCTGATTAGGAGTTAATAGTCAAAATTTACAAAGAACTCAGACAACCTAACGCCAGAAAAACAAACTATCCAATTAAAAAGTGAGCAGCACTTTTCCAAGGAAGACACAGAGATGGCCAACAGACATATGAAAAATTTCTCAGCATCACTAATCATCAGAGAAATGCAAATGAAAACCACAGTGATATTCCCTCTCATATTGATGATAGCAGAATTGCTATCATCAATAAATCAACAAACAGAAAGTATTAGAAGGGATGTGGAGAAAGGGGGACCATTGTGAACTGTTGGTGGAAATACAGATGGGTGCAACCACTATGTGAAACAATGTGGAGGTTCCTCAAAAAATTAAAAATGGAATTTACCTTATGACCCACTGACTCCACTTCTGGGAATATACCTGAAGAAACCCAAAACACTAATTCAAAAAAATATATGCACCCCTATGTTCACTGCAGCATTATTTACAACAGCCAAGATTTGGAAGCAGCCCAAGCGCCCATAAGTAGGTGAGTGAATAAAAAAGCTGTGGCACATTTACACAATGGAATACTACTTGGCCATAAGAAAAGAGGAAATCTTGCCTTTTGCAAAAGCATGGATAGAGCTAGGGAATAATAAATCAGTCAGAGAAAGACAAATACAATATGATTTCACTTACACGCTAAATCTATGGAACAATATAAATGAACAGCAAAACAGAAACAGACCCATAGATACAGAGAATTGCCAGTGGGGAGTGGGTTAGGGGGTTTGGGAGTTTGGGTGAAAATGGTGGAGGGATTGAGAAATACAGATTCATAATGATAAAATAATGATGGGGATGCAAAGTATAGCATAGGAAATATGTTCAAGAACTGTAATAACTATGTATAGTGCCAGATTGGTACTAGATATATCAAAGAGAACACTTTGTAAATTATATAATTATCTCACCACTATGCTGTACACCTGAATCTAATACAAAATAATATTGAATGTAAACTATAATTGAAAAATAAAATTTAAAAAATTAGTAAAAATTAGAACTAAAATTAAATGTTTAAAAAAAACCTTGTGTCATTCCGTTTTGGGAAGTTAACTTTGAAATTTTACTTATTTTAGTAAGTAGAAATTCTCCTTAGCTGTTCTTTCAAAATGTTTAGAACTAATTTTAACACATTTTAGTTTATTCCTTGCAGTAGCCTTTATCGAGAGCTTACAAATTCCTACTAAGAAATGAGTTCAAATATCAAAACCTGACTCAGTAACATTAACTACAGGAGAAGCTCATGAAACACCTTTTTAAAGAAATGGAATGTTAAAAAAAATACCTCAATGAATTTAGAAGAGAAGAAAATCATATGAAAGGTTTAGACTCCTCTAAATCCAATGCTCCACTGACATGCTTTTTCCTCCAGCATATATTAATAAATGCCTCCTGCATGCAGGGTATTGTTTTAAAAACTGGAGAGACAACTTTGAACCAGACAGACTTGCTCCCTACTCTGCTGAAGCTTAAATTCTAACGGGGGCATTGATGGAACATAAACAAACAGTAGTGGTAAGTACCAGTTGTAGGGATGTAACCTGGAGGTTGGAGAGGGGGGAGAAAGCCCTTTGGCCGGTCCAGGAAGGTCTCTCTGGAAACCAGACTTTTGATTTGAGCTCTTAATATCAGGGAGCCAGGCTGAGGGAAGTCAGAAGATCTGAGAGAGAAGATTCCAAGCAGAGGTAATGGATGAGACAAAGACCTGAGGGAAAGAACAAGCTCAGCACGTTCCAAAACTAAAAGGAGGCCAGTGTGGATGGCGCCTGGTTGGAAAAGCATACAGTGAAGAGATATGAGATCATCATTTTAAACAGTGCTCCCAAGAGCCTCCTCATCCTCACTAGTTAACTGCGTAATCACTATCTTTTATGCCTACTGGCTTTCTGCTTGAATGATCATTCAAAAGTGCTCTAAAGCTAACTGGAAAGATTCAAAAACTCTACTTTTTACTCCTCTTACTGCTTGAGGATATACAGATGCATGCACATATACCTATGTATTATACATATGTGTGGTATATAAACATACATGCATGTTTATAACACATATATCATATACATATGCATAAACACAAATGCTTTTGAACATTTAACGAGGATTCATACCAGGGAATCAGTGTCTTAGAAATCATGGTAGAGGAGGGAAAATTGAACATTCATGGTCTGGAAGCACTTTAAGCTGGGTAGGCAAAGTTAACCATAGCAGGGTGGACGCTTTTCTCCAGCCAGAGAAGCTCAATACATCAATGAAACCAGAGATTACTAATAAAAGACACATGAATGACATGAACAGGCATATCCTGAAAATAGCAGAGTTGGAAAATGTTAACATTAGAGACAGAGTCAATAAAAACAGTGAGAGCAGCCAGCATGTAAGTGGATTCATGTCACTTAAGAGACATGATCTAAATAGAAAAGAAATTCAACCCAGTGTGCGAGAATGCTTAAGATATTTTGTTAAGAGGAGAAACTAATCTAGCTCACTGGAGTAAGTCAGAAAAACTAAACAAGAAAAGACCATTGGGAGTAGATACCTAAAAAGCAAATAAGAATGCTATAACTATAACCATGTCTGAAAGCAAAGCATAATAATAAATTGAATTTGCCTGTTCAGAGTTTTAGAAGTGACATGTGAGGGGAGAGCAGTGTTTTTGTGGATTCCATGAACCTTTGGAGTAAAATCTGTTTGGTGAGGAATTTAGTTCAATGTGACCAATGATACTAATTTTGTACTTATGTGTGGCTAGCACTGTGTGAGAAAGTGTCTCTGCTCACAAAGAGCAAAACCTATTAAAGAGAAAAGGCATGATGTTAACATCACCTGGCAGGTGGAGTATATAGCCGATTTAAGAAATCCTATCAGCAGAGAAAATAATGGAGATAAATAAGTTATAGCCCAGGGTCAAACCATATGGTGAGAGTCATAATTGCTTAGGTGTGGGGAACAAAGGCATCTCTGAGGTTGGCCAAAGGTACCAGGAAAGGCTATTCAGTGGGACTATGAAGTGGGATTTGAGGTGCCCTCAAAGGAGCAGGCAGAACTTAGATAGGTAGGGAGGGAGGGAAAGGTGTTCTGAATCATTAACAGCTCAGCAGGACCAGTTCAATCTGATCCAAGTACATGTTTGGAAATATTGTCTAATTATTAACTAGCAGGCAAAAGAACAGAAAACAAACCTCTGGTGTTACTGCCAGGCTTCCATCTGGCCGCAGACCCATTAGGAGGCCCTTTAAATTATGGCCCCTGGGCAATAAAAAGAAGACATAACTTTTGCTTACTAAATTAGCAATAATAATTTCAATACCACCCAGAGTTATCGGGTATGCTAAAAAGAAAACATTCAGGCATTTCTGATGAGAGTATAAATTGTAAAACTCCTTCCAAAATAACATTGTGATTTCTCAAGAGTAACTGAAATGATCACATCATCTGTTGACTTGGAAACTGACCTTAAAAAATATTTCAAATGGGAAATAAAATGTCAAAGATAAGAAATGCAGAGTTGCTTATAATACTTGAAAATCAGGAACAGCTCGAAGACTACCAACAGGGTAGCCAAAGTAATGCAGATAAACACATGTGCATGATCGTTTTTCACCAAGGAGATAGTAAAGGTTAAAATGATGTTCACGTTGGTATGAATGAAAAATGGGTTCAACTTTTGTAGAGAACAATTTGGCAATGTTAAAATTTAAAATCTATACTCCTCTGATTCAGTTCTAGAAACTTAGAGGAGGGAAACAGTCAGATAGTCAAATACTTAAAGTGTGTAAAGGACTTCACTGATCCCAAAGCACCTCTTAGTTACCTTTTTTAAACTGCCTAATACACAACACATTTGATCCTTCAAGAATAGGATAGCTCAGTAGGTATTAGTGATAGTTCCATTTTCTGATGAGGAACCCAAAGGTCATAGAGATTAAAGGATGTAGCCTTACTTGCCCTAATTTCATATGCCTAGCAAGTTAAGTAAAATAATTTACTAGTGTTCCATGATACAAATGGTGGGAAATTCACAAAGCTAATATAGTCATCTTGTTTATGTGGAAAAAAAAATTTCTTTGTTTAGGTACAGGACTCCATTCATGGGGGCAAACCACCAGAGTCTGGGGAAATGATGGCCCGGCCTATTCTTCCCTGTGGTATAACAGATGGCACTGTTCCCACTACACTGGGAGGGAAGGGAGGGAGAGAAGGTGTAGTGTGGATGATTACAAGAAGGTAAGGGTTGTGAGATCTACTCTTCACAAGTATTGCATGTATGCTTCAAATGGAGGTGAGGCATTATTATTTTATAGCAAGACAGTAATTCTCATCATTTCTAAAAGCCATGTGGACTTCAATAGGTTTTACGTAATCAATTCATTAACAAAAGTTAACATTTAGAATGAGCTACAGCATGAAGATAAGAAATCAAGGCATATAAATGAGCTTTAGACATATGAAATAATCCTGTAGAAGGAGATATCACTCAAGCGGGGGAAGTGGTGTTGGACCAGACGGTTGTGTCCAATAATAATTTCAGTGGACATGTCTTATAATTGTTCTATTATTTACCAAGGGAAATCTCTGTAAAAAATCCAGTTGTTACATATATAACGATTTTGACAAATGTAAGACTACACCAGTCAATAATGTACTTCGTTTTGAGTTTTAAAATCCTCCTTCTTCTCAGTGGCTCATTATTTGATTCCAGAGCAAGGATCCACTATTTTTGTGTGTCAGGTTCACTACATGTAATATGGACTGAAAAGTTTTCCTCAAATCTGGAGCTTTGGAACTTTCTCTTTTCAAGGACTTGGGACTTTATACATTAGTCCCTCTATCCAATAAATACTTCTTTCTATCTATGGGCATTCCCAAACGTTTATTGCCGTGCTCTACTTTGTCTTAATTTTCTCTTAATCCAATATCTTACTCAAATTACCTCTAAATTTACCTGCCTCCTTTCTGGACAAACATCTTCAAAGAGTTGACTATGCAAGATGTTTCTACGTTTCATTTGTCCTTATTCCTTCCTTCCTTTATTCCCTCACTGCCTCCTTCCTCTCTTCCTCTTTTTTTTTTTTAAGTGATTTAATAGCTGGTCAGATTTTAAATATAAAACAACAATGACAAATAGTGAGTCCATTAACATTACAAAGGTACTATTACAATAGTAAGATATTTTCTTTGTACAGCCCTTTATGGCTTTTCACGGGGCCTTTTTAGGCACTATCTCTATTAATCCTTATGATATCCTTCGATCTTTAACTCACAAACTTGGCTTCTACTCCTACAACTCCACCAAATGGCTCCTGTTAAGGTCACCTGCGATCTTCCCCATTGCAGTCTTTTTACTTGACCTTTTAGAAGAAATCAATCCTGCTAGCTACTATATGGATAAGATATAATATATGGCTTGGTTCCCATAAGGTCACACATTTCTGGTTTTCTTCTAATTTTTTGGCTGTTCCTTCTCCTCAACCCTCTTGACTAGCTTATCTCCTTCTTCCTATACTTTAAATGCTGGAAATTTTCTAAGCCTGCTCCTACACCTTCCTCTTCCTCTGTTCTCATGCCATTTCCCTCATGGCCGTGGTGCCAATTATGTTCTACCTGCTGCTGAACACAGATCTCTCTATATGGGTCCATGTCTGGCCACATGTCTGTCACTCTGGACCCATCTATATAGGCATCTGCCTTCTTGATATGACCCCTTACATTTCTCATGAGAGCTCAGACCTGAGATGGACAAATCTGAATTTGTGACTCTCCTCTGTATTTGCTCCTCTGTGTTTCTCATTTCATGCAATACCACCACCATTTACCCAGCTGCTTAAGAGAAAAACTTGGATTCAGCTTAAATCCTCTTTCTCTCATTGAATCACAAAGTTCTAAGGCCTCTGCCTCAAAAATGTATCACAGTCTGTTCCAGTCTCTCCAGCTTCCTCCCATTCCCCTAGTCAAAGCCACACTATCACTTACCTGGCCTCACAGGGCCTCATTACCGATTCCCTCACTTTCACCCCCACCAAACCCCAGATCCATTCTCTTTTAACACTCAGATTCAATCATGGAATCCCTCTGTTGAGCGAACAAACAAACAAACTTCATTTATCTTAAAATTAAATCCAAACTCTTTCCCAGGGCTGACAAGGCCTCTAACCACCTCTTCGAAGTCTTCTCTTTATAGTCTTCACCTCACCCACTAAACTGGTCCTCTAGTCGATCTTCAAGCAAGACAAACTCCTTCTGCCTTTACCGTCCTCTCATACGTTCTTCCTTCCACACCTTCCAGAGTTGGCTCCTTCTCATCCCTCAGGATCTCGGCGTGAATTTTGTCTCCACAAAGTAACTTTTTCTGATTATGTGAAGATCTATGGTGGATTCTTCCCTTTATGTTCTCTCATTGCAGCATTCTATTAAATATTTCCTTCATAGTAATTATTGTAGTTTCTAATGGCATATTTATTAATTTGTTTATTATTTGTCTCCACCATTACAGTATGAGCTCCATGAGGGAGAAATACTTTAGTTCTTCCTAGTGAAAGATAGTCAACAATATGGAAGGAAGAAAAGGAATGAAGGAAGGGAAGGAGAGAGGAAGAAAGGGAGAAAGTGAAGATCGGTATTGTCAAGCTATACATTAGAAATACTATGGCATCCCTAAAAGCATAAAGGTATAAAATTAATTCAAAAATTTGAGAATGAAATTTTAATTTCAACATTTTCTGCACATTTTGGCTTCATTTCCTTATACATATTAAAAATCATCAGGTTTTTTCCTTAAAAGCTATTAATTTCTTTATAAATTTGTTTTTTCATTCAAAGTGTGAAATGAATGATGCTACTAAGAAATATTTTAAAGAAATCCCTTTTCTGTGTTCTTTTATTTGTCCTCAGTCAATACATAAATATATAAATAAATTGGTGTGAGGCTGCCAGAGTGGGATGGATCCCCTGTCTTGACCATTTTAGGTTTGATAACGAAGAGTTCGAGGCAAACCCGGACACAGCTCTGCAGGTATCGCTGATGTTTTAAATTAGTCATTATAAACAATTCCTATAAAAAGGTACATTACAAAGATTAAAAGAAAAGGTTATGAGGCATTGTATGTTTTTGAATTACTGCTGGGAAAAATTCATTTTCAGCCCAAACATAACAGTAGCTCTCTTTGACATGCATTCAGCTGGAAGTACATGTAACTGGTAACAAGAAACTTACATGTTCTTTGAGCTACCTGCTGTGGTCTTCAGTAGTAAAGAGGGACCTGTTAGGTTAGCAACGTCTGCCACAAGCATGGGAATATTATACGACACATTTACCGCTGGGGAGCAGGTCACTAAGGTTTAAGTGAAATATGGTATCTGAAATCTCTCCGAAAAACTAAACACTAAGTACCTGAGATCTAAAGTCCCCTGTAACTCTGAAATCTTATTATTTCTACTGAGTTGGTGCTATCATTTTTTCCCATACAATACATACTGCATTACAATAAATTCTTAATCATCTACATCTGAGTTATTTTTTGGTTCCAAGTCTTGTTTTCAGGTTCTCATTAACACAACAGGAACATGCATGGCCTCTTTAATTTTCCTTTCTAAACAGGCAGCCCAGCAGGAGGTTCTGTTTTTTAATTTTAAAACAGAACACTTAGTTTACACATTCAAAGAGAGGAGCAGCACACAGACTGTAGAGGGTGGCGTGGACGCTGGGGCTCTTTTCAGTGGTTGGACCACGGGCTCAGGAGAACCGCAAGAGCTTTGGGAAGGGAGGTAGGTGAGAAAATGTACATTTCTGGTTCCTTCTCAGTCATATTTTTGCAAAATTCCTAGTTTTCTTTAAGGAACTCTAAATTTGTAAGTCAGATATAGCCATGGTGAAAAGCAATTACAAATAAAAACAAGCAAGGTCACTTATTTAGGATTTTAGATGGTTTGTGCCCTGTTCTCTTACACTGATAGGAAAAACTGAGATACAAAATGCCCTACTTACACTCTTCCAAGATGGCATGAACTAAGACCCTTCAATGTTTAGCGTCCACACTGCTGCTCATTTTATATTTGCCCTCAGCTATTGGTTACTAGGCAGCTGCCATTGCTGTGTTAAAGGTTTCGAAATTGGCAGGGGCGTGTTCTTCCCTCTCTTGCAACTTGTTTTTTCAAAGCCTAGAAAGATTAAAGCTCCTTACAATGATTCTTCCACCTCACTCACATGGCTAAATGTGTGATTAACTCCGCAGGTGCTCTTTGGATCTATTAAAGGACAAATACACAAACAAACAAAAACACCATCACCACCAAAAAGATTATCTTAATTATTCAGTTACTCTCTGTGATTCCCACTAAAAGCTCCCATCTTCCTCAGTGCATTAACTGGGTGCTGGTCACTCTAGCATTGTGTATTGTAATGTCTTACAATTTGATTTTTAGAATTTTCCTAAATCATAGAATTTCAGTGCTTTAAGGGAACCCGACATCCTTCTTTGCAGGTGGGTATAGCAAGGCCCTTGAAATCTGTGTGGCCAGCCCACGGTCACTCAGCTGCCATGTGACAGAGCAGAGGAGTAACACCCAGTTTCCGTGGCTCTGGTACTCTGCTTCCTTGTATGTTACCAATCGGCTTCTTCTGTGCTTTTGTGCCCTTCCCAGTCTTCTCTGGTCAGTCGGGACCTGCTGCACACACTGGACTCCCCCTGCTCCTGCAGAGACTCTGGACTGCCTTTCTCCCAGCCAAGTCCCAGCAAGATGACACAGAAATTCAGACAAAGATGAAATCATCGTCTTCCTCTATTATTTTTCTAAATTGCTTTTTTCCTACCCATGACTAGGCAGTACTTTCTCACAGCTGGGGATGAACAAATTCAAAAGATGTTCTCAAATACATGGCTTCCAGGAGAGAGGCCACTAAGTTTTGAAAATACAAAATGAGCATTTTTGAGTGATTGCACAGCTCATAAAAATGTCTCTGGTTAGAACCTCATCAGCAATGATTCACTCTGTGCAAGGATCCCCTGTGGAGACTTTAGTCACCTCATGTTAGGGCGCTGAGGCCTATTTTTCCTGCTGAGATAGAATAAATGAGTAGGAAGCATTAACTGATGGAGGTCACAAGAGTCCCATCCAGTGAAGTGAGGAATATTTCTCTAAAGATGCCCTCATAGTGGGAAAGATTTATGAACCTGAAGACTACAGTATTTCTCCTTCCCTTAAGGATAAAGTGTCCCTTTGCCCCACAGGCATAAACTTTCAGAAGAAAAGCTTCAAGGTCAAAATATGTCTTCTATGATAGCAAGCTAATGTTCCTGATGAGAAGGGAAACATAGTTTATTATTGTTCAAGGTTGTGTGTCTTCATGCCCAAGAAGCCTGTTTCAAGATAAAACCTGATTAAATGAGATAATGCAAAGTGCTTGAGCGTAGTAGATGCTTAATATATGATTTTAAATTTGCATCTGTGGCTACCTTTTAGGTACTTTTTGGCTCAGCTATTTTTACAAAACATTTTCAGTTGTAAAATTGTGTTGCAGTTAAGACCACAGAAATGTGGCATGAGGCAAGTGTCTCTACCCATTCCCAAACCAAAGAGGCTGTTTTCGTTGTCGTTGTTGTTGTTGTTGTTGTTTCCCTACCAGCTCAGCCCCTGCAGGAGGTAACTGGCATGATTTAAAACAAATCAGCTTTAAGGAGCGGTAGTCTTAAACTTTTAGTTGTAGTTTCCGGGACCTTTTGTTTCCAAACTGAAATCTACAGTCCAGGGCAAGTTGACACAGGCGACTTGCGGAAAATACCGCGAGTGCTGGTGTTGCAGAGCGACACCTGATGAGCTTGTCCTACGTGTAGCAGGTGCTTCCACGTGGCTGCTGAAGAATGGTTGTCGCTCTTCCTAGAACAGGAAAAAGTCTGGACAAGGGACTGGTGTTGCATGGGGACCAAGGCTTCCTTTTTCAGTCCTTTAACATGGGGAGTCATCCAAGGTCCTCTTCTCCCCTTCCACACTCCTTCCTAAACTGCTCTCCAGTGAAGGCAAAGAAAACTGAAATGCTAGGGTTCCCTACAATATGCCCCACACTTTATATTACCAGTTCTAAAAGCTGCAATAGTTCTCTGATATTGATATTATCTCCTTCTTTATAGACAAACGCAGAGAAGTTATATTTATATTCTACATTCCATGGAAGAAAAAATAACTATTTCAAATTACTACATTATGTTATGCAAGCATTTGAAAAGGACTTTAATTTTATAACATCTCTAGCCAACAAGCATATAGGTTGTTGTCAAGCAGGGAGGGTTGAGAAGCTGTGATTTGTTTTAAGAGATGTCAATCACCTAATGTAGTACATAGTATAGGCAGAATCAAATATTTTTTGGACACAATTTTCTCCAAATTCTCCTATCTCTAGCAATGCTGTAGACACACACACGTCATAATATTAGCACAAGAATGAAAGCTCCAGGAGGATGTTTGTACTCCCAGAACCTTTGGCAATGCCGACACATAGTAGGTGCTCAATATTCCAGTTCTATGTGGATATGTCTAGGCCGTCTAAACCATAATCTCTTTCAGGACTTCATCAGGGACACCCAGAATCCTCTCCTGCCATTCTTCAATCCAGCCCCTATTAAACAACTCAGGTGATTTTTTAGAAACATGAGTCAGAGGTTACTTCTCTGCTTAAAATCCTTCCATAGTTTGCACATCAAATTAAATCTCTCCTTACTTTGGCAGGAAAGATCTGGCCCCAGTCACTCTACTAACCCCACCCAACCAAGAGTTCTTGTTCACATACACCCACCTTTCACTTCCTCAAAGGAGCCAAGCTGCTAACGCCTCAGGCCTTTGCACAGGACATTTTCTACTTTTAGAATTACCTTCCCGAATTCCCCTTTTCTTCCTGCTCTTCCCTCCTGCTACCTGGATAGCTGTAATTTATCCTTTCGGTCTTAACCTAAATACTGCCTCTTCAGAGGAGCCTTTTCTGAGCCTCCTCCAATACCTCCAAGCTAAGTTAGGCTTCCCCACCCCTCCTTCGTAATACCCCACAATTGTAATTAAATAATCATTTGCAGAGTTATTTGAATAACATCTACTTCTTTAGAAATATGTATTCTCCACAGGAGTATCACCTGTCTGTCCTGTTAATTGCTATTACCTTGTAAATATCTAGTGCCTTGTAACATACACTGCACATTTTGAACCTCCAGTAACACTGTGGTGAATGAATGCATATACCAATGAACTTGGCCTAATGTCCTGGGGAGAAAAGGGTAAATAACTCTGTGAAGTGTAACAGAACTGTCAAGAATATAGAAAATCAGATACATAAACTGTGAAACATAAGTCAAGACCCTATTTGTTTTCTGACACTTGATAATGAGAAATCTTTCAACAGATGGAAAATAAAAACAAAAGAGGACTCTAAGCATTATCTTACAGAGAGCACAACAAATATAAACCAAGCTATCTGCATCCCCTTAATCACTCCAATGTCGGAGTATGCCACCATTAATATCTGAGAGGACTACAGAAAGGAAGTTTGCTGGTCTGAATATTATTTTCATTTTAAAAACAAGTATGTGGAATGGTTTATCAACAGACAGTCCATTTGAATGTCTCTGTGAGCTGACGAGAAGGGCTCAGGTATAGAATCCTAGACTACATTTGTTTATTTATGACTTTTTCTCTTAATTCAGGCCTTGGAGCTCAGTAATAGGCAGGAATCTAGTGGGACAAAGAGAATAAGTAGAGAAAATAATATGTGGAGACACAACTGGAGGTTAGGCTGACACCTGAGTGACAGCTAGGGGTCTATTTCTAATTTCACAGCAAAAGTGCGGCCAGGAGGGAAAGGTACAAAGATCTTCAGTGACTATCCACATGCTAAGACTGCCAGAGTGACACCTCCATCCCTCCTTCTTTTGTGAGCTCTAGAACCTTGCATGTGACTGCCTACCACATGTTTCCTTTCAACTGGTTATTCAAATCCAACACATTTAATAAGAAACTCACCATCTTCCCCTGCCCTTCTTTTCTCCCGGCCCTCCTCATCTCAATAAATGGGCCCCCCCGCCCCCACTTACACAACTTCCAAAGGGAGAAACCCAGGAGTCATTATTAGTTTTCCATTCTCCTGACACTCTATGTGGGCTCGGTCCTTAACTCATTCTGTTTCCATGGTTAAGTGTCTCCTGGGCTCCACTTTTTTCCATCTCCATCGCGGTGACCGTCACTGCCATGACTGCCACTGTTATCTCTTATCCAAGTAACTGCTACAGCCCCCACCCAGTCTCCTTGCCACCAACCTTCCTACACTCACATTAGTTATCTGTAGGACTTACAAAAGTGCTCTGTAAAAATACAGCTCTTATCATACTACTCCCCTGCTTAACACTCTTCAGTGACATCCTATAGCGCCCTTTATCTGTTAGTAGCAGAACCACTTATCATGTTGATTTGTATTTGCTTATTTACTCTTCTCTGTGTCTCCCACTAGTCTCTAAAACATGACAGTAAGATGTATGAATTATATTCCCAGTATTCAGCACTACGTCTGGCTCAATAAATCCCAGTTAAAAGAGTGATGCTTCAGGAGACGAAGGAATTTAACAAATGCCTCTTCAAATCTGGGCATGTTAAAGAGGATAAAGGTGTTCCTGGGAGGATTAAACACCCAAAGAAGGAAAATTAGAAAAAATATTCAAAGAGGCAGAGAGGAATTCAAATGGGTAGAAGCATTAGTGAATGGGAGAGTGGAAGGCAGAAGGTGGAGAGGGGCACTGTAACCCCTGTTAGCCTCCCCAGGAGTTACAAAGATAAGCTCTTCTTGGAGTGGCAGGGGACAGAGGTGGTGACAGTATACCCAGACCTTCTGAAGAAGAAACTGCAAGGTATGAGCCAAGGAACAATTCAGAGTGTTCACATATACAGTACTTGTAAGAGTAAAGACATTGTTGTCTTGGCTCCCATGTTAGTCCCTGGTAAAGCACGTGGCGCTGTCTCGTATGCAGCACTGCCAGAGCTGAGAGTGAGGTGTGATGCCTTTTCACAGCATGTATTTGGAACACAACAAGTGGCATGCTAGGAGACTTGGGGGTAAAAGATATATGTCAACTTAAAGTCAGTAACAACTAAGAGAGCGCTGCTGACATTAGGAAAAAAAAATTAAAAATTTAGAGACAAGCGAGGAGTACTCTCATGGCCAGGGTGCACATCCAGACAGTATTCCCAGCTGTGGTGCAGGCCTGGGCAAGAAGCTGAAAACCCAGGGACTCAGCTGTTGCTTTTCAACTCTTCCAGTTGATGATTATAACTTCTGATAAGAGGCCAGGGCATATAAGAAGGGAGCAGCTGGTCACACAGATGGTATCAAAGTTCAGGATTTAATATTCTCGATTTCAGCTTATGACACCAGAGGTGGGGGCTCCTGGAA
Source organism: Mormoops blainvillei (assembly GCA_004026545.1). NCBI lineage: Eukaryota > Metazoa > Chordata > Mammalia > Chiroptera > Mormoopidae > Mormoops > Mormoops blainvillei. The sequence continues at coordinate 114,007 of PVJD01000867.1, read as the reverse complement.
AGTGACAATGTGGATCACAGAAAACTGGGAACGCTTCAGGCCACATCTGACCACAAGAGAACTATTTTGAAACTTGAGATTATGGAGTGACACTGTTCAGTGAAAATACAAACAAACAAAATTGTAAACTAGATCATAGGGAAGATAACAAATATGGCACAGAAAGGTCGATAGTAGTGGAAAAGGATCTCCACAGTTGGTGGAAAAATTTGGTTTAGATGGCTATATTCTACTGTCTCATGAGATGCTGATAGAGTTTTTTTTTTTTTAAGGCAAAATTAAGTTTGGGGAATCCTATGTACTAGGTATGACTCTTTGAAACTATACTTTGCACATTATCGTGCAAAACTCACAAAGTTTTAAACTTTGTGGAAAGTTTACAACACTGAGGAAACTCACAAAGAAAGTAAATTGCTTGAGTTACACACAGTTTACCACAGTTGTTAGGCCATGTAAATACTTACGTGACATCTGCCCTACCGAACAACAACTCTAGGACACTGATGGTCCAAAAGACCATTTTAAAAACCCTGGATCTATACTCTGGACCCTGAGAAAGAAGATACCTATTAAAAAGAGCTCCAGGTGGCTAACTGGACTAAAATTTGAAAAACAGAGCTTATTAGCCATTTCTACGCATGCGCCTCTCATATAAACTGCACTTCAGGGAGAAGCCTGTACTAAACCGCCTGCCTGCACTGTGTTTCTGCTATCTGAACCCACCCTTATAAAGGAGTTCCTGGAATTGTACTTCAGTCAATAGAACTGAAATGTTCCCCATCTAATCAGAGCTGCACAGTTGTATCTCCATTTGCTTTTTTACTGTCCAATCAAAGCAGCTCCATTTTGACCAATCAGGACAGTGCCTTTTGTACCAATCGAACTGTGAGGAGGATTTGGAATCCTTATTTGCATGAGGATGAACCAATCAGGGACCAGGGCCCGTACTTTTGTCATGTAAGTCAGCTGCCTCTGTCTCTGGGAGTGCACTTTCCCTTTCCATCCAAGAATAACGACTGCGATTCTCTGGAGCTGAAACTCTGGAGATGAATCACCAAAGATGTCTCATCACAGCAGAGCGAAGCAGACCAGCACAGCACAGGGCAGACCTGTGCAGGGCGGAGCAGAACAGCAGAGCAGAACGGAGCTATCAGCTGGCAGTGGCCAGGCCCCAGGGCCTCCTAACAGAGGTGCTGTTTTCACAGCTGTGCTGTATCACAGTTGATCTGTTTGCACTGAATAAAGTTTCTTTTTTCACCCCACCTCAACCAGGGGATTCCTGTTGGTGCTGAATTGAGGCCAGCGCCAACAACCCTCAGTTGACAATGCCAACGCACAAGGTATTGATTATAAGAACAAATCAACAAAAATAAAAAATCCTACACAAAGTATGGGAAATAAAATAATGCAAAACAATAATAAAAGACGTAAACATTATCTCACAGATAAACCAAGATTTGGAGTATGGGATTTAGGACTAGAATATAACAATATGATCATACATTTTGGATAAAATAAAAATATATAATGTAATGATCTTAAATAGCATTTCATATTGACGAAGGTAAAAGGGAAGTTCCTAAAAGTGGCAGTGGGACTGTGGTGAGGAACACTTGGATGATGAAGTGGGAGGAAAAAAGAAAGGGGTGTAATTGTGGGAGCTTACTGTTACACCTCAGATATGTAGGTAGTGATATGATTTCCTGGAAAATCCTTTGATAAAATCAGAGAATATGAAAAATGTACACCTTGCTTTGCTAATAATTTTAATACACAAAAAAAAGTAAGGAAAGGGATTTAGTGTCAGTTTAATTTTAACTAATATGGGGAGAGTAGTTGGTCATTTAGAAATATGAGAAACTTTGGGAGAAAGCCAAGTGCTCATAAAATCGAGCCTCTCCATAATCCTGTCAGAGATGTTTTAGAGGAGATTTCTCTGAAGGCAGTTGCACTAAATAATCTTTAAGTCCCTTCTGATACATTAAAGACCGCCTCTAACATTCTACAACCACACTGAAGAATTCCAGAGGTGGCCAGCATGGACATTGAGCGGAGAAGCAACATTCTGTGACTTTCCGAATATGCTGGAAAGAAACAAATGGCTATATTTTATGTGTTTATGTATTTAAATCTCACAATAGTCCCATGAAAGAGATACAATCATAATTTTACAGAAAAGGTGAAATGCTTTTATATGGTTGAAGAGATTAAGTTCTCCAAAGTAACTTGGCTAGTAAGAGGGAAAAAATGGAAACAGCCTAAATATAAAACTAGAATAATTAAATAAACTAGGAAAGATTTATTCTATGGAGTTTTATAAGTTTTAAATGTAAAACTCTAAAATGAAAAAAATAAGGTATTAAAATATATATAGAAAATCTTATATCTAATAGGATTAAAATATTTGCACAGGAAAAAGAATATAAGAAAATACATGAACACTAATCAAATGAAACAGCACTCGCCTGAGACAGGGCACACCCTGCTGCTGGCCGCACTGGGAGGAAAGCGCAGTGCTGTTTATTTGGCAGAGCTGGGAAGTAAAGAAGGGACTCCCAGGAAGACCCTGAAGGGCTCAAACACGGCTTAAGCAGTTTGGCTAATACAAGCTCTAGAGAACATAATTCAGGGCAGATATGGTAAATCTTCTATAACAAGTAGGGCTGTAATTTTTTACATGGTAAGTTGCTGAGAAAATCATAAATTGGTCATGGTTGAAATGTCAGAAAACTCAAAATAATAAGAAAAAAATAATGAATTACTGAGGTGCAGCTTACTCTGGAAGTCACACAACATTTTCTGAGAAAAGTGGGAGGTGGAGACAAAAGTAAAGTAATTTCTGCTATATGAATATTTCAATTATGTGGATAGAAAATACAGAAAAATGTGGGCAGGCAAATACAAATCTTTATTCTCAAGTGATGAGAGGCAAGTATCTGTCTAGATTAGCTGTAGGAGAAAGGGGTCCGGATAAACACATGCCAAACGACAGAAAATGTCATTCGTGTGCACACACATGCATCGCGTAGCAGACTAATCTTCAGATGCATGACTTTCATAACATTGTGAAGAATTTTATAAATATCTTAAGTATGATGTTTTATAATTTAACCTTTGACTTTCCTTTTTCCATCTCCCACTTTCCCCGTCTCCCATCCTCTCTCATGTTCTTTCTTTCTTGTCACATTTAAAAAGAAGTGTGTATACATTTATATGTGTGTATATGTATATATATAATAATGTATATGTATGTGTATATACATGTATATGCATATATGTACACACAGGCACACAAATTATATATAATTTACTACAGCTAGTTTAAATTTTTACATCTATGGCCATTATTGACCAAAAAACAAACAAAAAAAAGAAACTAAATGTTTGGTTACCTCAGCACAAAGCACGCAGGATTGTGGGTATGGAACACAGGATTATAACTGACTGTCACCTCTCCATGCATATTCTGAAAGGGCCTGTTTTGTTTACTGCTATAGTCCCTGCACCAGGACAGTGTCCTCATAACTATGTGTTGAATGAATGAATGAATGAATGGATAAGTGAATAGTGCAAATCCTATGTATCTTTCCAGACAGCTCTAGTCCTATCTTCCTGATGACATCTTTCTCAGAGCCTCAGTAACTGATCTTTCCAGAAATGACTACATTACTATCCTGAACCACTCCTTAACACCTGATTCTACATACTACTTTTATGTTGTTTTTTTGTTGCTGTGTTTTTCAATTTAGGGAGACATGTTCTTTAAGGACACTTATATATGTATATATATTGATTCCCCAAAGTTCTTGTTAGTGGGCACATGGAAAATCTCAATAAACGTATTAATTTCAATGATGACCTTATACCTTGCGATGTTTCTGAACATTTTACCTATCAAATGCACTGTATTATGATTCCAAAGTGTGGTGAAAAGAAAATGTGGAATTTAGTGTCAGTCGAGCTGGGTTTCTAGCTCTGCCACCTCAGTGCTGGAAAACTATCCTAAACCCTGGCCCTCTGCTTCCTTGTTTTTAAAATGAGAATACTAATGAAGGCAGCAACCGTAAGTGTCCATCTATGTCAAAGAGAAGACTGTGGAATCAAACGGCATAAGGTATGTGAAAGAGTTTTGCACATTGAAAAGCAAATATTAGCCCTCTGTTTACCAATTTAAAATATGAAATTGATGATAGTTACTGCATTTAGCTTTTCTTTTTTCTGAGAACAGCTATTAGGCAGAAAAGCAAGGTGATGAGGAAAAGAGTCTAAGGCATAACCTGTCAAACATGCCCCAGTTGTAAATCACAGACCACGCTCAACACTTGCATGTGGAGAGATTACTGGGCACCTGTCACCTCCACCCTTTGGCACTGCTGCTTCAAACCCAGGAGAAGGCTTACCAGATACAAGCTGCTGTCCAGGCAACCCCACGGGAACCATGCCCAAATTATTCATGGCGGTGGCCCAGGCTGTGGGATCTGTCACAGACATGCTGAGCTGGGTTGTGTCTATCGCTATACTCCCCAAACCATCGGCGGCTGCAGGGAAAAACAAACAATGACTTAGAGTCAACAGCCAAGGGTGTGTGTTTTAAAGGAAATCATGTCTCTAGAGATGTGAGGCTTAGCATATTCCCAAACCACGAAAAAATAAAGCACATACTATACAGCAATGTTTCCTTCAGACATAAAGAGTTTCCGAATACATTCTGGGAGGAAACTTCATGACATATAGTTTATATTATACACAGAATGCCATTAAGGGAGTATTTCTGGAAAAAACTGAAGAATCACTTCCTCTCCTAGTGAAACAACATTAGTTAAGTTCCAAGGTTTAGAGGTAAAGCAGGAATACTCTCTTGGTAAAACAAGTCAATTGGCTTGGTAGACAGAGAATAAATACATTCATCTGATTCCAGTACAATGCTGGAGGAGGCACATCTTTAACTAATAGAATCTCTAGAATAGTTGTCAAGTCATGAAACTGGTCCTGACTGAATTTGTTGTGTTACCTTGGAACAGATTTCCTCCTTTACAAACCCTTTACAGCATTGCATTAAGGAAGTGCAGGTGTTTGCTTAAAGTGACTTTTCCAAAATATTTTTATAAGTGTAGACTTTCATCACAACAAAATAAACAAATAAATGATATTAAAAACACATAGCACAGAGCTAAAAAAAAACACATAGATCCGGCAAAACATGTCAAATTTGACTTAATGTTCTTTGATGTTCACTTATTCCACAGCCTGATTTCTTTAAAGATCCCAGTCCCTGGGTTCAATGCATATTTTCATGGCTGGGCAGGCTTTTCCACTAAGAATTCAAAATGCCTTGTGTCTTGAGCTGGCCACTGACATTTACCTGCAGCCATCATCTGAGGAAGCTGCTGGGGACACTGGGTGATGCTTTCAAGGCCACTGACATCTACTACTGAATTACGAGCATCCTGAGGGGCAGAAGCACTTTGAAGGCTGAGTTCAGGTTCCCCACGGAGATCATCAGGTTCTGCAAAAGGCAAAAGGAGTGTGGTGAAAAACCATAATGGTATACTGAGGAAGCCTTCAAGGGAAAACTGTTGTCTATTAAAAAACAACAAAGAACAACTTCCACTCACAAGCACGGAAGTAGAACTGTTTCCTGGCTGGGTTTCAGAGCCCTCTGAGATGATGGGTGGGTCAACTCTCAACCCACCTAGGGCCAGGGTCGGCTGAATAAACAGCAGGTTGCGGAAGCAGCGGGCACCTTGCCTGGTACTGAAGAGACTTCACAAACGGGGCTTATCAGTCCCTGCACAGCCTCTTACACACTGTACACATCAATGCAGAGGGCAGACTCAGGGCTAAGTATGATTTTTTTTAAGTTAAAAAATTAATTGATGTTGTTATTTTGGAAGACGGTCATCTGTGAAATGTATTTAGAGATGAAAAAGAAGTAGGAAAAAGGGGGGAAAAAGCGAGAGTCCTTTACCATGAGACTGGTAAAGGACTGCACCCAAATCACAATGGTCCCGAAAGGCAAAAGGCAAGGATGCAAGGGGTGCTGCCCGCCAAAGATCTAGAGGGTGTTTGGGCAGCAAAGGTAAAACATTTGTTTTTTCAGTTCTGTGGAAAGATAAATTTAACTGGCCACAATTTTCCCTAGAATTGCATAGCATATGTGTGAGTGTATATATTTACATACATATATCATTAGGCTTTTCAAAGCACGTTTCTAACAAAAACAAATAACAATAAAACATTAAATAAAGTTGCAAAGGGCCCTTCTATAGCACTCTATTTATAAAATCCTATGCCTTCTCACCACCCTTAAAAATGCAAAAACATAACATTCACACATACATTCTTTAACTGCACTTTCACCATTTCAAAACTGTATGATAAAACATACTGCACTTAGATGGGTGATGAGAGAAGTTTGACTTTTAGGAAGATCTGATCCAATGATTGAATTTAAATAATTATTTTTATTTAGTTATAAATTCAGAATTTTTTAAAACCATGTCTCTGTTAATGGATCTTTTAGAGTACGATGTTACGGTCTGTTTGTCAATGTATGTAGTGTGAAGTTTGGCCCTTTTATGGTACTCTTTTATTTCTTTGATTCTTAAGTGCAAGAATCAGTAACCCTTTGAAGGCTGTACTGTTGAAGAACAACTTATTGCCAGCTGAGTATAAGTTAATTTGGATGGAAGCTCACGTCTCAATATCTCAAAGATGGGTGGATAATAAGCAAATTGTTCCCATGCTCTCCACAAATCCCTAGCCCTCAACTAGTGGGGGCTGTGAGAGAGCAAAAATATTTTTTTCCAATCGTCTGTCAGAAAGATGACATCTTCATCATGCAGTAGTGAATAACTCCAACTTTGGAAGCAAACTGTACTCGAGACAAATATTTTATACCTTGTAATTAAACTCTACTACACAGAGGAATTCAGAACTTGCTTATATATGTACATAAATTACCTCAGAGAATGGATGCTTTCAGACAAAGAGATCCTTACCATGTAAAATAAATTCAGTGTCATAAATATGTAGTTAACCAAAATGTCTGCCCTTTAGCTATCCACACACCAGCAATATTTCTGTGATGAAGCCTCAAAGCAATTTTTTTCTCTCTACCTCCAACTATTTCAAACAGCAACGCAGAGTCAGGCTAGAATGTGTTCATTCTTTCGCTCAATGGCCCTGTAGTTGAGTCCTTTCAGATCATCGCAAAGTAACTATTTGTCTTACTTATCTCCCCAAATGAAGTTAGTGGATCGGTTTCCTTGTAGCTCAGGTTCTCCCCAACTGGGCAATAATCACATTTTTTTCTGTCCAATGAGTCTGCAGTGCTAGAAAACTCTATCAGAAAACATCCCTTTACTTTGTAGGCTTTATGAGTTGTGCCCAACCGGCCTTGTTTCACCTTGCTTTTTCCTCGAGTGTTTTAGGGAGAGTGTTAGCTCTCCTTGGTTCTGTAGATGTCTATTCCAATGGTAGTATTTATCTTAGTGATTATGGTCTTACAAAAGGGTATCAAGTGTCCTGGAGGCCCATAGCTTCTACCCATCTTAACATTTCTTCATGCCCATCTTAACAAACTGCTACTGTTAAATTAAAAAAAAAAAAGGCATTGTTTCATGGGCAAGATGTAGTTTGTAAATCTGAATTTATCCCCAAATAGACATTGTGACTTTCAATTTATTACACCTCTTCAATCTCCCAATCCAATGGTTCGAACGGTGACTCTATGGTAAGTTCTATCACATCTTAGGCATTTCTAATAATCTCGAGGATGCTAAGCAATTCTTTAAAAAAAAAAATTAAAATTGAGTTGATCACCTGGCTGGGAAAAAAGGTGGTATTTTTAATTAACTACTCACTAGTCATAAGAGCTATTTTTGTTCTCTACTATCACCCACTGTTCCTATTGAATACCTGCCTCTTCAAATGATTCAAGATCGCAATGCTTAATTTATCACTTGAATCAATTACTTTGCCTTAGTTTCCTTATTTCTAAACCATAAAAAGATGAATGTGTTTTAGAGAATCTTTGTAAGAGTTTATTTGCACCAGGCCAACCACATATGCCAGGGAGCAAGATCTCAGATGCTGCAGAGAACAACAGTTTTGCAGCTGACTTTACGCGTCTGACATTAAGGAGGACTGGAGAAAGCAAGGCAGGGTTTGGGTTATAGGGTAGTTAACGAGGTTATGTGCTCTCTCAAGGGTCATTACTCGATTCGAAGTGTATTAGTTAATGGTATTTCAAAGGCGTGTTACCCTAGATGCACAAAAGCAATGCACAGCGCTGGCTTAAAGCTTCCACTAAAGAAGTTATAGGCCTGAGATAGAACTACCAACTATGACCTGCCCAGTTAGGAATTAACAATTAGGTCGCCCTGTGAGGTTACTTTCCATAAAACCCCCTTTTTTAATACACAGTTCCCCCTTTTGTTCATACATCACTCCAAAGGATGCATCATTGATGACCACACTTTTGGTCAGATACTGTGGTCTTACAGCACTAAGAAGGTTCATTCCTAGGAAGTCTCAGTATTGACAGTTTCTTGTTGACCATTGGGGCTGGGGCAATACTGTAACTATCCAATCTGAGTTGAGGCCGACTCTTACCCAAAACGGAGGGGCAGGGAAATGGAAAGCAGTCAGGTCTTATGTTCTTCACTGTGACTGAAACACTCTGAAATATTTCTATCCTAAAAAATATTATGATCCAAGTTCTGCTGTATTTGCCATCTAGTATAACAGAAAGATTAATATTCTTAATGATATTTATTTACATGCTGAGATGTGGTAGTTAAAAAATTATAGTTAACAAAGCACTTGGAATGTAGTAGGTGATAATTGTTATTATTTTAGTTGGATGTGTGGTGTTCCCATTAAGGTACCCTGGGATCTTTGTGTTCTGCCAGATAATTATGTAATTAATTTTAAAACAGTGAGTAACACTTGATATTTCTAAAAGTGTTGCCCTAATTTTCTGTGCCACACCTAAATTGTAGCAGATATGCCTTCATTTTCCACAATTCCTTTGTAAAATAATATAATTTAAAAGAGGTATGCAATTTTTCTACCTAGCTTTCAAGAAATTCATGACCAATTGTGAGACTGGCTTTTAGTGAGGTAAGATCTTTACAAACAATCAGATGTAAAAATGCCAAAGATAACATTACAGCTTTTTCCAGGGTTCAACCGAAATTTAACCTGTTCATTGTTAAGGTATATTCAAGTACAAAACCTCTTACACAATTTATAACTGTTCAATAAGATATAGTTATACTCAGAATTTCATGGAGCTACATCAACAAGACAAATAGTTTTTGAAACTCATGAAGCCAATAAAAATACTATTAGGCCTAAAAAATGGCACAGGTTTCTCCCACTCTTAATAACACAATTCTAACTCTGTTCAACATTTACGGGTCCCAAGGAGACATGCACACATATACACACGCACAGAGAATAATGAAACCCATCTGTAACTGTCCACGAAATATAGATTCCTATACAAAGGGGTTAGAGACATGTTTAAATACTGAAAATTATTTTTTTCATTAAAATGTTTTCAATTACAGTTTACATTCAATATTATTTTGAATTAGTTTCAGGTGTACTGTACAGTGGTTAAGCAATCACATTAAATTTTTTTAAAGAATAATTTTGTTTGATGTAAGTCCTTAATTCATGCCTGCTTCAGTAGAAAAATAATTATAGTGAAAAAGATCAGATTTATTAATGCCTTATTAAAAGTTGATTCCAAAAGAAACTTATTTCATATGGCATCTGAAACTTTATTTTATAAATATTATTTATCAGCATTATCACAGTTAAAATGTATGGTAAAAAATATATTTCCATTCAAAATCCTAGTTTCTATCACTAAGAAAATATCTCACTTTGCTCTTCATGCTATCAGTAAGATACTCTCTTGACCTTAAGAAAATGTCCCATAGTTTAAAACAATATAGAATATAGTTAAATAGATATTACTTATATCTATAGTTAAATAGATATTACATAAGTAATTTTGCCATAATTTTTAAGTAACTGTCTATGATTACTAATAGAGACAATTTTGCCTTTTGTAAATGGCAAGCTATGTAATTCATATCAATTGTCCCACTGAGAAACAACTAGAAAGTATCTTTTGTCAGTTTTATAAAATTCTCACTATTATCTTTTCAAATACTAATGGATCCCAAAGGACATGGTCTAATTACTGCAGGGAATTACTAAGCAGGCTTGTAAGGAGACTAGGTCCTGTTAAATGCTGGATCTTTTGTTTTAACGATCTAGGAGATGAGTGAAATCTGCAAATTTCCAGGCAGAGTGGAATTGCTCTTCAAAATGTGGTAAAAGAGGGCAACAAGTATAAATGCTTTGATGGAAAAGAAAGAAGGGGTCTTTGGTGGCCACCCATGGAAAAGAGGACTTCAGAGAACATAAATGACTAATGCAGATTTTCAGGTGGTTCCCTGGAAAGTATATTATGTAAATCTTTCCCCTGCCCCTTCCACGAAATGTGAGATCTACATTGGTCCTTAATTCTTAGGAGAAGTTTTTTTTCATCCTCATCTGAGGACATTTCTTCATCTCTTTTTTTAAGAGAGGAAGAGAGAGAGAGAGAGAGACAGATGGAGGGGGGGTGTGGGACAAGAGAGAGAGAAACATCGATTGGCTGCCTTCTCATACATGTTCTGACTGAGGATCAAACCCGTGACCCTTGAGTCTACGAGACGGCACACCAACTAACGGAGCTGCACTGGCCAGGGCAGGAGCAATTTTTGGGTGGCGGGGGAATTTTAGAGGACAGAGCCTGAAGAGGATAATGAAAATGCAGGCAATAATGAAGACTACCTAAGGGACTACTCCGTAAAGCACGATAAAAGTTTTCGAGTCTGTTGAATACGATCCTGTGCCACATTAACAGAGTTTCGGTCAGTGATGGAGCACACATACTACAGTGGTATACCTTATAGCCCAGGTGTGTAGTAGACTATCCCATCTAGGCTTGTGTAAGTGTACTCTAGGATATTCACACAATGACAAAATTGCCTAATGGCGCATTTCTCAGGATGTAGCCCTGTTATTAAGCAGATATAACTGTATACTGGATGTTGCTTATTGATGATATAAATCTGATTAATGGAAATAAAAGAATTAAGGTTTTGAAGAAGAGACTTAGAATAGGTTAGATTTTATGAGGATTTACATTTTATAGGAAATTTCTGACAACAGAATTATAAAGTAGGACTATTAGATCACATATAGCTATAAAGATCCTTCTCAGTGTTAGAGAGAAAAGTTACCGTTTGGAAATGGTATGAGTGGAGGATGGAACCAAGCAAAAATGAGTTCAGACAGGGCTGAACCAGAAAGCACTTTATCTCAGAGCCATGAAATCAAAAGGCCTTCTTTAATACCTGGCCTGTTACTCGCACATTTATAAAATCACTGAACTGTTTTCAACAATGTCATTAATTAACATACATCACAGCATAGTACACTTGAGGACAGATACCATTTCTATTCTATGTAGTTTTTAATTTGTCCTTTAAGGCAAGAAGACAAAGGAGATATGTACCCATCCTCTGTGCTCTCATAGCACTCTGTACCTTTCTCTGTACGAGCATTTGTACCTTCATATTCTAACTAGGAGTTTATGCCTACGTCCCTAACAAACAACAAGCTTAGAATGATTTAGGAAGCTAGTCATCTTTCAATGCCCAGTTGCTAGCAAGCAGTCTCTGGAACATCCTCTCTCCTTCTCTCTCTTTCTTTCTATAAATTCATAAAGTATATTTAAAATGATATATAAATTACACATATGCATACATATATAAGTTTTTCAAGTGAATTCAAGCACAGAAAGATAGAATAAGTGAAAAAGAAAAATAAAAGGGAAAGAGGAAGTAATAAAGGAACAAAGGGTCCAATCCCAAATGTTGGGAGTTTGAAAGTTAAAGAACACAAAAGGAAAAATTGCTCGTGGAAACTAGAACACAGATGAATTTAAAGTGTCAAAGAAAGAGAATTTTTTAAAAATGTTATATCTTTCCAGATAAACTTTTGGTGCACTTAACAGGTCATTCTACAAGATCTAAGATCCCACACCTCCCTGGCAGTCAATTAGGGTCATAAGCAGGTTATAGTGATGTTCTCCTTTTGTGAGATTTCCTGCAGCTGCTCTTTGAATGAGCTGAAATCTATAAATAACGACATCTCCAGACCCATTAAGCAATGCATTAGTGTAACAAAGGCATAAATGTACAGTACTAAAGAAGTGAAATCACTGGAAGAAAGGGAAAGTTTCAACTGGCAGGCACTGCAGAGGATCAAAAGCAGATCTGGCCATTTCTCAAACACAAAATACCATTAAGGGTTTGTGATTACATCCTCCATTTTCCACCTTGTCTAGAAGCCAATTTTAAACTACAAATCACTGTTCTTCTATCTTAGGAAGAAAATGGTTACTGAATGAATGATAAGGTTTTACCCATGTCTTCAAAGAACTCAACATTGAGAAAGAGAATGAGAGAGAACAGAAGCTCTCCCTCCAAAATCATGCAATCGAACAAAATAACCAAATTTGCCAGGGAGGCAACTCAACCAGGATAGTAGATAAAGCCAATTATGTTATGATACAAAGAAAAATACTATTTGGCATTGCATATGTAAGTTTAGAGAAATGACATAGGTAATATTATTTTGTTTTCAGGAATCCCGTGCTTTCAAAAAAATAACTCTTTATATTTCTAAACTGAACATAATAATAGAGAAATCTTGAGACCTTAGGGATAACATACTTTTTTCCCCATTAAAAACAGAAAAGAAAATAAGGCTGGATGTTACTATAGTAATATGTAATTTCAAAATCTTTGTATAGACAACATTTAAAATATAGGACCTTCCACATTTAGATTACTTAAGATTTTCTGAGAACTATATTATACTTGAAGACTATTTATGAAATATGCAATGAGTCAACTCATTCCTCTCTTTAATGGATATCTATCAAGCAGATATATAAGATGTGATCCTATGCTGTTTTCTACCTTCTAATATACACCTATTATAGGAAAAAGTTATCATTGCTGACTCTGCTATGAATTATTAAAGAAAGAAATCTAATCTGTAAACATAAGCCTGGATTCTTTAAATCTAGAAGGGTCTCATTTTAAGCAGAGATTTTTTTTAAGTCCCTGAGGATTCAGAACAAACACCCAGGCTCATAGAACATCAAGGTTTGAACCTGGGAGTTCACCAATTTCAACTTCTCAAAGATAAAGAAATCCCCAAAACGTGTCTGACAGGTAACTCTTTCAAAATAGCCTTATAGTTCACAAATTCTCCCTTCACCTGAGACTTATATAGAAAGTAAGAGATTCGAGCTCTGCCCTTGAGTCCTATTGTACTTCTGTGGTGATATGTGGCCTTGGGAATGTGACTCGTCTATCTCCTGAATAGGGATATTGAGATCTAACTGTCACTGAGTAAGTCATAGACAAGTAAATAAAGACCCACCAGAGAATTGTTGCTTCCCCTCAATCAAATTTTCCTGCTTTCACTCTCTCTGTTCTCTTCACATTCCCAATCAAAAAGTCCTACAGAATAGACAAAGTAAACAGAATGCTGTAACTACACAAAAGCTTCACTTGCAATGGCACAGCCATGGATTGCTGAGAAAGAGCAGCAGAGAGACCAGAGGAAGGAGACCACTTGAGAAAGGGGACAACACCTTCAAAAAGTCTTTAGTGGATTTTAGTCTTCAAAGAGAGAGCCTTAAAGAGAGGTGAATTCTGTCAACCATGGACATCACCACAAATCAAGAACAAATTTTTATGCATGCATAGTGTAGAGAGGTATATATCATGTATTGGTCTTTTTGGCCACACTTATACAAAGAAAATGATTTCTGTAAGTGTTATCTTCTGGAGTACTTCCAGTCAAGATGGAGGTATAGGATGACATGCTTTGCCTCCTCGTGCAACCACAGAAAGAATTGCAACCAGATCTCAAAATTAATAATACTCAGAACAGTCAGAAAATTGAGCTGTATGGAATCTACCAACCAAAGATTTAAAGAAAACACAGTCATCCAGATGGATGGGAGGGGCAGAGTCTTGGACACAGGTGGAGAGGCAGTGTGGCTCAGAAAGGTGACAGCGGCAGTGGTGGCAGAATGCATGGGAGGGATACCATGAAAGCAAGTGATCCCAGCCCCAGGCTAGTACACATAGTCCAGTGCTCCAGCACTGGGAAGGAGATCTCATTACCTCTGGCTGTAAAAATCAGCAGGGGTTGGGGAAGTGGAAGAAGCTGGCATATTTTCACTACTTAAAGGGCCAGCATGATCTCAGAACATATGCAACACCACCCACTCCAGGATTCACCACCAGGACAGCAGCTGGAAGGGCACCAGTTACACATGGGAAGTGGATGAAGTGACTGGCAATGGGGCGAGTGCTGTGTAAACCACCAGAAGCCAGGCAGTGGCACTGTCCCGTCTCATAGCCCTCCCCACAGCCACAAAGTGGTGAAGAGGGTTGCCCCACCCTAGCAATTACCTAAGGCTCCACCCCCATATAATTTACATGTGCTTTTTGTATGTAGGCCATGCTATGAAGATAGGGAGTAAAAGCAGCTCTACCAAGTACACAGAAACAAACACAGGGAGGCTGCTAAACTGAGGAGACAAAAATGACCCAAATGAAAGAACAGAACAAAACTCCAGAAAAAAGAACTAAGTGAAACAGAGAAAGCCAACACATCAGAAGCAGAGTTCAAAACACTGGTTAACAGGGTGCTCAGAGAACTCCCTGAATACGGCAAAAAATTAAAGGAAGAAACCAAGGTCACACTAAGTGAAAAAGAATAATCCACAGGAAACCAACAGAGAAGGGAAGGAAGCTGGGATTCAAACCAATATTTGGAATGTAAGGAAGAGATAAACATTCAACCAGAACAAAAACAAGAAACAAGAATTCAAAAAATTAGGAGAGGCTTAGGAACCTTGGAGACATCTTAAAACATGCCAATATCTGAATCATAGGATGCCAGAAAAAGAAGAGGAAGAACAAGAAATCAAAAACTTATTTGAAAAAATAATGAAAGAAAACTTCCCTAATTTGGCAAAGGAAATAGACATACAAATCCAGGAAGCACAGAGCATCCAAACAAGTTGGACTCAAAGAAGAACACACCAAGACACATAATAATTAAAATGCCAAAGGATAAAGATAAAGAAAGGATCTTAAAAGCAACAAGCGAAAAGCAGAAAGTTACCTACAAAGGAGTTTCCATAAGACTATCAGCTGATTTCTCAAAAGAAATTTTGCAGGCTAGAAGGGACTGGCAAGGAGTATTCAAAGGGATGAAAAGCAAGGACCTACAACCTAGATTACTCTATCCAGCAGAGCACTCACTTAGAATGGAACGTCAGATAAAGTGCTCTCCAGACAAGGTAAAGCTAAATGAGTTCATCACCAACAAGCCATTATTACATGAAATGTTAAAGGGACTTATTTAAGAAAAAGAAGAATATCAAAACCATGAACATTTGAAAGGCAACAAATTCACAACAACCAACAACTGAATTTAAAAATAAAAACAAAACGAAAACTAAGCAAACAACCAGAACAGGGACAGAATCATAGGGCTATCAGTTTAGAAGGGGAACAGGGAGAATGGGGAAATGGTGCTGGCATTAAGCATAATTGGTAGGGACAAAACAGACAGGGGGATGTTAAGAATAGTGTAGGAAATGGAGAAGCCAAAGGACTTATATGCATGACCCATGAACATGAACTAAGGTGGGGGGAGTGATGGAGGGAACAGGGGTACTGGGCAGAGGGCAGAGGCAAGGGGGAAAAATTTGGACAACTGTAATAGCATAATCAATACAATATATTTAAAGGCACTATTATCTTCTTACATAAGGAAAGCCAGACAATGTATAATTCTTCTATTTTTGCTGTTTGTACGTTTTCTTATTATATACTCATTGTACACCTAGGCCCAACCATGGAAAACACATTAAGCTACAAAGTGGAACATTTTAATTGTTATGGGTGAATAACTGACACTTAAATGGCTGCAAACTGTGGTAAATGAGTTATCTATTTTCCACAAAGCCCTGATTAGAACTCTGTAATCTATGGAAATCTACCTGCAATAAAACCCGGTCAGACCATGTCCAGCCTGAGCCAGTTGCTCATCCTGTTTAACACTTCTCCTCGCGGGGTAATGAAAAACATGTTAGTTACTCTTTAAACTAATGTGCTCTTAATGATGCCATTGCAACATGATGAATAAAGAATTAGCTCTGTGGTCATGGTCGCCCCAGGATTTATACACTTAGCAGGACACCCCACCTCCAATGAGTTACCCTGGGCTAGGAACCTTGTTTTCTCTTTCCCTAAATGACCACTTGCAGCCCTTGTTTATGCTCTGTAACCAGTGGGCAGGACAGTGGGGGCCGTGGACTGCCTGGGATAGCCCTTTTTACTCTGCGGAATTCACAGGTGGTGTGGTTACCTCATGGAGGCGGGCTACTCAGGGGAGAGGTTCTACAGCACGAGTGTCTGATGCAAACGCATGTGCAGTATGATATCCAACTGGAAAGGCCTAGGCCAGTAGGAAACAATCTGAGAAAAGGCGTCACTGGCTGTGTTCAGTAAGATTCAAATGGAGGTGCTCAAACAAGAGGAAGGCCTCTGAGGCCCAAAGTCTGCTGAGCCTGGAGGTAAAAGTGGGGGCACAGGAAAGTGGTTCCAGCCTCCAAGGACATTTGTGATTCAGAAGCTAATAGGAAAATTGCCCTGGTTCTTTTTTTCGTGAAGGTCTTTATGTTCTAGTTGCTTTTGGAGGTCAGGGATTATCATCAGAAGTAAGGTTTACCTGCACACAGTGATCCCAGTGAGGCTTTGATAACACAGAAAACCTCCATGGAGGTGCCTGCTCCCCAAAGGGGAGAAATAAATGCTGATGGGAAGGTTCCAGCACTGGAAAAAGGTTGAAGGTCACTGTGAACTTTGTGGTTACAGCTATAACTCCTTATCTACTCTTTTCTGTCTTGGTTATAGATGTCCATAAAAAGGTGAAAACGTGCTGCTGTCCACCCCATCTTCTCCCATGTTAACTCATTCTCCCCATCAGCAGGAGACTGCATCTTCCCCTTAAGAACGTTATACAGAGATCCTTCCCTGCAAGGGAATGGTATTTGGAGGACTAAGCTCCTCGGATAGAATCTTTCTCTACGCCAATGTTCCAGATCAAGGACCCATCTGCACTTGGGAAAATAGCCTATTTTTCTAACTGGTTGGATCACCAATTAGTCCCAGAAAGCTCGAGATCTGCAATAACGTTGGAGAACTGAAAATGTTGTGTAAACTTACAATGAAACATGAGTTATCAAAAACAAGTACTTATTTAATGAAATACCTATAAAGTTTGTATTATAACTTCTCTAATTATCAAATTTAATACTCATGTAGACTTTATTATCACTGAAAATCATTTGTAAGTGGGGCTTTCTCATTTTGTAAAAAAATTCCTGATTCTGAACAATTATGGAGAAATCAGAGCTGGTTGCAAATGAAAGGAGTAACTTGTAGCCAAATAATTTCAAAAGCAAAATTATAAAAATCGTGTCTAAATGTCCTTTAAGCAAAATTAACCAAACGTCAGATGTGAGTGCTTTCCACGTTCCATACGGTGTGGGGCAAGGCCTCCACACGTAAAGCTGCCACTGCCTGGGGCCCATGAAGGTTTGGAGTGGCGGCTCTGAGGCACTGGCCGTGTCCTTCCTGCCAACTTCTTGTCAAGCAAACAGATTTCTGTTTCACCCGAATTCTTCAAACTCAGTTCTGGATCAAGCGCCATCCCCAGTTTTTATTCGCAGGTTACTTACAGATCGTCCAGGGGAGGTGGAGGAGCAAGCCAAAGCTGACCCTAAAGGGCACAGACGGGAAAGAAAAGCATCTGGCCCACGGTGCTGAACGCAATTTCATGTTGGCTGAGTGTAATCATACTTATTTATGGTTTTATTATTTATAAAACTTATGCTGAATGTGCTTTGTGGGAATTACAGTATAGTGCTATTGCTACTATGGTTTATTATTTTCACAGCTCGATGGCTTAAACTTGCCTACGCAAATATTTTAAAAGAATCCACACTAACATTATCAGATTTCTTCCTTCTGAGTCTTAATGAAAAAAGATCTCCTGATCTTTGAGTCCTGTGATTTTCTCACTTTTGTGCAATTCTAAATTTTATGGTTTATTATGAAATAATGTTTATTATAAAATAATGACTAAGAACATAACCAGCAACTGGCGTTGGTTACACAGCGCAGTGCAGGAAGTGACGGTGTTTGAGAGGCACAGTCAATGCCCAACATTCACCAGGCCTTGACCACTGATGCAATTAGGATAATGATTTTGTTACCTGCACACTGAAGCAGGCATGTGTGCATGTACTTATACAGCATCCCAACCTGACACAAACTCTGCAACACAAATAGATTTATTAACAAGCTAAAAACTCTACAACACAAGTTGTTTTATTAACAAGCTAAAAACAGTGAGACACATAACCTAAAACTAAATGCAGCATCATTTCTAGAATTCCCACAGTGTGATCTCTGAACACCAAGCTCTTATTTTAATAGCAGACACCATCCTCATTCAGATATATTTCCAAAACTCTTGCTACCATTCTTAACTACCAACTAATTCAACTGTTCTTTTTTCCAGTAGTGAAAATTGCATGAAAATGCAGTGACACATTTTTTTGAATTAAAATATTGCTATATTTTAATCACATATTATTTGTTTAATTAGTACTATCAGTAATAACTATTTGACAGTAAAATAGTTCTATTGCTTTACTAAAATAGTAGCATTTTGTAATAAGATATGAATAATACCACATAGTATATAATTTCAAATAAATGTCTATTTTCATGTTAAAAAATTTTTTTTATTGTTGTTTCTTTTCCATCTGAGTATAAACATCAATACACATTAGGTAGATGGGAACTAATATTCTAAGGACATTTTAATTTTAAAAGGTATTATTACTAACACTAATACTTGTAATGAATTTAAAAAGCTAAGGTTTTAAAGTAAGAGGAGAATATCATTCCCTCATTCCTTCCCCTGGAAGCAGCCACTGGGAAAAGAGCTTACTATATAACAGTCCCACGTATGTGGTTACGTGAAAACCCACAATAACCTATGAAATAGATGTTATTAGCAACTTTTTACAAAAGAAGAAAATTAAGATTCAGATCTGGGTCATTTACCCAAGGTCACAAAGCTAGTGAATGGCGGGGCCCAGGGCTCTGTTCAGCCTGGACCTCTATTGCTCTAGATTTGGGGAATGGAGGTTCTCTCCATCGAAGAGCCAGGCTAGGAAGTCCCTCTGGTTTGAGAGAGAGAGAGAGAGAGAGAGAGAGAGAGAGAGAGAGAGAGAGGATAGAGAGAGAGAGAGGATAGAGAGACTGGGTTAAAAGAATTAGTTTCTTCTCCTGGGCATGCACTCACTCAACAGACCTGAATTTAACCTTACTGAATGCAGATCACTGTGCTTGAGATCGGCTATCTGAGAATAAGACACAGGTTCCCATCTTCAAGGACTTTACAAATTAAAAAATGTTAGCAAACTTGAGCATGCTGTAGTTTCCCATACTAGACATTCTTGGGAGCCTGCTTAGTGTAAGAAAACAACTAGATTCTGAATATAACTACATATTAATGTATTGCTAGGCTTGCAGGAAGGAAGGACACTCACTAAGATTACTCCCTCCTAATACCAAGTAGGGTGAGCAGTAAGAAAGTATGAAGCCAGGGTTGTTTGGAGGGAAAATGCCAGCATCAGCCCTGTACCAGGCGACAGTCTGTGGTGTCGAGGCAGAGCACAGTCTGAGGATCCCATGGTGATCGGGACATGGAAGCTTTGCTGTGTCTTGGCTTGGCTCTCATCCCAGGACTCAGCCAGCCCACTTAACCCCTCTACTTCGGTTATAAAAGTAGGCAAAGAAAAGAATCTGAGCAAATCAGCAGAAATCACTGCTAGAAAACATTTCAAGATCCTTGCTTTATTAAGAAGCCCATTTTTTCCTTAAGTCAGAATATTGATTGTGCATTAGAGAAAAAGAGAGGGAGAACAAAGCCATGCGATGTCCACTTATGGTTGATCTGTCTGTAGCCTGAGTTTCAATGGGTTAGATTTTTATCAGAAAATCTTATAGACACCTTCACCGAAACTGGGCTTAATTTTGCCCAAATACATATATTGAGGGTAAACCTGTGGTTTGAGCTGGGAGGCTGGTATAAGCATCATCACCTTCAAGGACTGCCTGGAGCTGTTCGCCCAGAACAGATAGCTCCTTCACCACCACCCACCACCCTTCTATGCCTTAACAAAATATAATAGTATGAGGAGATAGGAGGACAAGATGGAAAGGCTGGTCAGGGTCATATTAATGGGATGCTTGGGAGGTAAAGTCGGGTTACTAACTCCTTTTTCCATCCCTTTTGTGCCCAAACCCCTTCCCATCCTACTCTCACTTCTCCCTAACATGGCATCTCTAACACAAGCTATCTAATTACAGTGGCAGCTAGCTACAAGGCAGGCCTGGAGTTCAGTCCCCTTTTCTGCAGTCACCATGAACAAGGGCTACAGACAGTAGAAAGTGAGGGTACCGTGGAGCTTGGAAGAGCCACAAGCTAAGGAAACCAGAAATCCCAACTTCTAATTCCTATTTCAAGGGATCACCAACATACTGGGGGGCGCTGGAAGCACGAGTCAATGTTACTGTGTGATGTACACTTGAATCAAAGTCTCACTGTGTGCTAATCAGATTCATTACCATTTTGACACTTACTTTTTTCATTCCCAGTAAAGATACACTTAGACCTGAGAGCTGATCTGAGACATCCTTTCTCAGCCTCTCCTATTAAAATATGCACAGCAGTGTGGCAGCACAATTTGCATATCATAGGTGAGCTCCTGTCACAAGCTTCCCATGGGCCAGTTTCCTGAGCTTTTCCACTTTGTGCCTTCAGTCCTCATCTTACAAGTTATTTGAGGGGCTAAACGCATAATGCCTTTTGGACGAACTGAAAGAAATGAAACATAACTGGCAACACGGTCAGACATTTTTTTCTGATTACAGAAGAGCAGCAAGAGCTCCACCGAGGACAATTTTGTGAGCACATCTTCACACCAAATACTTCCCCCCTCCAAAAGTACATATTCTGATCTGGTTTTTTTCCCCTCTATCAGCATTTTGGTTTAATTCATTGGAACAAATGACACCAGAATAATAAATTAGGTGGTGTGAGCCTGTATGTGGCGGGGGTTTTGCTGCAGCATGGCTGTTTTGGTTTATAAATTCCTGTGGCCCAGCAGATTAAACACACGGAAAAGCTAGTAATCTTGCTGTCTTAATCCAGCAAACAAAATTCAGAACAATGGCAAAGGGTGTGGGATATGCTGTCTGCTATTAGATCACACACTTGGGAACCAAGTTGCTGAGCAGACCATTTTAGGAAGGACAGCAAATTAAGGAGAAAATGTGAATTAGTACTGAAAATGTGATGTAGAATAAAATAGAGGTTATAGTTGTATCATTCCAATTAGAGTTGCATTAAGCTCAAATTGTTTCTGAATTTGCAAGTGCCTTGCTAAATTAAATTGCGAAAATTAGTTTATATGAGAAGAAAGAGTGATTTCTGAAATACATTAAATACAGTGGTTATAAATTTATATATGAAATCCAGAAAAGTACATTTTCTCCATGACATGTGATCGCAGTTTTGTTGCATGTATAAGCAATAGGGGCTCAACTTGGAGGATAACCAAAGCATTTAGCTGCAAAGCATGGCTTGTCCACTGCAGCAAACAACATGCACACTGTTAATAAGTGGTGCGTGACTCATGCCTCACTAATGTGAGAGAGAGGTGTGAGGATTAGGCCAAAAAAGCGGCTAAGTGAGCTACTCTTCAGTTTCTTCCTTTACCTAAAACAAAACAAATGACCAGCCATTAGTTAATAACACATTTACAGTTTGCTCAGAGGAAACTTGTTAACAGCAGTAACAAGATGCCTAGGTTAACAGAACACTGTCCATTTACCTACATGTACCGAAACTAAATCGGGAAACTGCAGCATATTTGGTCAGAAAGTCTATTTATTTTTCTTTTTTCCTTCCTTCCCTCCCTCCCTCACTCTTTCCCTCCCTCCCTTCCTTCCTTCCTTCCTTCCTTCCTTCCTTCCTTCCTTCCTTCCTTCCTTCCTTCCTTCCTTCCTTCCTTCTTTTTTGTTCTTTAGAGAACACCTTCTTAGATATGAGTATTTTCTAATTCTGATCAGAACTGGCAGTTGGAAAAGAGCTGGGGAAATAATGGAGACTCGAGTACTCATGTGACACATTCACAAACCTCATGAATTTTTAATGAAGGAACAATGCCCACAATTAGATTTGAAATGAGGTTTTCTTTGTGGGCGCTCTTATGGTTAGTGGAGTGTGTGTGTATATTTTACTTTATTTTTAGTAAATGACACATGTAATAAAAAAACAACATGATTAAATAGAAAAGAAAAGCAAACTGTTGATCACAGATTTTTCTTCTCCTAGATTTACAGAAGTGTGGCAGTTTTTAAAATCGTATTTCATTGTATTTAAATGCCATCTATGAAGTATATGCCAAGGGACTAACTGAAAAAAAGTCATTGTCAAACAGTCATGACCTGAAGCTGTCCTTCTGTACTATATGGAGAAATTTTTATTTCTTTAATTTGTTTAAGATTGTAAAAAAAAAATTTCAAATTTAGAACTTTTGGGGAGAAAGATATTAAGCTTCCCCATTTGCAAACTGAGCTATCACAAATAAATACAAAAATATTTAATAGTATAGAGGATAAGAAAATAAAGTGTGGTGATGACTACTTAATTTGCATTTTGAGGCTAAAGCTGATCTCTTGTCTTCAGATGGTGTAAGTTTCTAGCATCACAGAAACATGCACAGCTTCCCATTGCTCTTGGGTAGCCTCCAAGCTCTTTCAGAATTCGCCTTCTGGTCACCTTGGCAACCTCATTTGCTACAACTCCCTTTCCCCTGGAGCTCCCAGAACACAGAGCTTATTACTCTTCCTTGAGCCTGACAAGCATTATCCTCTCTCAGTGACTTTGCACTTGTAGTTCTTCCAGATACATGTACAACCACCCTATTCACTCCTCTTAGTCCCCTCTCAGCTGAAATATCACCCTCTGTAGGAAGGCCTTTCCTGACCTACCTAAAATAGCATCTTCACTTACCTTCTGTTTTTCTACCAGTTCTATTTCTCTACAGGATTTCTCAGTCTCAGAGGTTACATTACATAATTATTTCTTCAGCAAGTTGGGTTTCCATAAGGACAGGCTGACTATTAAAATTTTAAAATATTTTTCCTCCTAAGTTTCTGTCAGCCAAAGCACTGTCTGGTGTACAGTAGACATGCATGCTCCCTTCCCTCCCCCCACACACATTTCACTGAATGAATATTATGAGTGTGTATGTTGCATGTGTGTACATATTTACACACGTACCCTAAATATACTGCATGAATTGTGTTTTTTATTTCCTGTATTTGATGATGCTTTGACATCTGAGGCCTTGCTGATACCAGCGGGCTGGCGTATTCCTAGAGGTAGCAAACAGCACACCTGGAAGCACACACTTCAAAGGCAAACCAACTTCCCAGAGCTCATACTCTCAATCATCTCTTTTGTGGGGCTCATGTACCAAGCCACTATCCCTCAGGGCCAGGAACTAGGCACACGGAGCCAGCCCCTGTACCTCAGAGGCCTGAAATTACTCAAACTTACCAATCCTAAGCCTGCACACCCTGCTTCACCTGTTCTTTCCCTGGGAAACCATCATAAAACCTCTTCCCAACACATTTTCTTCACTCCCACTTCATCCCAACTGACCCCGGGGCCTCCGGGGCGGCCTCCTGTGCTGTGGGCATGCTCTCCCCTCTTAAGAACTCTAACAGACTGTCTTTTCCAAGGCCGTCTTCTCCTGACCTTGTGGCTTCACCATACCTGAATAATAATAAAGTCTATATTTTTAGATGCACAAATACAAATTTTTTGGATGACTCAATTAAGCAAATGAAATTCACTGTATCTTCAAGGAAAATGATATATAATCATCACCAGGAGTTATGGTTTCCCTGGACTCACAAGAAAGAAAATGACTGTGACACTTTATATGAAATTTACCCTCATCTTGGCGCTGATATTAATTTACAGATTGTTTTTGTGGTTATTATTGTGGACTTCCACTTTGAGCCCCAAGCTTTTTTGGGGTCTAGACACCCTTAACTCAAGGGAGCGAGCAACCCTGCCTTGTTCTTTTTGCCAAGCACAAATAGTTAACACTAGAGAGCAGACTCCAATAAATTATCACTAAAACACACACAAGTGTATTCGCTTTAAGTATAAGGCCTACCCATAATTTTCTAAATTATGTAGGAAGCTCTAAAAACAACGAGGACATATTTGTACCACTTGAAGCACCCAGGGAGTTTTTTCAACACATTTGAGCACAGTTGTTGTCTTTTCATTCCAAGAAAATCTAGTTCATTTTGTTCCGTGGCCCGTGGTCAGGTGCCTCGATGATCCCTCCTGGAACACACCTCGGGCGGCGCTAAGCCTGGGCCTGACAGGCAGGGCAGCTGTGGAAACTGATCCTGAGAAGCTGACCTTTGATTCACCCTCATGGTAGGCTTAGAGGAATGTGCTGGGTGGTTACACATTATTTGCACCTGGTAAGGTGGAACACCTGGGGCTGGAGTTTTAACCACAGTAGGAAAGGGCCAGAGAGATATAAGGATGTTCACAGGATTGGCAAAGAGAGATCTTGGGTGCTTCACCCCACAGTTGCTGTCTTGGGCAGGAGAGCCTTCACTGTAATTTGATAGGCAGGGACGCTTGACTCCCTAAAGGGGAACGTGCCGTGAAGCCTCCCATTCTAGCAGCTGTCTTCACGCAGGCAAACTCGTGCCTCCGGTGCTAAATTACACAGCTCTTTCCAACATAGTCGCTTTGCTGACAAACACCTACTCCCGAAGGGAAATACCCGATCCTGATTAAGGTACCAATAATATTAAAAGAATAATTTTCTGAAAACTTCAGAAAGGTCATAAGACTTTGCTCATATGCTTAGAAAACATGCTTTTCAAATAAATGCAAGGATTAAAAATTTACATTAGAGGAGACAGGATCGTTCTCTCTGGTCCAGCAGCTTCCCTTCTCATTGTTGGGGTACACTGCCCCCTCTACGAGTCACTTATGGCTGCTCCCCTGACATCATTCCTCCTTCTCCGGTCTCTGCACGCTTCCTTTCAGGCTCACATCAAGGCCCACCTCGTCTGTGAAACCTCACAAGACCAGCTCTTCATGCAGGCTTGCTCCTTCTAATGCCAGAATTCCTCACGGGTGGTATGTCTGAGAATTTAATGTGAGATGTGAATATTTTATTTTAATTTTTAATAGTATGTTTACATTGAGCCATGAAATTAATGTTTTAGTGGATTAAAAAAGTCATATATTGGCAGTTTCATAAAGTTCAAACTAATATATGTCAGGAAGAAGAATCCTAAGATTTTGCTGATATTATGGCTTAGGAAGAGGCTAGGGTATTTTCTTGAGTTATGTATAAATAAATGAGTAAGTAAATGTTCTGATGGCACAGATATAGCAAATTAAGCTCATACCCACAATCAAACTGCAGAACAACTGTATTTTGACAATAAGTGTTTCATATGCCCCTTTGTTTGTCCGTGTATGTTTTCTCTCCAGCTAATTTCCCAGACATTGAAAGGTAGAGAGCTATTTCAATGATCAACTTTTTGGTATACACAACAGAAAGACCTACGATAGGGCTTTGTATGGTCACTTATGATGATGACATCTCTTCAGAAAATACGATTTGTTTTCCTCCCTGTTATTTATTCTAACTCTAAAAACTGATGGGCCATGCTGTTCCTGCCAGGAAGCTTTAGACCTGGAGCAATTTAAAACCCAGGACTCTTAGCAGTATTACACATTAGAAACTGCCAAAAAGTATTAAGACACTGTGTGGTCTGTTGAACAGAACATGGGCTGACCATCTGGACTCACTATATTTAGCAGCATAATATGCAGAGTCTCCTCCACGTCCCAGCCCTAATAGACAATGTCACAAACAGGTTGGAGAAAAGAGACTGGGGAGCCAGATCCTCCGAAAATATCCTCTTGGCACCTGTCCTCTCTACACAGCTACTCACCACTGCAACCAGCACTGGGTCCAGTTATATGCTACTCTTGAAAAAATGAGCCCGAGTCTTTGAAAATTAACTAATGTAACTCATATATCTCTCTTTTAAAAATGTATAAAATATTAAATACAGTTGGTATTCTGAAAGCTTTTGTAACTTATGATCTTTTTTTGAGAAAAATACAGTGGTTAAGAAAAAAATGATGCCTATAAACCAGTCTTCATTGTCATTTATACAATATGTCTCCACAGTAGGGGGGTCAGTCACTAGATGTTGCAACAAATTATATTTTAAAAATATTGTAAAAATATATGATGAGGAAAAGGGAAAGGTGTTATTTTCATCTGGGTGTCAGGGAAGCACCACAGCAAAGACTAACATGGGCTGAATCTTGAAAGACAAGGAAGGACTCACTAGGAAGAGGGAGGGAGAGTGGGCAGGCAGCTGAAGAAGAGGATGGTCAACCCCGAAGTTTGCATGAAGAGTATGTATAGGCTCCTGGAAGGACGGGGCTGGCTCCCTTTGGACTCCTTTATATCTAAGTGAGGTTATGTGGATTGTATTGCTTTCCACATCTATATAACGACAATGGTAGCTTTATTCTCTAAAGCGTTGCTTTAAGGAAAATGTCAAGGGATTTAAATTTATGCTTCCTAAGTAAAATGTTTTTCTACATAAAGATTCTAGTTTATCGACTAGAAACTAAAGTGAGCTTTTTAAAAATAAAAGATAGACTGAAAAGATTAGAGAAGTCTTGACAATGTAAATATGTATTTATTCACCAAATCATAAAATACTAAGATTTTACTGCTCAAAGCATGAAAAGATCATTTTAGTAGAAAGAAAATAAAGCACATTTCTACTGCATAGAAAGTAATCTCAGAATTCATTAGCCAAGAGACCAAAAAATACACAAGGTATTATAATTTTAAGACAGCTTTAAATGAAGTCAGGGAGAACAGACTTACAATAGTTTAATTAGACCAGGTTAGGAATGACAGGACTCTTGTTTGTAACCTTTGAGGGCTGGGAAGAACTACATAATAGCCTTAGTATTGACCAAGTGCAACAAAAAGTCAGTCAGTAACAACATGAAGATAACAGAACTCAGAAAAAATGTTACTATACCAGCCTGGCATTCATACTAGTGAGGATGGAGAACATTAATTCTAATCAGGTCCATGCCATTGACTTACGAAAGACATTTTAAAATTTTAGGGAACTTTTGTTATAATCCCAGTGAATGAAGAGGGGGTGTCACTATAGAAATCACTATGTCTTTACGAGAACTTCTCTTACAAATTCTATTCCAACAAAGAGAAATAAATGGAAACACTCACAGAAAAGTAGAGACAGTCAAAAAAGGGCAGGGAGAAGTCTTAGAACAATGGAGAGGCCTAAATCCAGAAGGACTGGAATTGAATATTTTGGAAAAATATCAAAGGTAGTGCATGGAATACATTTTAAAATGTCCAAAGGGGAGGAAAGAGGAAAAATAGAAAACTTTTTCGGGAAGAACACTAACAATAAATAATAAAGATGACAGAATTGCTCAACTCTCACTTTGTGTCTCCTTCTGCAAGCAAAATAATCTATTAATTAGAAAAGTTATAATAAATAATGCAGGCATGAAATTTTAGCCCAAGACTGTGGTAGAACTAGGGAGAGGGAAGACATTAGAGCTAGTGGTAGGTATTCTCAGAACAAAAAGCAGGTGTAAGATTCAACCCTGGAACCAAGGTGATGAGCTACTAGGTAAATTCTACCCACTTTCCTCTCTTGCAAATCTGAGTTTGTAGCACATTTATTAGTATTAGGTTATTTGACTTTGAGAATTTCATTCAACTTTGGAAACTGCCCATAATTACTAGAATTCCAGAGTCAGTGTCAGTTTTGGAATGACAATTTACTAGCTTTGTGACTTGGGTAGAAAGATAAAGGATGAGAGGAAAGAAGAGGAAGGGCCTAGTTAAAGAATCCATGGACATGGGCAACAGGGTGGGGTTTGACTATGGGAGTGGGGGTGGGGGCAGGGGAGACCAATGGGAGGAAATTGGAACAACTGTAACAGAACTACAATTTAAAAAAGAAAAGAAAATATAAAAGAAAAAAACGATAACGGTTGAAAGTAATCTTCACATATTAGAAGGAAAGCAGATATAGATGATAGTCTAGGTTAGTTAAGTCAGGTGTCAAAGAAGAATTAGGACCAATAAGTAGGGGATACGGCAAACTGGTTTCAGGTTTATTCATTCTTTTTCCCATTCAGTGAGTTAACCTCTACTGTGCATAACACCATTTTAAGTTCTTAAGTTTGCATTTTAAGGCAAACAAAAAACTCACTCCAAAAAAGGGAGGGCTGGACAGATAAGTCAGCATATAGATAGGCATGCAGATAAATGGATACATTAATGAAACACACAGATTAATATAAAGAACACAATGGAAGACCCAGTCAACTCTGCCAGTGGAAGTGATTTTAGATTTTCTTGAAGGATGGATGGTGAAAATGGGGAGGGGGGTTGGTTATTAGTATTAAAAGAAATTACAGAAGTGTTTTAGGCATCAACAACACTGTGAGCTAAGAAACTCAGGTGAAAAGTGTATGGCATGGGGTAAAATAGTAATTTTGTTTAACCAGAGCTTAAGGGGAAAATGGTGAATAATGGGGAATGATACTGATATTGGCCAGGCCATGCTAAAAAGTTTGATTTCCAGGGACAACAGAGACCTTATGGAGTATTTTAAATTGGGAGTAACAGGATCAAATTTGTAATTTAGAATGATAATCTTACTGAAGTGGAGTGTAAACTCACAGGGAGAGAAGCTGAAGGTGGTATAACCTATTTCAAGGTAATTACTAGAGTCTATGGAAGATGAGGCAGCAGCAGTGGGGACAGGAGAGAGAGAGTTCCAGAGACAGAAAGACAGGATTTGAGCAACTGGAATACAGTGATGATGGTCCAGGAAGGCGATCCTCAAAAACTGTCCACAGCTTTCTTGCTCAGGGACTTGGTGGATAGAAATAGGGGATTTTCAAGGTACAAGAACGTTAAGTTATTTGTTTAGTTCATTTAAAAAGAAGAAAATGTAGAGATCTGTGTAGATCCTGGGAGACTAGACGACTCCGGCAGACCCAGACGCTTCATCACCCTGCCATGGAAACTCAGCACACAGGCAGCACCAGCAGCCCTCGGGATCCAAGATCAGGAACATGCCCTGGGTTGAAAAATACCGGCACAGACACTGAATGATCTCATTTCTCATTAGGATATTTTGAGTACCACTCAAAAATTTATCAGTGAAGACCAATTGCCACACCTGCTTCTCTATGGTCCTTCGGAGACGAGAAAGTCATCCACCATTCTAGCCTGGGCAAAACAGCTGTACAAAGACAAGGACTTCAGTTCCACGGTCTTGAAGCTGAATGATTCAGATGACGAAGGAACAGGTATCCTCTGGGGACCAAATCTGAGCTTTGCTGGCATGAGGGCAATATTTAAGAAAGGCTTTAAACTGGTGATGGTGGGCAAAGCTGATGCCAGACTCAAGATGCCTCGAATGCCTTGAGGAGGGTGATTGAGAAATTTACTGAAAATACCAGATTTTGCCTTATCTGTTAACTACTTGTCAAAGATCATCCCACCTTGTAGTCCTGCTGTACAAGATTATGATTCGGTCCCCTAACTCCTGAACTCATGGTTCCACACCTGGAACATGTTGTAAAGAGAAAGCTGATATAAGTGTAAACAGGATGAAAGCACTCATGATTTTCCAGTGAAGATATGCGATGGGCTCTGAACATTTTGCAGAGCTCAAACATGGCCTTAGGGGAAGTGACAGAGGAGACTGTCTACACCTGCACAAGGCACCCGCTCAAATCAGACATTACCAACATTCTGGACTGGATCAGTCTTCCTACAGAAATATTATGGAGTTGAAAACTCTTAAGGGGCTGGCATTACATGATATCCTGACAGAGATATACTTGTTTGTGCATAGGGCTGACTTTCCATCTTCAGGTCAATTACCTTTACTGACCAAAATAGCATAAATTGAGTACAGACTTTCTGTTGGCACCAATGAGAAGATTCAGCTGAGTTCCCTCAATGCAACCTCTCAAGTCACCAGAGACCTGACTGTCACTGAGGCCTAGATGCTGACTGAGGACCGTTTGCTGTAATTCTGAGGCCCAGCAGTGACTAGAGAACAGGCAACTTGGTTATGGGATGAACTGCTGCCTGGGGTTAGGGGATGAAGCCACAATCACCCCAAGTCTTGGAAAATTCTTATTCCAGGTCTGGGTGGGCAGATGTATAAAATGTAACTTGTTTGTGGCTGTCTGGAGCAGAGATGTACAAAACAATTTTAACATACAAAACAATTTTAACGTACAGCTGTCTTATTGCACTGCCCACTTGTGTTCTATAGGGAGAAAAAAGCAAACACCTTTATTTCAATCTTCAGGCTTTTACCCTTTAGTTGCTTGGATGACAGGAAGTTAGCCTCCCCCATTTCATTTTGGACACTAAAGCTTTCAAATCTACATGGTCCACACCTTCCAACTCAAGATACACGGAATATCAAGTATATTCAAAATCCAGTATAATCTGTGACATTGTCTGTGTATCTACTTTTAGGGTAGATGTTAACAGATTTCTGGCCAAAACTATTATACTCATAAAATGGACTTAATTCTCTTCCTTTTAAAAACTGGTCTTTATTTCTCCTCTTGAAGTAGAGGAGTTACTAGCAAGTCCCTAATTATGGATGGACAGTAAACTCTCAATTTATGCCATTAGGGGCCAGAGGTTGTACAACACTCATGTGTATTTAATGCAGGGAGGGCACATGAGATTAAGCCTGACTCTAAACCTGCACCTGCCAGAGGGATTAGAACCGGTGTACCTGTGTAGCATGTTACAGCAGTCAGGCTGCATTTGTATCATTCATAATGGAAATAAAGCAACTATCTTGGTAAAACAAAAAGGAGAAAATGTAAGCTTTCTACAGAGCAATTAAATGCTTCCATTACTGAACTTACATATGAAAGCATGTTTGTCCCCTAGGCAGACATCTGATTCTTTCAGTAGCCACAGAGCTACCCTCTAGGCCCAGCACACAGCCTCTCAACATTTGAAGGACATTAGAGTCAGTTGAGAAGGGGGTTTTTTTTTGTGTTTTTTTTTTAAATACATACGCTGGTCTCCACCCCCGGCAGATTTTAATTCAGTGGACCTGATGTGTGGGACAGGCCTTATTTAAATAGCTCCAAGGAGATTCTGATGTGCGTCAATATTTGATGGCCACTGTAATATACAGTCAATAAATATTTGATAAATTAATTAGAAGACGGAATGGAAGGAGAGAATTCAGGAAGGCTTCTTGATATTTTTGAGGAAGTAGCTGGTTGACCCTCCGTATGCAACAGTATAATATTTATATGTTATTTCTTTTTTCTATTTTGTTTTTTAAAATTTTATTTTTCAATTACAGATTATATTCAATATTATTTTATATTCATTTCAGGTGTACAGCATAGTGGTTAGATAATCATGTATTTTATAAAGTGTTCCCCCTGATACTTCCAGTACCCACCTGGCACCTATATGTAGTTATTACAATATTATTGACTAGATTCCCTATGCTGTACTTTATATCCCCATGACTGTTTTGTAACTACCAATTTGCACATCTTAATCCCTTCACCTTTTTCACTTAACCCCTCTCCCCTCTGTCAACCATCAGTTTGCTCTCTGTCTTTATGAGTCTGTTTCAGTTTTGTTTATTTGTTTATTTTGTTCTTTAGATTCCACATATAAGTGAAACTATATGGCATTTGTCTTTCTCTGCCTGCCTTGTTTCACTTAGCATAATACCCTCTAGGTCTATCCATGCTGTTGCAAATGGGAAGATTTCATTCTTTTTCTAAAATATTAAATGTATGGGGGTGACATTGGTTAACAAGATTATATGTGTTTCAAGTCTAGAATTCTATGATATCTGATCTGTATATCACATTGTATGATCCCCACCAAAGTCGAATCATCTTCTTTCACCATCTATTTGGTCCCCTTTACCCTTCAATACCCCCCAACCTCTTTTTCTCAGGCAACCACTGTACTGTTGTCTGTGTCTATCAGTTTTCGTTTAGTTGAAGATGTGGTTCATACATACAATGGAATACTGCTCAGCCCTAAGATAAAATACTGCCATTTGCAACAACATGGATGGACCTCAAGAACATCATGCTAAGCAAAACAAGCTAGTCAGAAAAAGCCTAGAATCACATGACTTCACTCATAAGCGAGATTTCATTCTTTTTATGACCAAGTAATATTCCATTATATATAGGTACCACAGGTTTTTTATACACTTGTTTGTTGATGGATAGTTGGGTTGCTTCCATATCTTGGCTACTGTAAGTAACTTTGCAACAAACACAGGGGTGTGTATATTATTTGAATTAGTGTATCCAGAGAAACTCAACAGCATAGTACTGATTGAGAAGTTTGCAAGAGGGCCTTTCAGATCTTTCGATCTTAAGGGTTCATGAATGTGATGTTATGGTATCCCTAGCTTTGCCTCTTACAGACAGAGCACTGGCTGAGTGATCACCTGTCTGACTTGATGGCTCTTTCATCCCTTACATTATTAATGGCCCCATAAAATTCTTTTATGGGAACCTGTTCTTTAACCTCATAATATTTTGTGTATTTGTAAATACATATTTTTCTCCCATGTCTGTCTCTCCTACTAGACTGAGGTTCCATGCATTGTTTCTTTTGCTCATCATTGTTTATCTAGCACCTAATTAGCAAAACATAGGTGTTCAGTGAATGAATGATCAATGAGCCAGATTTTGTTGTGAAAGTTTTTAGGTCTCATTGCTTCACATTCAATATGCCTACAGATCTGTCCATGAGTGAATTACAGACCCAGAAAATGGTTTCAGAAAAAAAAATTAAAAACATACAGCTAGAGACAATATATTTTTAGATTTTCTGATGTTATATAAGACAGCTCCTTATACAAAGTGTATCAAATTAAAAATAGAAGAGAGATATCTAATAGGGTAAAATACATACAGATGTTTAACCCAAGAATTAAAATTTAAACCTTGGTCTTATCCTTTATTTAGATCTAGGAGGTCTTAGCCTCAAAGTCTGATGATCCTGAAACTTTCATATTATTTATAGTTTAATTATCAGGTGTAACAACTAGGTACAAAATAAATAAATGAACTAACAGGAAACCCAAAGTTCATATTAGCAGAACAGTTAAAGAAGTAAAAACAGGTGGCTAACTTGAAGAACCAAAAGCGTTAAAAATCTCTATACTAATTGTGAGTAATGTGCTAAACATTTGCTGATAGTACTTATTACAATATTTAACTAACTCATGACATGTTTTGACATTTTATTGCCCTGAGACTTAATGTAAAATTTTTATACAGAAATTATCAAAATCAGAATTCTTCTATACTTAAAATTTGCCAAGCACCTTCTAAATACTACCACTTTCACATATATCATTTCGTTTTACTCTCAACAAATTTATAGAAGAGAAACTAAAAATCAGAGTAACCTTAGATGTATGCCTAAAACTGGAATACCATAAAAAGTGTTAATTATAATTTTAAAAATCCCTGGAGTATCATTTTAATCCAGGTGAAAACAGATATTATATTTATGAAAGCATATTTTTATTAAAATACTAAATCACCAGAATTCTAGAATACCATGTTCTAATTAATGCTATAATTTGGACAACTAAAGAAAAAATAGTTTCAACTATGTTATCAAAAAGATGTTAAAATCAGTAATAACATACATTAACAGCATGTGCCCTTTCATACAATACACTGAGAAGGGTGTATTACCTCTGTGGTATTCTTGCCAAAATTCTATAACCTCATGAGAGAACATCAGGCAAATGCAACTCAAAAACATCCTATGAATAACTAACCAGTACTGCTGAAAAGTGTCATGACCATGAAAGACAAAGAAAGACTGAAGAACTGTCCTATTCATTTCTTATTCTTCTAATATATTCAGGTCATCATTTTTCAGATCAGTAGTCAATACATAGTACTGGATGAATACACGTAGGTTTGAGAAATAGGAATAATTCCATATTGCATCGAAAATATTAGATACACTCTATGATGCAAGCTTGATTTTATATTATTTGCAATTGCCCCCTTATGAATCAATCAAACAAACAAAAAACCTATGAACCAGAGACTCCAGTTAACTGACTGCAAATTACATTAAGCCAAATTTATACTCCAACTCTCACAAAGGCTTTATGTTTTTCTATATAAGTATCTCAGCTCAGATTATTAGATTTGTGATGGTTATTTCTATTGTCTAAACAGAAAAGCAGACAAAGAGAAGAAAACAAAAGGGCAGTGTGTGCATGTGGAACTGAAGCAGGAAGGAAGGAAACACTATTCCCTTAAAGCACATTCATTAACCTGGGAATGCGACTAGATGCTCCAGGCTAGAAATGGGCAGCTTGTTTCTAAACAGATTTTAATTTTTAGGCCAATGGAATAGGTCAGATGCAGTTCTCTCACCTGGAGGCCCTGTCCCAGAGCCTACCTGCCCCAAGGCAGTACTGAGTGTCTGCTGGTAATGGTCACCTTTGGGTAAATGCAATCGCCAGGCGGTCACTCAGCTCTGTGTATTCTGATCCCAAGGACCAGTCATAAAAGTTGGGTAAGATCTCACAATGGGGTGAAGGGGATTCCTTAGATATTTTTTAGAAGTGAGAAAGACATTAAAATAAAAACATTTTTTTTAAGTAGCAGTAGGAGGGGGGATATCTATGTTTGAAATAAAATTCTAATAAATAAAGATCAGTTTTACCACTTAATTAAGGTTGGGTGGAGGCATGTATGTTGGTCCAAATGTGACACTCACAAGACAAAAGCTCAGACATGAGAACGATCTCCTGGGAAATTAAAACGCCTGTCTGGGGGGAGCACAGAACAGAGCAGGCCTCAGAGCTTCCACACGTGGAATGAAAACAAGCAAAGATGAACCAAGTCTGACTGATGCCCAGGCATTTCCCCAACCTCAGATTAGCAGGGTATTAGTGTAGGCAGGTCTCAGCTGTCCATGAAAATGAGAACACATTTTAAAAGCTGTGTTTGAATTTTAAAGGTATTCAACATTTCTAGTATTGTTTACTAAAAAAGGTCAACACTTGAGTGTTTGATTTATGCATGGCAGAACCTCAGTCTCAAAGCACTAGGTTTTCACATGGCATTTGCTGAGAATGTGTTAAATGCATAGTTCCAGAGCCAAGAATATGATTTTCAGTGAATGCATTATTAAAGGACCTCTGCTGTGCCCCCCACTGGGAGATAGAGATGAGGCGGCAGTAACCCTGCCGTCTGAATGTGAAGGGACACTGACTGACTGAGTCATTCACTATAAACTCTAACAGTAATAACCCCAAACCCACATTATGCTGTACCTCTCTTCAGTTCCCTTTTGACCATTATGGAAATAAGGAAAATGGAAATGTTTGAATAAAACTCACATAAAACTTTAGTTCCAAAAACATGGAGATTTTTGCCTGCTATCTTCTTCTATATTCCAGATCTGCATAAGCATTCACATCAATCCTCAGATTTTCTTGCAAATCAAGAGTTTAACATACTCCTTCCAATATGATTTGAGTTCAAAATCATTAAATGCTCATGCAAGTAATTTTTTATTAACTGAAGCAGAAATAATATATAATACATACTAATTTTATGACAGTGAGAGGAGTTATTCACTTCAGTAAGCCAAGAATATCTGTTGCATAAATTAAAAATCTTAGGAGTAAGTCCAGTGTTTTAATAGACTATGGAATAGCATGAAATGAATGCCAGGTAAATTTTGACTAGAACATAGGAGAGCCTTCCTTTATCATTCAGGAAAAATACTTCTCTATAATATGCAAATTCCCTGATAAACTCAGCAATTATGCTTTTTATATAAATATTTTCACTTGGAAATATGTTTTCTTTAAATTGATTCCTTACTGCATTTTAATACACAACTTGACTTATAGACATTAGATTTACATAGAACTTTTGTAGTATATATTCTTTGCATAAAGCCAAGTGAATCGGTGATAAAGATTTCTATTCTGTTTAG
This sequence comes from Mormoops blainvillei, assembly GCA_004026545.1. Classification (NCBI taxonomy): domain Eukaryota; kingdom Metazoa; phylum Chordata; class Mammalia; order Chiroptera; family Mormoopidae; genus Mormoops; species Mormoops blainvillei. The sequence goes on along the minus strand of PVJD01000867.1, from coordinate 77,532 downwards.
ATGTGGGGAGCAAATAAATGACCAGTATTCTCATATACATGGTAATATATGCCTAATTTTATATAATACTTTTCCCTTAAAAATAAGAATATAAAAAATTTGTCTTGAAAAAATTTCAGAAGACAGATTTTTAAATTACCCTTTAACTTATACACTTTCCAAAACCACAGAACACTTATATTAAAAGAGCTGGTGCTGACACAATTTGCTTCAACCCCATAAATATGTATACTGCTTCCAGTGCACACCCTCCCCCATGCTCTGCGTAGGTGATGCAAGATGAATGAGGCACTGTCCGTGCTTTCGGCCTTAGAGGAGCCCACTCCTGGGCGGGCAGAAGAGACACATACACAACTGTCTGTAATGTACTGGAACTACACTCTAGTGGTATGAATAAAAGGCTCTGGCAGCACAGAAAAAATAGCAAAAGTTCTGTAAGGGGACATGGGAAAAGGGAGGGAAGAGGCCCAGCAAAGGAGATGACATTTGAGCTGGACCTTAAAAGGATCAGTGAGGTTAGACCAGGTAGAGAAGAGCCAAGTCAGGGGGAAAAATCAGCTCATGCATACCAAGTTCTTAAAATTAGACTTTTAAGGTGTTTTACTTTGAAAAGATTTAAGTCTGCAACGTCTAACATGAAATAAAAATCACAGCATAGATGGTTTCTTTCTCACTAGCCCGTTCTTCCTACCAACCACCCGAGATATATAGGAAGCACATCTACTAAGGAGGGGCCTTGAGTACCTTACCCCGTAGGCCTGGGACTGAGAGTGCTACCACTGAAATGAGTAAAAGCAACTGCAATTACCCCTTTTCAGTGTGACTAAAACACAAGTTAAATCGATCTTCTTAAGAAAGTTTCTGTTATGAAAAAAGTCTGCAAATCGACTACAGGTTTTGTAAGAATTTTGCTTGGTGCTAGAACCTAGTAGTCAGAAGGGAGGGGAGCAAGGAGAAACTGGTCATTTTCTTTCAGTAATTTAATCACACTGATATCATAAGTGGAGATGAAGGCTGGCTCATCTTCTGCCACAGAAGAAAGAGGAAGGGGGAAGGTGAAGTTCCTGGGGTAGGTCTGGAGAAAGAGAGCAGTTCTGGGAAGTCCCCTTCTTCAGTTGGGTTCTAGGAATGGCTCTAAGCCCCAAGGAGTCTAATGCTCAAGTGAAGATGACCAGTAAATTGCTGAGAGACCAAGAGGAGGACAAGATTCTGGTCTGTTTCCACAGTGCCTAGAAGCTAACTACCTAAGGGAAGTTAGAAGCTAACTACATAAGAAGTTAAAAACCTAAGGGAGACTTAAATTAGCTAGAATCCAAATATAATAAATCATATTTTGTTTATTCATATTTTATAAAATGAAGTTAATTCATTCTTATTGCTATTTTTTCAAAGATGTGTACATGGATGTGTGAAGGTATGTGTGAGTGTACCTATAAGTGCAAGAGAGATAGGGGTTAAAAAATAAATAAGCCAAGTATGGGAATTATGTTCACTGTTTGATTTTCTTTGAGCCACCTACATGTAGAGTCAAGTTGTAGGAAGAATTACTTAGGAGGGCATGCCTTGGAGGGTTAACTCTTTTTTTTTTTTTATTCCCCATGTGAAAGAAGGCAGCTTCGGAAAGCTAAGCATTTGGCTTCTTAGATCCATGTGGCGCGCACACCTCAGGTACCTCGGATTTGGCCTCAGGCTTCTAGTTCTGGGCCTGCCTCTGAATCAATGTGTGGACATGAGCTGGTCACACCTTTTTCAGGTAAAAGCAAAGAGTAAGGGTTGGACTAGACACTTCTCATGGCTGTTTTCTTCTCTAGTGTTCTCTGATTCAGTACCACAATGTTCTTTTCTAAAGTGTTTCCTCCCTCCTGGGTTTTAGATATTCACATTTTAGAAGCACTGTAATAATAACAATGCCCCATCTAGTGTCAAAACAGGGAAAACTGGTGCAGGAGTGCAGGGCGAGGAGTGGCTCTCTGGGCTCTCTCGGCCTCAGGGCTCAGCCTGACGGTCGGCATAAATGCTGCCCCAGTGAGCTCTGTTGTGTGCCACCGACCCACCCTGGGGACGCAGGACGTTTTTTAAGAGGCTGTGTTTTACAGCTTTTATGTGTGATATACACCCCTGGCACAAGAGGACTTTTATTAAGGTGGCACAAAATAATCTTTCCTCTTATATTTACCGGCAGCTATCACTCACCACGAACATAAAGGAGCCTCAGGGGTCGGAGGCAGGCAGGCGGCACCTTCCTGAAGGAAGAGCAGAACAGGGACTGGCTGTGCCTCAGCCAGGTTCCGGCATCTCACTGAGGCTTCTCACAGGCGCGGACCTGGCGCTTCAGTGGGGTTTTAATCACTTCACTGTTCTCTTTTTCTTTCTTTCTTTCCAAATGCTCTCAGAAGGAAAACACCTCTGACTGGTTGACAACTAACCACAGACTTAAAACTTCTTAGGTTCCATACCATTCTGTCCCTCTTCTTACTTAATGGCATTCACGGGAAAGAAACCAAGGCGGGAAGCAAGCATAAAGCCTGGGACAATGTATGGCCATTTGAGCAAATGATGTGTTTTATTCCCCTGTGCTTATTTTTTCTCCATTAAGTGCCAAGGCAATTTCCTTTAATTTTTTTCTATTGCCATGTGAAAATCACTTCATTCTGGAACCTCTCTCCCCAGCTCCCAGGGCCCAGGTCAGTTCAGTGGAATACTCGTGGAGTCTCACTGCACAGCAGGCATTGCTTTTCTGGGTGAAAGAAATGAGCCCAACCTCAGAAATTCGCCATCATGCTGCCAGTCCTGCTCATAGGCCTGTGACACTGATTACTAGATGCACATTTTACTTCTTGTGACCACGTTCTCAGTGGCAGAGATTTTTCTCCTTATTCTTAAGCCCGATCCTTTCCACGGCCGAGCCCATCTCAGCAGCTGCGTGTCTTTCAGGATGCTCCAACGCTCTCTGGGCTGATGGCTCTAACTGCCCACCTGCTTGTTAAGCTGCTTTGATTTCTTCTAACCTGCTGCCTCTCTGTGACCCTCATCACTAGTCTGCCTTCTGTCCTTACCTTCTAGGCAATCACTGGGAATTCTACCATCTACTAGCCCAATGCAACTTCTGCCCAACTCTCAACCTGGGTTTGCCAGTTTAATTTGCTTCTACTGTGATCCACATGCCAAAATCAGCTTGATTCCAGTTGTCCCAAATTGTCCCTAACTCCCTTATTGCACAACCCCATATGGTCTCTGCTCAGTTTCACTGATGCAGTCCAGGTCTGGCAGCTGTGGTGTTCTCGAGTACAATCGTGACCTGGTAACCAGCAGCTGAGGTGGCTCAAACAGCAAATTTGCCCTAGAAGCCCACTGGAATCTAGTGGCCTCTAAAAATACTAAAGAAAGAAAACATCTGGAATATTTGTTGAAAATCTAGAATACTTAATTGTACATAATGGGGCCTCAAACTTTTTGACAAATGAGGTAAAGATATCTTTTAAATAACGTATTGCCAATGTTCATAGTTATGATTGAATACCGTAAGCTTCAGGATAGGGAATGATTCTGGTTTATATCTTTATACTCAGGACCCCACACAGTGCCTGGAATAACGTAGGGCTGATAAACATTTATAGAATCAAAATGCCTTTGTTGAGAAAAGTATGTCAAAGGCACTTTTGGAGGATATCTAATTTCCCAGGAGTTTAGGTATGTCAGGACACCTTAAGAGGCCCAGAAAAAACTATCAGATCAGTAGACCCCTAAATCTACATGCTATAGGCAGTTGTGTGTGGAAGTCTATTCTATGGGTGTGAACAACACAGGAGAGGCATGAGAACTGTGCAGGACAGTCTGTGACCTAATACACATTCCCCTCCTGCTGGGATCATCTATACCTTCAGGTTTGACCCAGGTTGTAGGAGATCCTTCTGATCAGCTACTTACTTTATAAACAAAAACAGGTATCTGGGTTTGACCAAGCATCTCATTGTCTGAAACACATATGAACATGAAACAGACTGCTACAGGCCCTCCTTTGGAGCCCAGCACAGCTGCTAAACACAGGTGGATGGTCATAGGCTAAGAATGTAATGCTCTTAGTGACTGGTGTAAGGCTAGTGGTTTAGAGCATTTAAATTTTTTGTTCTTTTTACTCCAAGTAATCCAGAAATGTAGGGAACACCATACTTAGGTCAATCAATGGAACATGATTTTCAAAGTACATTAACACTCATTTCACATTAAATATAAAGCATCCATTTTTTAAATGCTCACAGCGATCCATGCTTATAGTTGAGTAAAAAGGCATGAACAGATATAGAAATGTTTAGTTCTAGCTGTGGTTCCGACAGTCATCTTCAGAGATGAATTTTCACAATGAATGTTGCAATTAAGACAGTAGTATTTACTGAAAGGTAAACCATAACTGCATAGCCACTTGAAACGTTATTGAACAAGAGTAATTTATACTACAGCTGGTGCACTGCATTTTAGCCCTGCTTTGATTTTATCAGCATTTGTCAGTTAATCAACTTGAACCTTGTAAAACATGTTCACTTATTCGTGGAAACAAGCAATTGCTTGCAGACTTTGAAGGAAAGGTCGTTTAATAATTTGCTAATTGTGCAAAGATAGATTTAAATTTTAAAAAAAGGTAAACACTCATTACCACTGAGTATAAATCGAACTTTATTTCAGATTAACCTTGCTAACTTAAATATGGTCAATGGCTTCACCTTTTGTTTTTTTAGACAAAATAGCAGAAAAGTTGACAGAAAGAAATTAATCTACCTTCAGGTTTTAAAAATTTATTTTAAGAAACTTTTTATTGCCACCTTTGCCATTTCAATATGTTGCTAGCCTTGAGGCCATAGTTGTAAACAAATTAACCATATTTTCTTGCCTGGAAAGTGAAAGAGAAAAAAGACAAAGCAAAAGAAACAAGAACTGGAGAACACAAAAAAGCCATGCTATGGCAATGTTCTGTTTCTTTCCTTTTCTTCCTCTTTTTTTTTTTTTTTTATTTACTTCAACTAATGCGTCATTCCCCAAGATGAGCCGTCAGCTCTCTACTCTGGCCTACTGGTGCATTTTCAATTAAGTAAATGAGAAAGAAACTGAGTCTACCTCTCTCTTCTGGCAACCCATGCACGAGCAAACTCACCAACTCTTCTGGCAACCAAGAAAGCACTTGAACTTACTGCCACAGCGTCACCACCACCAACCACTCTGCAGTCATCTAAAGGACTCCACCAAGTTTAAAATGGGTAACATACCTCGGAGAGCAATTTCTACCCTGGGGTCTGCTGGGCTGAACCGAGAAATCCGCACCATCTTAGAAATGTAAGTGAAACTTAAAAGGAGCTGGCATGCCTTGAGGCATCTGTAAGAATAAGAATTTTGCAGGGAGTTTACAAAGACAATGCTTGTTGAATGGAGATGGGTCTTGCTAGACCCAGTCTTGGCAAACTGCTTTGCAGCAGAGCTCCTTTTATAAGAGTTATGAGGCCCAGGTTGCTCTCTGCCTGTTCAAACTGGCTTATCAATCCATTCCATTCCATTCAGTTCTCTCCCTTCTAAATAAGTCATTATTACAGGCACATTTCCCTAAGCAGATGCAAACACTCTTTTCCTGTGTGAGACTCCCTTGGGCAAATTAAATTTCTTGGAAAAGGGTCAAGGAGCAATCAAAAAAACAAACCTACTGAGAAGCAAGCCCGTGGTTTCAGGGGATCGCGCAGGCCACAAGGCACACTTTAGACATGCCTGGGCAGCACACCGAATCTGACGGGCCAGTTATTGGGAGCAAAATCATGGTATCTGCAGCCAAAGTTTTTTTGTGGTCATAACAAGTAGGTTTATTTATTTATTTTTACCAGCTTTAATGAGGTATAATTGACAAATAAAATTGTATCAATTTAACGTGTATATGTGATGATGTGATATACATATATAGTGAAATGATTACTGCAATAAAGTTAGTTAACACATATATCACTTCACATAGCTGCCTTTGTGTGTGTGTGTGTGTGTGTGTGTGTGTGGTGAGGAGGGTTTATTTTTTATGGGAACAAATCTGATAGTCAATGGAAAATTCCCTTGTCTAACGTTTCTAAATAAAAACTGCTAATCAAATTCTAATTTCTTAATAAAATTGTAGTAAAACTTTTATAAGGGAAAGGTTACTATAAAATTGCTATCTTCTGTTTTCATCATCTTATCTAACAAATGTGGAATATTTCTGAAATAGATTCTCCTTATTTTATTTTTTCCTTTGACACAAAGGAAGAAAAGTCCCTCTTACGTTCTTTTATCATTTGCTTTCATTAACCTCAGCTTCAGTTAGCTCACTTCCATATATCAAGAATCTTTTCAAAACAGAAGAGACAAGAGGTAATGCAACACTGGGGAGGGAAGCTGCTTGGTGACATCATAGCTGCTTCCTGGCAGGAGTTATTTCTACCTAAAGCATATACGCCATATTAAGAAGCCACAGGGAAAAATGAATGGATGTGGATGGCAGTTCATTTGTTTCCTTACCATCTCAGAACACTGCAAATAAGTTTGCGTGTTTCCATTCAAACGGTTCCATTATCTTGGAGGTCTTAATCATTTCTAATAGCAGTTTCTGAAGTGTTCAGAGCTTGTGCTTAAGGAGCATTATTGGTATTCAAAGTAGTCATACTGCATTAAGCAGATTTACAGCCTTGTTCATGGTTATCCTTGATCATCTTTATTTAAAAGTAAGTTTAGGCTGATGAGGTGGCGTAAACACCCTCCTCTGTTTCAGCCTGTTAGTCATGCCACGGCAGAACAGCTGGCTCTGCTGGGCACCCTCACTCTTCTTCAAATGAAACTCAAGTTGGCAACTTAAAAGGCGAGGGGGAGCAGGTGGCGTTGAACTAGGAAAAAAGTTTAAAAAGGCAGCCTTGTTTTAAGATGTACCTGGGATTTAGTCTTATTCGGGAAAGGCGAGGCCAACAGATTAAGGCACACTTGCTGCTGAAGAGACAACCTGCCACTCACAGTTCCCAAGGGGAGGGAGCATGCAAGGCCGCGTTGAGCCAGGAGGGGCCACACTACAGGTCTCAGGGTGGGTCAGGAGCGGAGGAAGTGAAGGGAAGGCTTACTGTGGTTCCCACACGAAAGGCAAAGCAAGGCAGGGCAAGAAGGTGCGGGATTGGACAGTTTAAATAATTTCAGTGGTTTTTGTGGTACCGGGGGTTTTCAGCTGGTGGATAACAGGCCCTCGGGTGATTTAGGGAAGGAGGATCCTGTTCTGGACTGTGGGAGCCTGGTAAGATGAGGCTGGTGGGGACTAAGACTCAGGATTGGTTGGCGTGCATATCAAAGGTGTGATCCCAGGCAAGCTGTTTGCTATCTCTAGGCATTAGGGCACCCTGGGAAGGTCAGCGCCTCCACCTAGGGTCTGCACTGCCCCAAGATGTCAAAGTGTTATAATACAGAAAATAAATACATGATTAATATAAGCCTGCTTGAAACACTGCCATAAAAAGCATAAAAACAGAGCTGCTCAGACTTTACGGTGCGTAAGAATCACCTGGGTATTTTGTTAAAGTACAGGCCCTGATTCATTAGATCACGTGAGGGTTGAGACACCGTGTTTCTAATAAACTCCTTGGACCATACTTGGAGTACTTACAGCCGAGAATGTATCACTGAGAGTCTTCTATCTGAGCTCTCTTCTGCAGGGAAAAGGGAACCCTGTCTTGAATCAGATACTGTTGGACACTGAATACACAGTTTTCATCTTGTTTTGCTTGGACAATACCCTTTGTTCATAGAAAAAATTATCCCAATTTTATAAGCGAGGGAACTGAGATTCAGGGTGGTCAAGTAACCTGCCCCAGGTCACTTACCTAAAAATTGTAAGATATAAATGTATCTGGCCGATCCCTCCCCACCCCGCAAGCATAGCTACAGATGGTACCACTGTGACAGAAAAGTCTTTGTTGGTAAAGGCTTCCTAAAATATAAAGTCCATGGACTTGAAATGTGGCCCAGTTACAACCTGACTTCTAGCAAGAAGAGAGATTGTAAATGATGTTCATTATCTCAGAACCAAAAATAAATGGTGCTGACTAAATGTTATATTTCACTATAGCCATTTGAGAAACACTTCAGTGGTACATGGATGTGGTGAGATACAGGTACTAAAAGTTAGTCTTCCGCCCACCTATTCCTAGTTCCACTGCTCAGAGAGAACTACCGCTAGGTTTGGTAGCCTTCCAGAGCTGTTCTGTGCAAATAAACTTTTTTAAACAAATTCATTCACCCAGTCACTCTAAGGCGGGAGGCAAAACAGTAAATTAAACACACAAAATCCCTCACGGAGCTTACGTACCAGTAGGAGAGACAGGTCATAAACAAATGAGTAAAATATATATTATATCAAATGGGGATAAATGCTAATGGAGAAAAAGCCAGGAACAAGAGGAGGAGGTATTTGCAATTACAAATACAGTGGTTAAGAAAAGTCTCATTGAAAAGATGGCATTTGAATAATACATAAAGGAGGTAATCCTATTCCATGGTAATCTTTCCTTTTAGCAATCTGTTAAGGCCCTGACCAGATCAGAACTTTTAGATCCTATCTTAATCTTTTTAAAGGCTCCACAGCACTCCACTGTTTGCATACACCATACTGATGGGCATCTTGTTATTTGCATAAATGGAATGTTTTAGATAATACTGGTATAATTTGTTAGGTTGAGAAGTTGGGGATGCAAGTCCAGGCTGCACCTCTCTACCTAGGTGACCATTTTTATGTCACTGAGTATTTATTGACATCCTTTTTTTATCTATTAATAGTCTGGCCTGATGAGGTTTTACTGTTTCCTGCCACATCTTAGGCTGTTACTGTCCATCAGGTGCAAGGGCATGTCCAGGAGCTTCCCTACCTAGAGGCCAAGGTGATGTCCTGCTTGCAACGCTTTTCCTCAGTGCCAGGCTACTTGTGACCCCCGCAGAGTCAAATAAAAAGTTCAACCCTCCAGGTGACAAGTTTTCCACATTCCTCACAAAGGCAGTATGAGGAAAATTTTAGGGAACAATTTTCCCTCTGGCCTCTGTGCATGATCTTCTCCCTTAGGGGAAAGCATACAAGCTGCCTTACACAAAGACAAACAAAAAGTCCTTACTTTCCAGTTCGATTTATTTACATGGATACAGATGTTTAGCACTGGACCATATGACTGAGCAGGCTTCGCATTTAATGAAAGATTAATTTATTCATTTAATTATTATCTGAGGCAGTACCTGGAATATGTCAGCACTTTGCCAGGCTCTATAAGGGGAAAATTATCATTGCAATATGATTCCTGTCCATGTCACCTTCTAGGCATTTAACAAAGGACAAGTTCAAAATCAACTGTGATTCAAGGCTAAGTGGTATAGGACAATACACCAGGGATTAAAGAAAAGGGAGAATGCTTTGGTCCCTCTGAGCTGAGATAAGTATAGGTAGGGGTGGAGGTGGAACAAGGGGGCTTTGAGAAGGGATGAGAGCGTGAGGGTGAGTGAGTGAGTGTGTGTGTGTGAATATGGAAACAAAAGAGGAGCAGCAAGTGCACTGTAAGCAAAGGCTCCGGTGAGGGAAAACACAAGCGTTGTAAAGGGAGCATGAAGTGGCCCAGCAGAGCTCAGACACAGAATGTGGGGAGCACTTGTAGATGACAGGAGATGCTGGCTGTAGTGAGATTGGCAGAGGATCCTGAGGCCCCATCTTTGTTATCAGATAAAGGATACATAGATGAGTTCTGAAAGATATCAAGAAAAGCACCATCAACTTCTTCCTCTGGTTTTCGTTTTGCTTTTTTTGCAGGAGTATTTGTATACTTTATTTTATAACCTCTATTTCTAAGTTCAGTAATTTTTTAAACTGACTTAATACTTATCCAAGTAATACATGCCTGTATGTTAAAAAAGCAAATAACATTGTAAGGCCTATAACCCAGAACAGGGAACCCCTACCCCTCATGTCCATACCCACTCCCTTCTACTCCTCAGAGGAAACCACTTTGTTGTTGTTGTTTGCTTCCATAATGAAAGGTATTTATTGGCCAGAGTGAGTAATGTCTATAGTGGTACAATTTTTACCCCAACAATTTTTCTCAGTTTGATTAATCTAGGGGCTTGATCAGGGCAGAAGACTAGCCAGCATTTCTAACCTACCCTTCCCCTGCAAGGAGGTTGAATCCTGTCATGTGAGAGGAAACCACTTTTAATTTTTATTATGATATTTAATTCCATGTATTTAAGTAATGTGCACATAGTGTTATTTATTAAGTTTTCATTTTCAGAGATTATCTAATGTCTTAATACTATGCAAAATGAGAAAAATGTAACACTTTTATCTGGTTACGACCTCCCAACAAGCTTTCTTCCCCCATCTTTTCAGGAGATTAAGTAGCAATTGGAGGGTAAACTCATATTCTACGTTTACTAGTGAAATCATGTAATATTGTTACTGTTGAGCAACATAGTTTACCAATACACTTCCTATCTTGTTCAATATTTTATTTTTCCTCATGTTGTCTTTTATTTCTTCTTTCTGTATGCTTATCTATTACTCACTGTTCCTGAACTATTTAAAGGAACTACAAAAGCCCTACTAAAACCATTGTTTCTGTGATCAACCCAATCGGGCAATCTGTCACACCTGTTTTCACCCTCTGGGAGCCTCCCAGTCACTCCCTCTGATCTATCAGTTTCCCAGGCCAGCTGCCCACCTGTTGTCCTGGGGCTTCTTTTTAACACCATCTTGCGAAATCCCTGTGCCTCTCGCCTGTGTTGTGTCCCCCGTTTCCTGGATCCCATGGTTTCCTCTTTCTTGGTTTACAGCCTCATTTTTGTAGAGCACATTCTCTAGAAGCTTCCTGAGAAAAGGTACATGGGAGGTAAATTTGTTGAGACTTTCCTTGTGCGTCTGAAAATGTCTTAATGTTTTAATTCTACTCTTACACATGTTTGATAGTTAATCTTGTAATTGAATTCCCAGTAAAAAAGTCATTTCCCCCAGAATGTTAACGGCTGTGCTTCGCTGGCTTCTACTTTCCAGTGTTGCAGTTGAGAAGTTGGATGCCATAAAATTCCTGATCATTTAAATGTGATGTGCTTTATTTCTCTGGAAGGTTTTGAAATCTTCTTTTTAATCCCTGGTGTTCTGAATTCTCATAGTTAAAGAATCTTAATGATTCTCTTTTAAAAAAAATCTATTATTCTGGGCATTTTCTCTTCCCTTTTAACTCCTGTTAAATTCCTGTGATTCAATTTAAATTAATTTTTCTTGTATTATTGTTTGATACTTATTTCCCCACTACTTTCTATTGTTTTCTATTTCTGGAACTCCTATGGTAAAACGCTGAACCCAATGAACTGGTACACTACATTTTTTAACTTCTTTTCTCTCAACCCCTTCCTCCTCCATTGTACATCTTGGTCTGTTAATCTACTTTTGAGAATGTTTGCTTCACTTTATCCTCTACACCTCTCAGTACATTTTTTTTTCAGTTTAATTTACAAGATCTTATTCTTATTTTCTGATTATTCCTTTTTTTATAGACTGCCCTCTTTATATCATGGATATAATACTATCTCTCATCATAGTATAGATTTTTGACCAAGGCATATCATAAGTAAAATGACAAAGGTTAAAGACAAAAAGAGAATCTAAAAGTAGTACGAGAAAGGCAGTTACTTATAAGGGAGCTCCCATAAGACTGTCAGCTGATAACTCAAGAGAAACTTTTCAGACCAAAAGAACTGGACACAAAATATTTAAAGTGATGAAAAGCAATAAATTAAAACCACGACTATTCTACCCGTCAAGGCTATTATTTAAAATTGAAGGAGAGATAAACAAGAAAAATCTAAAGGGGTTCATCACCAGCAAAGCAGTATTGCAAAAAGTGTTAAAGGGACTTCTTTAATCAGAAGAAGGAAAAAAATAATTCTGAATAATAAGATGACAATAACTACATAGCTATATATAAACATTTTAAATGTAAATACAGTAAATGCCTCAATAAAAAAAACATAAGATAGCTGAATGGGTAAGAAAACAAGACCTATATATACCTTGGTTCCAAGAGACCCATCTCAGATTGAAAGATACACACAGATTAAAAGTAAAGGGATAGAAAAAGGTATTTCATGCAAATGGAAAAGAAAAAAAAGGTGATGTAGCAGTACTTATATCTGACAAAATTTAAAACCAATGCTATAATAAGAGACAAAGAAGGACATTACATGCTGATAAAGGGATCAATCCGACAAGATTTAACCCTTGTGAACATTTATGCACCTGATATAGGAGCACCGAAATATATAAAGAAAATATTGATAAACACAAAGGAAGAGATAGAAAGTAATAAAGTCATGGTAGGGGATTTTAACATCCCATTGTAATCAATGGATAGATATTCCAGACAACTAACAAGAAAACAGTGGTCTTAAACGACACACTAGATCAGATGGAGTTTATTGGTATCTTCAGAGTATTTCACGCTAAAGTAGTAGAATATACATTCTTTCCAAGTGCACATGATACATTTTCTAGGACAGACCACATGTTAGGACACAAAACAAGTCTCAGTAAATTTAAGAAGACTGAAATCATATCAAGCTCTTTTCTGATCATAATGGTATAAAACTAGAAATCAATCATAAGAAAAAAACTGAAAAACACAAAAACACATGAAGGTTAAATAACAAGATACTAAACAATGAATGGGTTAATAATGGGATCAAGGAAGAAATTAAAAGATACCTTGAGACAAATTAAAATGAAAACTCAACAACACAAAGTCTATGGGCCACAGCAAAAGCAGTTCTAACAGGGGAATTCCTGACAATACAGGCCTACCTCAAGTGATGAGAATGATCTCAAATAAACAATCTAACTTTACAGCTAAAATAGTAGAAAAAGAACAACAAAAGAAGGAGGGAAATAATAAAAATCAGATCAGAAATAAATGAAAGAGAGTGTAAAACAATACAAGTAATCAATGAAATGAACAGCTGGTTCTTTTAAAACAGAAATAAGATTGATAAACCTTTAACCAGACTCATCATAAAAAAAAGAGAGGGGACCCCAAAAAATTAAATCAGAAATAAAAGACAACTGACAACTGACATCGCAAAAGTGGCAACTGACACCACAGAAATACAAAGGATTGTAAGAAAATACCATGAACAATTATATGCCGAGAAATTAGACAATCTGAAAGAAAAAGGTAAATTTCTACAAACATACAATCTTCCAAGGCTGAATTAAAATGAAACAAAATCTGAACAGACTGATTACTACCAACAAAATAAAATCAATAATCAAAAAACTCCCAGCAAACTAAACTCCTAGACCAAATGGTTTCTTTCACAAGTGAAATTTACCAAATATTCAAAGATTAATTAACACATATCTTTCTGAAACTATTCCCAAAAAATTCAAGAGAAGACTCACAGCTCATTTTATGACACCATTATCCTGATTCCAAAACCAGACATAGACATTACAGAGAAAGAAATTAGACAACAATATTCCTGATGAATGCAGATGTAAAAATCCTCAACAAAAGATTGGTAAACCAAATTCAGCAATTCATTTAAAAGATCATGCACCATGATCAAGTGGGATTTATTCCTGCATGCAAGTTTGGTTCAATATCCTCAAGTCAATTAATGTGATACACAACATTGAAAAAATGAAAGATAAAAATGATATAATCATATTAAAGTAGATGTACAAAAATCATTTATGTACAGGCATCACATCACTGATAAGCTGATCACCTAGAAGCAATCATCAGCTACTCGGGAGAGATGAAGAAAGTTCTTATAGGTAATTAGAAAAAGCAGTATGAAAATGGGGGGCAGAAGGAAGCCTGGTTAAAAATTAAGGAAAGTACTTAGATCAGTTGTTTAACCTTTTTGGAACACTGTTTAACTACAAAATCAGAAGGTTGGATGAAGTCCCTCCAGATGTTCACTCTAAAGAGCTCTCTGACTAAATAATTTTTGAACGTTCATGTTTTGTCTCATGCCCTCCCCCTGCCCATTCAAGGTGCTGGTTTAATTTTGTTTTACCTAGAATATTATAAATCTATTTGCCTAGAAATGCCCCCCACTTTTTTTTCCCCTCAGATACTAATCATTAACATATTTTGAAAAGGATGCCTAAGTTGATCTGCAATTATGCCTTCTGTAATGTGTTTCTTTGAGTTTTCCAACTTTAGCTAAATGTTTTTGTTAAGAAAAAACAGGAAACATACCAGAAGTTTTATTCACTGATACTTTCGCTTATAGTATTACAACTTCTACAATGGGAGAGAAATCTACCACAATTTCAATGAAACTAGACATTTCAAAGAACTGTTTAATATCTCATCTATGTGATACCATCAATATTTTGGGCAGCTGATGACCAAAGCATTGGCTGAAGTACTCCCAGTTCAGTGGATTTGATTTGGTTATGGAGGTAGATAATTGAGACACATCTGACAATTCTGGCAATCGATGAATGAAATGAATCAACCATGTGGTGATTTTACTGGCTGGTCACTGATCAGTGTGACCTGAACAGAAAATAACTGTGAGATCAATTAATCCTGAAGCTGCAGGACTATGCCATGATGTTAAAATAAAACCCAAATGGACATTCATGATGAATAATTTTTAATGCTATAATTATAAATTACACAGTTAAATTTTTTTTTTATTGAATACTTTCAATTTTTCTATCAATCTACCAACACTTACTTTATCTGAAAGGAAGGAATTGTGCTAAATGTTACTGGGAATAAAAGGATGTATAATAGGAAAGAAGCCAAAGAACCTACCGAAAAAACACCCGGGAGCCAGATGCTCTGTAAGTAACTTTTCTCACAGCCTTGAATATGTCTTTGTTCCTACTTATAAAAATAATTATCTCCGAAGAGCTTATAGTTTAGTGGATTTTATTTACAAGTTTGAGATTTTCATTTAATGCTCCTTACACTACAAAATCATTCTTAATTTATCTACATAGTAGAGATAAAAGTAAATGAATATTTTGATGTTCTTTAATTAATTACATGCAATAAAATCCCCTTCTTCATCTTAATTGCAGGAATTCTACAAGAACTTGTTGTAATGTTTTCCATTTTCCTCTGGACATGTCTCTTTACACTAAGGGGTGCTAAGGTTTTAAAGTGTTGTAATTATTTCTATTTTTTCAAATATTCTACCCTCACAAAAATACTTTTTCTTCTTCTCTAAAGAAAATTTATCAAAATACAATTCTGTAGTAGCCAGAGAATGAGTGTGGTGGTAGCAGGGAGACCGAGTACCCTGGTTTATCCAGCACTGTGCAGGCCTTTCCACGCTAACACCTAATGCTGGATCAGTCCCTGACAAACCAAGACAGTGGCTGTAGCAATGAACCTCTCCGTCAAAAGTTGCAATTTCAAGCCTCCTATTAGAAGTACTCTCCTTTCATTGCTAAACAGCTGTAGAAAGCAATTAAACACCAGATGGATGAATGAATTTAATGACCTTTACATTTCCTTTACACCTGTGGTTCTCAATTCTGGCTTCTTACTAGAATCACGTGGTTAGGTTTTCAAAAATGATCCTATTCTCTGATATAACTGATCTGAAGGTGAGTCCCAGTCATCAGATGTGTTTGAAATTTCCCAGCTGATTCTAATGTAAGCTAATAAACACTACATTCATTCTGAGATTCAAACTAATGTAGATCTGGCAAAAGGCATTCAAAACAAGGAAAAAGATACTTTGTGATCTCCGCGTTTTTAAATATTATTACATGTGAGTTCCCATTTCCCAATTAAAACAAATGAGAATCCACAAACTGACTTTAAATGTATTCGCCTAGGGTTCCTGACATATGAGTTTCTCCCTTGTCATATTTTCATTCTGACTATCAATAACTATCATCTATTGACATAATTTTTGCAGAAGAAACTGTATTAGGCACTGTGGGGACATAAATATATAAAACTCAAGGTCCCTTCCTGTTGAATATATGAAGGATAACTAAATGATCAAACCAATGACCGCATTAGGGGAAATGTCTGTGGCCTGAGATGGTTAGAAAATCTGCACAGAGCAGGTGGGATTTTAAGAAGGTCTTGAATACTGGGTAAAATTTCTATGAGAGAGCCAGAAGGTGGAGTAAGGCAGTACTGAAGCCATCAGATTATCAAATTTAAATACATATACAGATAATAAAGTACACATTCTGAAAAATGCAACTATATCTAGGGGTGTACATAGCTCTACATGAGGTCTACTGCTGAGCAAGGGGTAATAATTAGTCTAATCACTTTTTTGGTGATAAGCACTTATGACATAGAAAAGAAGGTAGGCAGATGAAGCAGTGGTCCAACATAAGCATAAAGACGAGCTTGACCTATGACTTGGAGAACAAGCCACTGAAACAATTGCCTAAGTCCCCTCTCTCGAGCTGGGACTCCTGAGGGGAATCAGTCATCTGGGAATTGAGGCAAATGCTGCAGACATCATTGCCAAACCCCTGAGGTTCCCACTCTAGTTGATCAAATGACTCTTTAATGTTAAAGGAATACATTTAGAACAAAAATCACACAAACGTTATGTGTTCTCATATATGTCATGTTACGTGATCATAAATTATTAATTTTTTATTCCTTTTATAATACAATGGCTTTTTCTCTGTATTTCAGAATTAAAGCACTACTGTTCCTAAAATAGTTAATTTTCACACTTATTCCAATATCTGGTCTTCATGCAAGATATTAATGAAATGCCATTGAATGATCTGGTTATGTATCATCTCAGGAAGTCAGTTGACAAAATTAACATTTAAAAGGAGGCACCACTTGTTTTTCACACATTATTAACTTATATTACAATTCAAATAAGCTTACAGCTGGCAAAAAAAAAAAATCTCTCCTGTAAAGTGATCTCAAACATAATAGGCTTAATCAGAGATAAATTAAATTAGGCACTCATGCATACTATAGCATATTAATTCTGAGTAGTTATTAAGTACATTTTCTGTTATCAGTGGTGTGAACAACATTATATGCAAACAAATTCTTCAAGAGGGTAGCAAATAAAGTTTATGTTTGGAATGCTGTGTGCCTGACATTTTCCCATGCCTTCTTATAATGTTAAATAATCTTTTCTGCTAATGATAGCACTAGGTTAAGTCTCCATAAATGAGTTGACTTCACTCCCAGGCAATTAAGCAAAAGAACAGCAGGGAAAACTGCCAGAATGGTTTTGGATTTTCCAAAGGGAAGTTTCTACCTCTCTATGACAATTTTTAGAAGAAGACATTAGTACATAGCTGGGGCAAAATTGTCCAAAATATAAGGTAGTAAAGGATGCATCTCATCCTGTGTTTTGGGTAACCTGTGTTCCTTGAGAATATTTAAGTAAGACAATTATTAAGGTTGAAAGAAAACATAGGCAGTAAATCTCGGACATTTCGCATAGCAATATTTTTTTTTCCGATATATCTCCTAGGACAAGGGAAACAAACAAACAAAAAAATGACACTACATCAAACTAAAAAGTTTTTGCACTGAAAAAGAAACCATCAAAAAATGAAAAGACAACCCACTGAATGGGAGATCATATTAGCCAATGATGCAGCTGATAAAGGGTTAATGTCCAAATTTATAAAGAACTTAGGCATAGAAACATGGAACAGACTGAAAGTGACCAGAGGGGAGTGGGGAGGGAGATAATGGTGGGAAGAAGGGGTGGGTCTAGACAAAGAACATGTAAGAATGACCCACAGACATGGATGACAGTGTGAGAATTAATTGTGGGAGTTCGGGGTAGGATGGGTGGAGGAGGGCAAAGGGGAAAAAAATGGAACAACTGTAACAGAATAACAATTAAAAAATGATTAAAATAAAATTTAAAAAATCTTTAAAAAAGAACTTATAGAACTCCACGCCAAAATAACAAGCAATCTAGTTAAAAAATGGGCAAAGGACCTGAATAGACAGTTCTCCAAAGAAAGGGGACATACAGATGGCCAATAGACATATGAAAAGATGCTCAATGTTACTAGTCATCAGAGAAATGCTAATTAAAACCACAATGAGATATTACCTCAAACCTGTCTGAATGAATCAACAAACAACCAGTGCTGGTGAGGACATGGAGAGAAGGAACCCTTGTGCACTGTTGGTGGGAATGCAGATCGTTGTAACCATGGGGACGGCAGTATGGAGTTACCTCAAAAAGTTACAAATGAAACTGCCTTATGACTCAGTGATTCCACTTCCGGGAATATATTCAAAGAAACCTGAAACACTAATCCAAAAGAATATACAAAGCCTGTCCATAAAGTATACAACCATGTAATATGAAATATAGAGACATTTATTAAAGAAGATACAAGATATAAGAAACACTGTACACAGGACAATGATGCCTCAGTCCCCTTCAAAGTAGGCACCTTGGGACCTCACCCAGTTCTTCCAATTGCCATCAGCCGTCCCATAGTATTTTCCTGAATCTCAGCAGTGGTCTGAAATCTCTTCCCTTTCAAAGGTGATTTCATTTTGGGGAAAAGCCAGAAGTCTCAGGGCACGAATTATTGCCTGTAGGGGGACTGAGTCACCTGGGTGATTTGATGTTTTGCCAAAAAACTCTGCATAAGACAGGCCGCATGAGTGGGGGAGCATTGTCATGATGAAGCTGCCAATCACCAGTTGCCCACGGCTGCAGCCTTCTGAATCATGCAAATAGTTTCTGCATAGGAACGTTCAAGCTTAATGCAAAATTTGATGCAGATCCATTGCTCTACTCGCTCAGTCGTTTTGAATGTGACCATCACACAGTACAAATGCTCACTCATCAGCATCTACCACCCCCACTGACTAGTACAGTAAAGTCATCATGTTTACGTGCACACATTCCAGTCCACTCTCCTTGGCTGCCAGGTTAGATCGATATCACGCAAACTGCTCTCATTATATTAACAATGGCTGGACATTTTCTGGACAGATCTCAATTGTATGCATCCGTATGTTCACTGCCATGTTGTTTAAAATAGCCAGGATCTGGAAGCAGCCCAAGTGTCTGTCAATAGATGAGTGGGCGAAACAGCTATGGTACATTTACACAACAGAATGCTACTCAGCCATACAAAAGGAGCAAATCTTACCGTCTGTGACGCATGGAGGAGCCTGGAAATTACTATGCCAAGTGAAAGATGCCAGTCAGAGAAAGGCAAATACCATATGATTTTACTGATATGTGGAGTCTAATCAACGGAAAAAACTAACAAACAAAATAGAAATGGACTCGTATATATAGAGAACAGACTGACATGTGTCAGAGGGTAGGGGGTTGGGAGGTTGTGTAAGAAAGATCAAGAGATTAAGAAAAAAAAACACCTCATAGATAACAGTATGGTAATTACCAGAGGGAAGGAGAGGTGGGGAAAGGTAGAAGAAGGTAAAAGGGGGATAAAGAGATGCAAGGCGACTTGACTTGTGGTGAGGAACACACAATTCCTATATATGGGTGATATTATTATAGAATCGTACCCCTGAAACCTATATAATTTTATTAACCAATGTCACCTCAGTAAATTCAGTTAAAAAAAAGGCTGAATGCTATTTTGTAAACAAAATTCTACCATTTTCTCTTTCTTTCCTTAAATGGTAGTAATCTAGGCCATCAGCTAGCAGATTCAATAAGTTAGCAAATGGCACTTCTGTGAAAGAAAATATACATCTGAGCCTTCATATATATGTGTGTGTGTGTGTGTGTGTGTGTGAGTGTGTGAGTGAATAAGCACACATTAGCTTCCTTGATGTACTTTTGCCATATTATCTTGTTCTTTTATTAATTAATCAGGCCCTTTAATTTCTGTATCCAGAAGCAATTCAAGTTATGAGGTATCAGACACACACCCCAAGTCTGAGAAACACGTTTTACATTCTTTGTGCTTTGCACATTTAAAACTCAATGTAAGGTGACAAGAACATTAAGCTGCCCAGTGAGCAAAATGTGAAACTAATCACCATCTGTTCTTAGCCATGGGTACAATAATTGGCAAATTAAAGTGCCTGAGAATAGCTGGGCCACCTGCATCACCTTGGAAT
Organism: Mormoops blainvillei; assembly: GCA_004026545.1. Lineage (NCBI taxonomy): Eukaryota > Metazoa > Chordata > Mammalia > Chiroptera > Mormoopidae > Mormoops > Mormoops blainvillei. The sequence continues at coordinate 57,418 of PVJD01000867.1, read as the reverse complement.
GGCTAATGAAGACAAATGCATGCAGCTAGCTTTACTGACAACTTCACATGCAGGCAGAATGAAAAGGCAACATTACAGTATATATTTAATTTACTGTAAAGTACACACCAAGTAGAATTTTGGTTATTTAAAGGAATAAAACCCAACTCCCTCAATATTTTTATATACATACTGTTTGAATTAAGACTATTACTTACTCCTGAAAATTAAATTCTTTTCTCTTTACGTTGGCAAACTGGGATCAACTTGCTTATTAAAATGTTAAATTTATAATTTTATAACAACTATATTCAAATATAAATGATACAAAAAGGAAATACCTTAGTTTCAATAAAATTGCTACTATCCATCCATTCACCCATTTTTTTAATGCTTATTGAATACCTACTATGTGCTAGGCACTGTGCTTGGTATTTGGCATAGAGATGAATGTCATGTCCTTCAGAAGCTTGTCACCAGTTGAAGAAAAGATGCATGCATACAGAGATGCATACAGACAACCAGGAGGGACTACACACTATTGTAGAAGTACTTTCAGAACATCTCCTTTCCCCTTAGAGACTTCAAAGAGGATTCTTGAGCTGAATTCTAGGACCATATAAAGAGGGCATAGAATGAAGAGTTTTTGAAGCTGAACATGCTTGAGAAAAGTCTTCCAAATGAAAAGAAAAGCATGTTTACAATCAAAAGGAAGGTCATAGTTTCCTTGAAGAAAAGAGACTGCCTTCAGAATAGATTAAGGAAACAAATACAGTAGGCAAGAGGTCAACAGGTGATGAAGATGAAAGCTAGGCAAGGGTGAAAATATAAAGGTCCCCAGAAGACTCGTCAAGGAGTTTCGATTTAATTCTATAGGGTAGCAGTTTGCAAAACACAAGCCATGGAACCCTGGGGTCCAAGGGAGAAAGGGAGGCAGCCTGGGAGGGGGTGAAAGGGGTGAGAGAGGGTCCGGGCAGCCAGGACTCCGGGCCCTGCAACTCTACTTCAATCACAGTAGCTCTGCTAATGTCTTTGATATTGGGCCTTCTTGATTTTTTAAGCAACATTTTCCTTGGATTATTTTATACTTACAACAAAAAATTACAAAGATAATACAGAAAGTTCCCGTAATCTCCTCACTCAGTTCCCCATTTTAGTAACGTCTTTCATTGCTATAGTACACTTGTCACAACCAAGAAACCAATATTGGAACATTGCTATTAACTAAAACCCAGACTTCATTTATAGTCCACCAGTTTTCCCAGTGGTGTATTTTCTCTGTGCCAGAACCCAATCCAAGACACCACATGGCATTTAGTCATCATGTTTCTTTAGTCTCTTTGATGTGTGACAGTTTCCCAGTTTTTCCTTGTTAGTCACGACCTTGACAGCCTTGAGGAATAGTGGTCAGGTACTCTATACACTGTCCCTCATTTTTGGTTTGTGTGATGTTTTCCTCATGACTACACTAGGGTTATTGCTTTGGGGAGGAGTACCATAAAGATGAGGTGCACTTTTCATCACAGCATATCAGGAAACATAGACTTATCACTTGCGATGTTAACCTTGACCACTTGGTTAATGTAGTGTTTACTGGGTTTCTCCACAGCTAAGTTACATTTTTCCCCCTTTATAACTCTGTTATTTGGAAATCGCTGACTAAATTCAGCCTACATTGCAGAGTGGGGGTCAGTTTTACATCTTGGAGGGAGCTATAGCTACCTGTATTATTTGTAAGAAAGATTTTTTCCTTCTACTTCATTTATTTACTTGTTCAGCTATTTATTTATATTAGGATGAACTCATCTATATTTATTCTATACCTTGGGTTATAATCCAATATCATGTTATTTATTTTGTTGCTCAAACTCTTCCAGTTTTCCCATTGGAAGCCATGCCCTGTCCTTTTGTTTTTTGAGCATTTTATTGCTTAAGGGTATTCCAGATGCTCTAGGCTCATACTGTATTTTTACTGGACCAGCCCTAGAACTAGTCATTTCTCTAAGGATCCCTCGTTCCTTCCACTGGAAGACAATATTTAGAAATCAAGATCTGGGCACTAACATGCTAGGTGCAGCAGAAAGAGCTAGGGAACATACAGGTATGTGAACACAGCTATAATCATTTCTATCTATATCCATCTGTGTGTGCATGTGTGTATGTGTGTGTATTCATATTAACATACCTAAGTATAATTCAATACTACCTTTATCTTCTTCCTTATCTGCACATACCCTGACAGGGAGAAACCTGACTCCCATCATCCATTTACTTACTTGTTCCATTCCAGGATTTGAACTTTCTTTGCAAAGAGAGTTCTACCTTAATATAGTAGAAAAAACTTGAAAATAAACACTGTAAGAGTCTATTAAATCACTGAATGTAGAAAAGTGCCAAACTGATATTTATATTTTAGAAACATTATTCTGAGTTGGAGTAAGGGACGGAGCCGAGGCTTGGGATAAGGATAAATGTTAGAAATAGCGCTGTGATGCTCCACACAGAGTATTAAAAACTTGAAAGTGAATAGCAGCTATGGGAACACAGAAGAAAGTGTCAACATAATAGATATTTTAAAAGAATAAATGCACAGAACTTAAGTTGGATGTGGATGGCCAGAAAGAGAAGTTGTCTACTCTGGGCATGTCGTATAAGTGGAATTATGCAATGTGTGGTCTTTTGTGTCTGGTTTCTTTAGCATAATGTTTTAAAGATTCATCCACATTATAGCATGTATCAGTATTTCATTCCCTCTTTTGGCTAAATAATATTCTGTTGCATATAAATATCATGTTTTTGTTTATTCATTCATCAGTTGGTGAATATTTGGGTTGTTTATACTTTTGGATATTATGAATAATACTGCTATACACATTAGCAAATTAGTTTTTGTGTGTGTGTGAACACGTATTTTCAATTTGCTTGGGTTTGTACCTAGGTGTGAGGTCGCAGAGTAAAATAATAACTATATAATTAGCTTTTTGAGGAAATTCCAAAGTGCTTTCCATAGTGGCTATGCAATTTTACATTCCCACCAAAAATGTATGAGAGTTCTAAATTCTCCTCTCCTCACCAACACTTATTATTGCCTGTCTTTTTTATAATAGTATGGTAATCCAAGTAGGTGTGAAGTGATATCTTGTGATTTTGAGTTGCATTTTCCTAATGACTAATGATGTTGAGCATGTAAAATATTGAAAATTCATAAAATACTTAGTAATAAATAAAACACGAGGCATGCAGGAATTTTACACTAAAAACTATAAAATATTGCTGACAGATATTAAAGAAGAGCTATATAAATGTAGAAAGAGTATATGTTTATGGATTGGAAGGCTCAATCTGGATAAGGTGTCAATTCTTTGCAAATTGAGCCCTAGATTGAACATATTCCCAATTGTAACCCCACCAACCTGATTACTTTTAGGGACTGAAAAGCTAACACATGGCATGGAGCACGCTGGGCCCAGAAAAGGAAGGCTGCCAGATGCCACAGCAATAAATAGAGTGGGGCTTGAAGAGCAAACGTAAACCAAGAACATGGGGCGTTGTGTCTCCGATACTCTTTCCACTTGGTATTTAGCCCACTGAAGTTATGGGCTTTTTAAAAATTCACCTTTGTAGGTCACCTTTAATTAACTGTCTTATTTATTTGTTTAGCAAACATTTAAATCACAGCAGCCTATTTGGGCAAAGTTCTATGCATACTTTCTAGGACTTCAGCAAAATGAAGATGGGTAAGGTAATTTTAGGAAAAAATGTTCTAAATGCAGTGTGAACAGAGGTTAATGCTGCCATCTCCTTGTTCAGTGTTTGTTTTAAAAAAAAAACTTTAGTGTTTTCAATCAATAAAGCAACAGCATATTTTTACAAATAACAGAAATTCTCAGAGAAAAAAGGTCACGCAATCTATGTACATTGTCTTATTTTGCTGAGAAGTACATTAGTAAAAATACATTTTTATAAATTATATTTTATAAAACAGAAGTATCATTTTTATAAATTGATATTTTAAACACAAGTGAAGCTTATTAATATCATTTACTTTCAATTTAGTAGTGTTTCTGATATGAAAAATTGAGCTCCAGAATGTTGAAAACTGTTCTTTGGGTTGTCAGATATAAATACTTGCTCTGTTTCTAAGAAAATGTTATTAGTGGATTTTTACACAGGATTTTAAAACAACAAAAAAATATTTTAAATTAAAGAAAAAGTACATTCCATTCCTTTAACTCATCTTTATTTTGGGATTATATATTCTCTACCAAAATTTAGGATGGGATTTCTAACAGTGATGGCATTGTTCAGTTAATAGCAGTTCCCTGCCTGTGAAAAATTTCAAATGAATGGAAATTTTCTCAGACATTTTCTCTAGTAAACTTTCACTTATACTAGTTATTCAAATGTTGTCCATATTTTCAGGGAAGATTTTAGAAAAATGTCTTTCTGTAAAAAGATGTCTCTTTCTGTCAGTTTAGGAAGGAACTCCTTCCCTTACCTCCAGCACTCACACACACACACACAAGCTTTGTGCTATCAGTATAAGCTAAAGATAAAATTAAAGAAACATTGGCAGCAAGCCAAATTCTGGGATAATAGGAAAGAAAAATCACATCTCTTTGGCCTTATCTTTTCTTCACACTTCTCTCTCCCAGGCTAGGGGGCTGGCATGTCTGTACTCAATGACCTCTTTCTTGAGTGGGGACACAACATGTGAGTCAGGTGCCCTGCGCTTTAATGCCATATTTTTCTTCCCCTTGAGTGGAACCTTATTGTTAGGAGAAAATAAAATGTTAATATGTAAATGAAAATAGTATTTGTAAGTCATCTTCCTGGGTTTCACCACCAATACACGTGCAATGTTAAAACACCCTTCAATTTACATAGTAATGCATATGTCAAATAAGTATGTATTAGGAGGCCTATATTCAAAGAAAGTTTACCACTGACTTTAGGGGAATCCACTGTTTTCTAAATTAATGTAAGTTGCTTAGGAGGGTAAAAGGCCAAACTTTTGTAATTCCTCCCGGTGTGGATCATCATAAAGTAAAATCATGAGGGGGACACTGGGGGCTCATGAAGCAGTACAGGGGCTCCTGTTGTGTGGCTGAAGTCTGTGCTGGCTGCAGCTCGCACTGCTGTGTTCACTGAGAGTGCGCAACTGTCCCTGAAATTAATCATGACATAATTCCAACAAGTGTGCTCTCCTTAGTTTACCCAAATTAGAGAGGCTTCCCTATATTAATTTTATCTCTTTCACAAGCATCCTTGAGATTTTGTCCTTAATTTTTTATGTCTATGTCTCAAGAATTAAGAGCACACTGAAATTTATCATTTTTCTAAGTCCCTAATACATTAGCTTTGTTTTCTGCCTAACTTGTTAACTTCATTTTGTCTTCAACAGTTTCTGAAATAATTCATTGCTTATCTTTAAATTTTGCACGGTTGTATCTGTAGTAAAAAATCCAAATTCAGGTTTCAATTTACTCAAAATGAATTTGCTGACCTTCTAATCTGAATTAAAAACCACACTTATTTTCTCATTCTTCTCCATTTTATTTTGAATTTAAACAGGTACTTTCTCAAATCTTACTTAAAAAAATGTATAATCCAACACCATGACTAGTCTTATTTCTGCTAAACCATTGTTGGACTAATTATCTTTCTTTTCTTTTTTTCTTCCTTCATTTTCTTTCTTTTAAAAACCTATGGACCCTGATATAAAAGAAAGGAAACAGAAAATGTAGAAGGATGTCAGTAGCCATTTTCTGTGACACATTTCCTCATTTTCCACTGAGCCTTGATCTTCTTGGCTTGTGCCAGAAGCCAGGAGCTCCTGAGAGCATGAGCCTGCAATGGAACGGAGAGAACGGCGAGGCCAGGAGAGAACGGCGAGGAAGGCTGCTGATCTGGTGATAATCTGAGCTGAGTCCTGATGCATTAAGTTGGAGGCAGGCAGGTGGACAAAGTAGCTATTAGACTTTCTAAAGTTAAATTTACCAGAAACAAAGAGTTGTGTAATTTGTTGAAATTCCATCACACTTATTAACAAATAAGCCAAGTGAGAAGCCAGGGGGACCTGTGTGTCTATCATCACATGGATGCTAGTAAAAATAATACACTAGTGTTAGAAAATAGTACTAATAATATCATACTGGGAATGTTAGCACTACCAGGAAAAAAATGCTACTGCAAAACATATGTGACGAAGATCGGAAAGCATTTCTCCACCGACTTCACACACACATAATGTCTAAGTAGTGTGGGGATGCCCAGCAGCAGCTCTGAGTGCTACGTGCAAGAATTTCTGACAGGAACTCTACTTTCTGAGGTCTTATATTCAGACACAAAAGTATGCTGAAAACTAAACTTGACACAAACTTTAGCTGAGTAGAACTCCATTAAATACAATAAAAATAAAGATTAAGGGGGGTAAACCCACAACCTTGACTTTCAGAAATGTCCAGAGCATTGCTTGCAAGGGAGACAAAAGGAAATTCTCAACACTTCTTAATATTTTCATACAGAAAATTATATTTGGCAAGTAGTAAGTTCATTTACAGTCTAATAATTTCCAATATCTTGAAGGGAATAAATAATTTAGAAGAGAATTAAACCCAGGAAAGGCTCTATCAGCTCTAGAAATGATTGTTTTTTTCTCTTGAATTTTCAAAGTTCATTTTTTTAGTGGTGTCAAGTGGCTCAACCCACAATAATATACAAAAAATATAACTGACTCTAAAAAAGCTTTCATATCTTTGAGTAACAAAACAGAATTTGAGAATAGTTTAAATTCTAGGATACGTAGCTCTTAAAATTTTAAGGAAGAGCACATTTATTTTTCAGAGCCCTAAATAATCTCAGAACCTTAGCCAGAGACTTTAATTTTAATAACTCTTGGGAACTGATGCTCTCCATTAACTCTGATCTTTCATTTGTTTTTAGACTTCCATTTTCAATCACGGGAGGTCTAAATATTGAAATTAAATGTTCTAGTAAATGACAGAAGATTTCTAGAAATGCTAAAATACTTCCAAGTCAAATGACCATGTAACTTCTACAAATATATATTACTGTAACCTCTACAAATTTTATTATTTTGTTTATGCATTCAATTATTCAACAAAGATTTATTTAGCACATCTAGGCAAATACTCACAAATCATGCCTAAAATCTACCAGAAAGTACAAATATGTGGTTACTTGAGGATTTTTGATAGCTTCCATTTTGAAGGCACCAGACTCTAAACAAATATTTAACTTGAGATAAATCATCTTTTTCCTGTATAAAAGCCATCATGTTTTAATTATGGGTTAAAAATGACTAACACAGTGAGCTTGTGTTAGAAAAATTAAGATTGTAAATAAACTGCTAGGGAATTTCATAATGAGGTCAGTGAAAATTTTTCTCTACATTCAATATGATCATTAACAGACTAGGAGATCTTATTTGGAATGGTAAGGCAAAAATAGTAAAACTACACTTTTCCTGTAAAAATTAACATGTTATCTTCTACAGGGATAGCTATTGTTATACATGAAGCAACAAGGAAGAGATGATCACTCTATTACACACCCAGGAGTTTAAGGAATCTGGTCTTAGAATGGTCTAGTCATCTTCATCCTCTCTATCATCTTCAGCATCTCGTTTCTGCTTTTCCTTTTGAAGATCTTCTTCCTTTTCTTCTTCCTCTTCCCCTTCTTCAACATAGTCATTATCATCTTCTTCATCCTGAATTTCCTCTCTCATTAAGTATGAGTGGCCCACTTTCTCTTCTCCCTCCCCCAGTTCTGAGCCTGCTTCATCTTTACCCTCATCCTCATCGTCCTCTTCTTCCTCATACCCTTCAGGTGGACCATCTTCATCTTCCTCTTCATCGTCTTCATCTCCATCCTCATCATCCTCCACTCTCGAGTCTGGTGCTTCATTATCCTCCTGATCAAATCCATCTAATTATGTGATGTGCTGCAGCAGTTCAAAAACACTCTCTCTGTAATCTTCTAGGGTTGTGATCTTACAGTTAAACAAGACAAGATTTTTCAAATTTTAAGGTTTTGCAGAGCTTCTAGTGCACTGACATCTTTGATTTTGTTTCCTCTCAGATTGAGGTGGGTAAGATTAGGACATTTCTCTGCCAGGACTTCCTAGCCTCCATAAATTCTATTGCTGCTAAGTTCCAGCTTTCAAAGTTTATTTAAGTTGGGAAGCCAGTGAACTTAGCTCCACATTAATCCTACTCAGAAACTCTAGTTTTTTAAAACTATCATTCAGGCCCTCAATTTCCCCTTTGACACAATGGCAATTATCAAGGACTAACTGTGTCACCTTGTGCACCTTCTGAGGTTACTATGACGTTCCTCACGCTCCTACTAGAGGTAATTTGGATCCTGGCTGCGTTTGGGGGTAGGTGCCTCTAACTTGAGATAAATCTTGAAATCGTTAACATTGTACTTGACTCGCGGTCACCATCGGAACATCAGAGGCTAAGGGTTGGAAACAATCCTTTCTTCCTTCTTTCATTCTTTCTTCTTTGTATTTTCTCTTTTTGTCTTTCCTCACTGTTTAGACACAATAATATTTTATTGAGATGAAATTCGTACAGTCACATTAGAAACTACTCATACGAAAAACCAGTGGGAAAGGACAAAGGTACACTTAACAATAATAATAGAACAAAACAGAAAACTGTATTTACAAGAAGGAAATAAAAGGTTTTGTAGTTAATTCAGAAAACAAATATTTTCCCAAGTGCCTATTCTACAGCAGGCAGGATACAGCAGTGCTGCATGGTAAATGCATATGTCTACTGCGAATGATGAGAGGGGTGATGGAAGATGGTTGTCCAGGAAAAAAAAAAAGCCTGCTAAATGTTCTGTTATGAGAAGGTGGGTATACTTTATTTGTGGAACTACACAACACTTAACAGCTAAGGATAAGCCAGATGTTCACATATTAGTAGATAATTCTGAAAAAAATAATGTTGAGGAAAAGCAAGTTGCAAAGGTATAAAATCAGTATGATCTCATCTATGTGAAGTTAAAAATAATATTCTCTCATTCTATATAAACAGATGTATATTAGTTATGATATATTAGATATAAAGAGATATATAGCCATAACTGATATTTATATATGTTATATTCTCTCTGGGGATGGATGAATAGGAAGGACAGTGACTTTTTTAACTTAAAGAAGTAGAGATCCAAAGCAAATATAGTATATCAACATTTTAAAATATTAAATAATAAAATATAGGTTTATCATTTTCTGTAAGTTTAAACTATTTCATAATAAAAATTAACCTGAAACTAATATAATATTGTATGTCACCTTAATTGAAACTTTTTTCAAATTTTAAAAATTAATATATTAAAAAATTTTTATGGTTTAAAAGAATAATGCTATAGAAATTTAGGTGATTAGAAGGAACTGTTCCAAAAAGTCCATTTTTCTTACTTTTGAGCCCGGGACATGCAAGGCTGATTATTTTCCATATTTAACAAGAGGAAAAACAGAGAGCTAATATGGAAGAAAAGACTGTTCCTGATATGGTAAGTTAGTGGCAATTTTGCAAATGGATGGTTATTTCCAGATGGAAGTGAATTATCTGAACATAATTATACTGAATCTTATAGCTTTAAAAGAGCATTTCAACTCATATACCATCCATGCTGGTTACTCTTTTTCTTCCTTACAGGGTGTGGATGTGAGGTTTGAAACACAGTTACTGAATTCCACAATTTGCTACTAAAAATGTATGAATAGCGTCAGGATCTTGGAATAACAATTTGTACACAGAGTATTGATTAGCTGTACAAGACCACAATTGACTTTTTTTTAACCTCCCCCCCAACAAAGACTTCCTTTTCTTTCAAAATTGCCAATAAACATTTTCTAATGTAATTCTGAGGAGCTCATTAGATGCTGGAGGACTCAAACAGGAAGGGAGCCCACAAGCATTTTATTAACCTTGGATCATATGTAATTCTTAGAATTAATAGCAAGGCGCCAGGGTTTTTTGCTTTTGTTTTTGTCATAGTGGTAAATAAGTCTGAAACATTTCACTGGTGAGGCAAGAGTCACTTGAGATATATTGTTAAATATGAGGGGTAGAAATATATCATATAAACAAGTGGTATTACACAGCACACATTTTTCTGAGAAAGTAGTCTCCATGCATGAGAATTAGATATATACCCACAATAAGAGGGCATAGTGACCTATAATTTTTAATATTACATCCTTGTATTTTTTATTATATGCTATTTTTCAACTAGTAGAGGAACATGGTCTCATAAAGCTAATATTTATTCTCTCAGGTTTACAGAGCTACTAGTGCATTTCAGAAAATGAGGAAGTATGAAAAGTCAAATATAACTTGGTGTCCTGTGTGCAAAAGAAGATTGGACAGGAAAATCACCATGTTTAAAAAATCTGACTTAGGAACTGTGTCATAAAGCTTTAAATAATTAAATAACATGAGATAAAGAAAACCCTTGATGTTATCATTTCTCTCTCTATAAGTGTAGTCTTTTTATAGATGATAAGTCCTATCATGTAGGAGTTTTCATTTTACTAGAAAACAGAAAAAAAGTCCTTTAATCCAGCTCCCATTTTTCAACTGCACTTCCTGTGCGTGTTTTAAGGATGCTAAGGCAGATAGTAAGTGTAATCCCCCATAACAACCCAGATACCCCTACTTAGAATTGTATCTTTAAGTCATGCATTCTTCTCACTTCGTAATTAAGTAACCTCTGTACTAGGGAATTCAATGAACTCTCATGGTATATTCAAAGAAAATAGCAGTGGATGAGAATTTTTTTTCCCATGGACAGGCTGTATTATATTATGATAAATGTCTCAAGAGAGCAAAGCCTTAAGAAAGTTTGGGAGATCCAAGATGGTGGAGGAGTAAGTGGAAACTACATTCACCTCCTCCCAGGACTGATGTGGAATTATAACTAAATTGTAGAGAAATCATCCAAAATAACCAACTGAACAGTAGCTGGAGAGAAGCCTTATAACAAAGGACAGACAGAAAAAACCACTTTACTGCAACTAGACAGGTAGGGGGTGCAGAAGAGGTGCAAGAAGGCTGGCTGGGCCCCCATGGGCGGTAGATGAAGTTGCAGAGAGATGTTTTAGCAGCTGGAGAATTCCCCCGAGAAGTGTGGGGTCTAAACCCCAAGCCGCGCTTCCCAGCCTATAGCATCAGAGCTAGAAGGAAATCCAGATAACATGCATCTGTGTGCTTCTCTCTGCCAGGGAGACACAGCTGGAGATGCAGAGAGCCTCTTAAATGGTCAATGCACAAAATTTTGTTTGCAGCCACTTACCCTGGGCTTGGGCTCAGGGAGTTCAGACTGGACTAGAGATGCTTAAGAAGAGTCTGGGGCTAGTGTCTCTGGGGATAGAGCTGAAGGAACAGCTGGCAGGATCCTTGTGTGGAGTTATTCCCCATATTGCAGAAGCCATCTTTCTCAGACAAAGCACTCCTCTTGAACTGGCATCAGTCTGAGAGGAAGCAATAGCCCCACCCACAGCAATTACTCTACCTCACCCTGTGGTACTTAAGCCAGACTGCTGATTATAGCTTGATTAGATTAACAGCTTATTGGTTTAATGATTAATTAGTTTAACATCTAAGGCAGAAAATACAAAGCAGCAGCCAAAATGCACAAAGAACAGACCCCAAATGAAAGAACAAGAGAATTCTCCAGAAGAACTAGAAGAAATGGAGGCAAGCAATTTATCAGAGAGTTTACAGTAATGATTATAAGGACACTCAGAGCATGAAAAAAGACATAGAAAACATAAAAAAGGACCAGCCAGAAATAAAGAATGCAGTATCTGAGATAAATAATCCACTGGAAGGAATAAACAATAGGTTAGATGAAGCAGAGGACAGAATCAGTGTTTTGGAAGACAAGATAGAAATAAAACCCAGGCAGAGCAGCAAAAAGAAAAAAGAATTTTAAAACATGAGGAGTGCTTTAGAAACATTTTGGACAACATGAAGCATAACAACGTTCTACATCATAGGAATACCAGAAGGAGAAGAGGGTGGGCAAGGGATTGAGAACCTATTTGAAGAAATAATGACTGAAAACTTCCCTAATTTGGTGAAGGGAAAAAGTCATACGAGTCCAAGAAGCTCAGAGAGTCCCAAACAAGTTGGACTCAAAGAGGCCTACACCAGGACACATCATAATTAAAATGACAAGGCTTAAAGACAAGGAGAGAATACTAAAAGCTTCAAGAGAAAAGCAGGTAATTACCTACAAGGGAGTGCCACTTAGACTGGCACCTGATTACTCCACAGAAACATTTCAGGCCAGAAGGGAGTGACATGAAATACTCAAGGTGATGAAAAGCAAGACCTACAACCAAGGCTACTTTACACAGTAAGACTGTCATTTAAAATCAAAGGAGAAATAAGGAGCTTCCCAGACAAGAAAAAGCTAAAGGAGTTTAGTAACAACAAACCAATACTGCAACAAATGTTAAAGGGCTTGCTTTAAGAAAAAGAGAGAGAAAAAAAGAGGAAACAGTCTAACAATAAATGGCACTACATATGTATCTATCGATAATCACCTTAAATGTAAATGGCTTAAATACTCTGACCAAAAGACAGTGGGTAGATGAATGGATAAGAAACCAAGACCCATGTATGTGTTGCCTCCAAGAGATCCATCTCCGGTCAAAAGATATACACATACAAATAGTAAAGGGTTAGAAACAGATATTTCATGCAAATGAAAAAGGAAAGAGAGCTGGGGTAGCAACAGTATTTATACCTGACAAAATAGATTTTAAAACAAAGGCTATAGTAACAGACAAAGAAGGACACTACAGAATGATAAAGGGAACAATAGAAAAAGAAGATATAACCCTAGTAGCATTTATGCACCCAGCACAGGAGCACCTAAATATGTAAAGCAAACCTTGATGATATAAAAGGAGAGACTGACAAAAATACAGTCATAGTTGGGGATTTTAACACCCCATTGACTTAAATAGATAAATCTTCCAGGCAGAAAATCAACAAGGAGACAGAGGCCTTAAATGACACGCTGGAATCAAATGGATTTAACTGATATCTTCAGAGCATTTCACCCCAAAACAGCAGAATATACATATTTTTCAAGTGCACATGGAACATTTTCTAGGATAGACCACATGTCACAATAAATTTCAGAAGACTGAAATCACATCAAGCATCTTCTCTGACCACAATGCTATGAAACTAGAAATCAATCACAAGAACACCGAAAATCATGAAAAGGCATGGAAGCTAAATAACATGTTAGTAAACAATGAATGGGTCAAAAATGAGATCAAGGAAGAAGTCAAAAGATACCTTGAAACAAATGAAAATGAGGACACAACAATCCAAAATCTGTGGAACACAGGAAAAGCAATCCTAAGATGGAAATTCATAGCATTTCAGGCCTATCTCAAAAAACAAGAAAAAGCTCAAATAAACAGTTTAACTTCACACTTAAAGAACCTTGAAAAAGAACACAGAACAAAGCCCAAATAGAGTAGAAAGGAGGAAATAATAAAGATCAGAACATAAATAAATGAAATAGAGCCTAAAAAATGATGCAAAAGATCAATGAATACAAGTACTAGTTCTTTGAAAAGGTAACCAAGATTGACAAACTTTTAACTAGACTTATCAAGAAAAAAAAATAGAAAGGATCCAAATAAATAAGATCAGAAATGAAAGAGGAGAAGTAACAACTGACACCAAAGAAACACAAAGGATAGTAAGAAAATATTATGAACAATTATATGCCAACAAACTGATAACCTGGACAAAATGGATAAATTCCTAGAAACATACAATCTTCCAAAACTAAATCAGGAAGAATCAGAGAGCCTGAATAGTGAAATTGAAGCAGTTATGAAAAAACTCCCCAAAACAAATGCCCTGGACCAAACGGCTTCACAGGTGAATTTTATCAAATATTCCAGGAAGAATGAACACTTCTGCTTTTCGAACTATTTCATAAAATTCAAGAGGAGGGAAGACTTCCCCAACTCATTGTATGAGGCCAGCATTATCCTAATCCCAAAAGGAGATAAAGACACTACAAAGAAAGAAAATTATAGGCTAATATCCTTGATGAACATAGATGTTAAAATTCTCAACAAATGTTATCAAACTGAATATAGCAATGCATCAAAAAGATCATACATCATGATCAAGTGGGATTTATTCTGGGAATGTAAGGTTGGTACAACATTCACAAATCAATAAATGTGATTCACCACATAAACAAAATGAAGGAAAAAACCAAATGATCATATCGACAGATGCGCAAAAAGCTTTTGATAAAATCCACCACCAATTTATGATATAATCTCTCAGCAACGTGGGAATAGAGGAAACACACCTAAACATAATGAAGCCTGCATATGACAAACCCGCTGCCAACATCACACTCAATGGGTAAAAACTACAAGCATTTCTCTTCACATCAGGAACAAGAGAGGGATGTCCACTTTCACCTCTCTTATTCAACATAGCACTGGAAATTCTAGCCACAGCAATCAGACACAAAGAAGAAATAAAAGGCATCCGTATTGGAAAATATGAAGTAAAACTGCCTTTATTTGCAGATGACATGATACTGTACATAGAGACCCCCAAAGATTCCACCAAGAAAATACTAGAACTTATAGATGAATTCAGTGAAGTAGCAGGATACAAAATTAATATTGAGAATAATTTGCATTTTTATATGCCAAATATGAACTAACAGAAAAGGAAATTAAGAAAACGATTCCATTTACAACTGCTTCAAAAAGAATAAAATAAACCTAACTAAGGATGTAACAGACCAGTACACAGAAAATTATAAGATACTGAAGAAAGAAATTGAAGAAGATACAAATAAATGGAAGTACATACTGTGTTCAGGGATAGTAAGAATTAACATCATTAACATGTCTATACTACGCAAAGCAATCTATAGATTGAATGCAATTCCTATCAAGATTCCAATGAGGTATTTCACAGACCTAGAATGAATATTCCAAAAATTTATATGGAACCACAAAAGGCCCCACAGAGCAACAGCAATCCTGAGAAAGAACAAACTTTGAGGAATCATGCTACCTAATATCAAACTATACTACAAGGCCATAGTAATCAAAATAGCTTGGTACTGGCATACAAACAGACACATAGATCAATGGAACAGAACAGAGAGCCCAGAAGTAAACCGACGCCTGTATAGCCAATTAATATTCAACAGAGAAAGTAAGGACATACAATGGGCTAAAGAGAGTTTATTCAATAAATGGTGTTGTGAAAATTGGACTGATACAAACAGAAAAATGAAACTAGATCACCTTCTTATTCCACATACAAGAATAAATTCAAAATGGATCATAGACTTAAATGTTAGATTCAAAGCCATGAATATCCTAGAGGAAAACATAGGCAGCAAAATCTCAGATATTGCTCACAGAATTTTTTTTTAATTGGATATATCTCCCCAGGCAAGGGAAACAAAAGGGGCTACATCAAACTAAAAAGGTTTTAGTAACATAGGCAGCAAAAACATAGGCAGCAAAGGCAACAAAATAAAAAGACAATCCGCACAATGGGAGAACATTTCGCTAATACACTTGATAAGGGGTTAATATCCAAAATTTTGAACTTACAAAACTTGGCACCAAAAATACAAACAACACAACTGAAAAATAGGCAAAGGACCTGGACAGATGCTTCTCCTAAGAGGACATACAGATGGCCAATAGACATATGAAAAGATGCTCAACCTCACCAATCAACAGGGAAATGCAAATTAAAACCACAATGAGATATAATTTCACACCTGTCAGAATGGCTATCTTCAATAAATCAACAAACAACAAGTGCTGGTGAGGGTGTGGAGAAGGGGAGCCTTTTACACTGTTGGTGGGAATGTAGACTGGTGCAGCCACTGTGGGAAGCAGTGTGTAGAGACCTCAAAAAATTAACAATGAATCTACTTTTTTACCCAGCAGTCCCATTTATGTGAATATATCTTAAAGAACCGAAAACATTAATTTGAAAGAACATGAGCACTCCTATGTTCATTGCAGTATTATTTACAATCACTAAGATATGGAAGCAGCCCAAGTGTCCATCAATAGATGGGTAGATAAAACAACTATGGGGCATTTACACAATGGAATTCTACTCAGTCATTAAAAAGAAGAAAATTTTACCCTCTGCAACAGTGTGGATGGACCTGGAGAACATCATGCTAAGTGAAATAAGCCAGTCACAGAAAGACAAATACCACACGATTTCACTCATATCTGGAATCTAATGAACAAACTCAACTAACAAGCAAAACAGAGACAGACTCATAGAGAACAGATGATAGCCATTTGGGTGGGGCAGAGGGATTAGGGGGCGGAGGGACTGAGCAAAAAGGAAAAAGGACTCATGGATATGGACAACAGTGTAGTGATTGCTGGAAGGAGGCAGGGTATAAGGAGACTAAATTGTAATGGAAAAATAATACCATAAAGATTAAATAAAAAAAATTTACAAATGAAAAAGACAAAAAATTAAAAAGAAAATAAAAAAGAAAGCTTTTGTGGGAAAAGTTTCCCAAAGCTCAACTGTTCCTAAGACCTTTACTTTTTATTACTTCACTGGACACTTTAGAAGGATCCAGAGAAATAAAAATCACCTAGTCATTTCCCTATTCTCTGCAGGCATGAGGGATGAAGTGGAGGCCTCCAACAAGTGAGGGAGAAGACAGAAATGCTAATAGAGGAGAGTAGGTGGGTGAGGTGAGGGATATCTGGCTGAAGGGAGAGAGTTTCAGCTACAGTCAGGGCCCTATGAGCTCCCCATAAACTGATCCTCAAATTTCTGTGACATGGAGTAGAAATTTGAAACCTGGAAGAATGGTGAAAAGCCAGTGTAAAAGGATTTACCTTTTTCGGTTTTCTCTCAGATTTCAGATTTTCTACCCCCTTTTCTCCCCGTGAGTGCACTGGTATCTGTGCAACATCAGCCCTGCTACTTCCTCTGGGGCCCAGGCCCTGTTTTTTCCCTACGTATCTGAAGTTGCCCTCTCTCTGCTGTTTTCCTGCACTGAGTTTTGATATTATCTTTCCCAAAGTCATGTTCCCATATCAAACAACAATGGTCTCCTTTAAGCACTAAACCAGGAATTCTGGTTATCTAAAAACAGTGTTCTTAGATAATGTATGCATGTTGGCGTGCTTGTAAACAGCTAAAAAAAAAAATTAATGTAAGCCCAGAACAGAGGTGTGACAGAGCCAGGGTCTACGCCCAGCACCAACCTTCACTCAACTCTGCCAATTTCAGCATTTTCAACTCTAAGTGAGAAGTTTACAGCCTGGGCAGCCCTGGCCCTCCTCTGCAGGGAAATGCAAAGAAGGTTTGACTCTGGTTATCACAATGACTAAGGACTGAGGAACCAGGGCTATTAAACATTCTAAAACCAATGGGATGATCTTACATCATAAATCTCTATGGTGGCATTGAGAATCTCCAGGAGGTGATTTTTAATGTTCCTTCAATAAGTCTGACTCTTCAACCTAAGTGGAATGTAGAGAAGTTAAGAGACTTGGAAAAGAGCTGTGAGAATAAATTTTTGGATTATACAACTTTTGGATTATGTAATTTTATAGGAAAAGTTAAAAAAAAAAAAGGTTTACTCTCCTGAAGAAAAAAAGGATGACCCAAATCTATGATGGGGCTTTCTGACTAATAAATTCTCTCTTTCCATGGGAAAAAAAAATAAGTTGCCATCATAGGATGTTACTAATTACTTAGGCTTTCTTAACAACAAGGTCTAAGAAAGAAGAATCTATATCAGGTTTTAAAAGAAAAGTGAGTGTCTAAGTATGCAGGTTTGAAAACGACTAGATTGTCATTGGTTTTGGAAAGTTTAAGGGATACCTGGCTTGTAGACTAGGAGGAATATTTAGGTAGTTTCTCAAGTCCTTCCCAGCACTTCTGTTTCTGTGGATACACTTACTAGGTTTCTACATACTACAATATTCTACCAAATTGATGGAATGGAGTGTTGAAGATGGAGGCACAAGTTCCCATCCACTCTCACCCCTAATGTGCACCACAAGTCTCACACTTCAAAGCTAGTCAATCATGAGGCCCAACGATGAAGGGTGCAGTGGGAAAACTGGAATCTAGCCCAACATTGCAGCAAAATCTACTTTGATTTCGCCGTAGAAATAAAGGAAAAAACAAACAAACACTGTAATGGGCTATTAGGGGAGAAAATATTTGTCACCACGGACAGAATAAAAGTCCTACCAAATGAAATAAATGCTTGTGGAAAAAGATGTGTCATTCCAGGGAGAGTACTGTGCTCCTTCTCCCTTGCCCTTCATTTAGTTTTTGTCCACTCAGTGTACCAAGCTGTATCCGCGCTCCTGTTTATTTTTCCATCCATGAAAGATGCATGGACTGAATATATCCTTTGGGTAGGTATTTTGTCAGAAAACACTTTAAAAATAAAAGTGTTTTACTTGTACTATCTCAACAGCAAAACATGCACTTCCAAAATTGGTTTGCTAGCAAGCTTTTTCCTTGAGTAAACAACAATACTGTTACAGATTTTTTCAGGCTGTTAATATACACACATTAAAAGAAGCAACAACAACCCTGTTCTACCATTATAAATCATAGGGTGAGCAGCCCTTAATAGAACTAAGTGAAAGCATTTTGGACATTGAGACTTTACACTTTGAAAAAAGTCATCATGATAATACCAGTTGCTATTGACAAGTGCAGTTTTGATTTTCAGTGTTTCAAAATATAATTCATCCACAAGTCTTAACTATTATAACTGAAAGTACTTAACAAAGTCCAATATATGTGGACATGTAAGACACATTTATTAAATCTGTTTAGTTAGAATCTATGAATTCAGAAATAAAATTTGTTTTAAGCCAATGTGGAGGGTATTTTATTTCTAATATCCTTGTAATGTCCCACAGAGTATATTTACAATAAGTATGAGAAGTAGCATATCAAATTTCTTTTCATTGATATCCATCTCCCAATGAAATCAAAGGATTATAATCTGTGCATAATCTACTTCCAGAGTTCTTATTGCAATAGAGTAGGACTATTATCCATTTTTGAAATATCCCTCAAAATTAATAATATCTTTGGTGAGAGAAATGGAAAAATTAACACAAACCTTAAGACCTCCAGCAGATCAGAAGAAAAACAATGTTCTCTGGGGACGTGAGTGAAACCATGCATTCACAAAAGCCTTTCAAACGGAAGCTGTTCACAAAGGAAGCCCTGTGGAAGACAGTGTGGCTTTGACATGCCAGGTGCTTCTGGAAGGAAAGAAAAGCATGCCATTAGATTGTGCCCAAAGTACCACTGCTGCCAGTCTCAGCCTTCACAGACTGAAAGCCCTACATTAGCACTTATTGCTATTATTTAAAAAATAGTATTAAATTCTGTTATTTTTTTCCTCCCAAATCTCCTTATATATCACTGACAGAGTAGGGAACAGTAACCTCTCAGCACTGTTTTTAGAAATTTCTGAAGGTCAGAAGAACTTCACTAACTAAACAAAATCTGCTTTTCCCCTTACCTAAATAGGCCAGGATTGAGGGTTACGGAGGGGTAGGAGTCCAACAGCAGCAACACTAGTATTTACTGCGTGCCTACCTGCTGTAAGGTACTGTGCAAGGGGCTTCATATACATGGGCACTCGAATCTAAAGAATAGCCTTGCAATGGGAGAGTACTGGTTCCCTTCTCCTACAGAGGAGAGGAATAAAGAAGGGTCAGGCTTAGAGCCTAAGGCTAGCGAAGCCCAAAGGCTCAGGTGTGGCTCTCTCCCTCATTTCACTCTGCAGCTGAAAAAC
The DNA here is from genome assembly GCA_004026545.1 of Mormoops blainvillei. Classification (NCBI taxonomy): domain Eukaryota; kingdom Metazoa; phylum Chordata; class Mammalia; order Chiroptera; family Mormoopidae; genus Mormoops; species Mormoops blainvillei. The sequence goes on along the minus strand of PVJD01000867.1, from coordinate 37,543 downwards.
TATTTCACAAACAGAATTGACAAGAGAGCAGCTGATGCTGCAATACACTAAATTAAGGAATTTCTTTCTTAATTTGCTTTAATTTTTTTCCAAACCTTGTCTTATTCAGTCAAGACCCACAGAAATACAGACACACAGCTGTAAGCAGTGCACTTTGTCACATACTTCTTTTCCTTATGCAAAGGGAAAGAACTTTTTGGAAACCCAGGAGCTCCCTTGTGTTATGGGGCAGTTTGTACGCCATGTTCCACCTAGGATGGCAGTGCAAGTGTCTGGCCTTCCTGGGTCCTTTCACATGACCCACAGTCCCTTCACGGTCTCAGTGAAAGAAAGCACCTTCTTTTCCCAAGCGCTTTCCTGATGCAATAAGAACTGGAACCACACCTCCTGGGAATATCACTGAGTGATATTCCTGTGTCTCCTCATGGCTCTCCCCATCTTAACAGCTGAGTGACTGAGCCAGGCTTGACAGGGCTCAACCTAGAGTTCTATTCTCTCTTTTAGCCAAGTATCTATGTGTTTCATCTGGTTCCAGTGCCCACACAGACAGCGTCCCAGCTCACCCTCCACAGGCTGCCCCAGCAGCCACTCCTGCTGAGACACAGCGTCACTGCCCATTAATTAATCACTTCAAAATTTCTCTCAAAGTTCCAACTTTTAATGCCACAGACTTCGGTCTGGGTCTTGGAACTTTTAGCTCACATCCGCAGTGCACTTGGGAAGGCTAGAGAATGATGGAGTGGAAGGTCACACGTAACTTTTAAAATTTTTTCTTTTATTTTTGACACCAAGAGCTTGTCATGAATAAGAAACAGGGAAAAAGACTGCTAGCATTTTTGAGTTGTGCAGGCATGTAGCCTAGGATTGTTACACTAGGAAAAAAAGAAAAAGAACTGAGCCAAACAGACCCAGTTTACCTTTGCATAACAGAAGGAAAAAAACATGACGAAGAATAGGGAAAAGAAGCGTTTGGACTGTAGAATCTAACCTAAATGACAGGAATGCAAAATAAATAGAAATTTGCCTTAAAACCTCATATTATAGCATTCTGTCTTCTTTATACTACTTAGAAGCAAAGTTTCATGGTACAGGACTAAACTTGTAGACCTCTTTTCCCATAAAATCCCAATGGCAATTTTCAAGTACTCACTCAGCCATTATTACATACTTATGAGTCAATTAATTAGTAAGAAAATGCCAGGAATGCTAAAATAAGCAAAATAATAATGTTTCCCTGAAGCATCTACTACCTTGGAGGGGGATACAGCTAGGATGACAAGTATAAGAAGGTGGTATTAATAAGTATTTGAAAGAGTGGGGTCTGGACCCGACTGCCTGAGAGTGTTCCTGCTTTATCTCTTACAAACTACATGACTGGGGGCAAGGTCCTGAAACGCTTTAACCTCAGCTTCTTCATCTGCAAAATGCAGAAATGATATACTTATGGTGTGAGTTGTTGTGAGCAAGTTATTTATGTTGGTACAATAGCCAATATAAAGTTCTTGGTCCAACAAGTGGCACATAGTAAGAACTCATTAAATGTTAGGAAGATACAGTGTTATTGTTGTATAACAGAACATGATAATGTTGGTGAGGCAGAAAGTACTCCGACTCCGTTGCGGGTGACAGGAATCAAGAAGGCTTCAGCGAAAAAGGCAACAGGCAAGACCAACTAAACCTAAACAGACACAAATAATTAGGCTTTTACAGATTCTTGATGATCATTGAAAAGCTAGAAAATGAGCTACTTTAGAAAAAATTAGATCCATGATATTAGACGTTATTTTCCAGGATTTCTTGTGAAAGTATCTAACTACCATAATAACGCAGCCAGGGGATGATAGAAACAAAATCTTTGCATTGCTGCTAAGAAAGACACAATGTCCTGCTGGATCCTGTTCTATTCAACTGTAATCCAAAATGATACCATGGCTTTTAATGGAACTTGGCAAGATCTATACACACTATTTTAAAACTTAGCCTCAAATTTAAATCACTGGGCTTGTGATATCATGTCACAGTATCTTCTTATTGATGCTTTTATAAATAGTAAATCTTGAAATCAGGGAGTTAGAGTCTCCCAATATTGTCATTCTTTTTTCAAAAATGTTTGACTCAGTAAAAAAATAGAGAAAAGTGTGATTCTTATAAGACCTTGTATTTCCATATAAATTTTAGAACCAATTTGATAATTTCTACTAAAAAACAAGTACCCACCCACCCTTTTGGGACCATATTCAATCTATATAAGTTTTGGGAAAAACCAACATTTTAACAATACTGAGTCTTTCATCCTAGAATATGGTGTCTCTTCCCATTTACTTAGGTATTCTTTAATTTTTATCAGAAATGTTTTATAATTTTCAGTGTATAGGTCCTGTGCTTCTTCATTTAAATATATTATCTTATGGTTTTGATAGTATTGAAAATAGTATTTTTAAAATTTCATTTTCAAGTTGTTTTTGTTGTATAGAAATCAGATATTTTTACATTGACCTTGTATCCTGAGGTCTTGACAAATTAAATCAACAGATTTTTGTTAACTTTAAATAGATTTAGATTCCTTAGGATTTTTCTAGATATACTATTGTGCCATTTACAAATAGAGATAACATAATTACTTTGTCCTTTCCAATATGTCCTTCTAAAATTTATTTTCAGTTAATCCTATTGCATTGGCTAGGACCTCTAGTACAATGTTAAACAGAATTAGTGAGAGTGGACACCCATGTCTTCTTTCTGATTTAGGAGAAAAGCATTCACTGCCTCAGTACTGTGAGTTGTAGGTTCTTCATTGATGCCTTTCCATTTCTAGTTTTGCTGACAGTTTTATCATTATTAGGTGCTGAGTTTTGTCAAATGCTGTTTCTGAGTCTACTGAGATAATTATATGGTTTTTATCCTTTATTCCATTACTATGGACTGATTTTTTTAATGTTAAAATATACTTGCATACCTGGAATAAATTCAATTTGGTCACGAGGCATCATTTCTATATAACTGTATTACATTCCTAATTGTTAAATTAGGTTAGATATTTTTGTGTCTACGGTCATGAGGGATATCAATGTGTATTTTTTTTATATTTCCTTATGACTTGGTGTTAAAATTATGTGGACATCAGAAAATGACTTGGAAAGTACTATCTTTATTTTCTGTATTTGCTTACTATTAGTATTATTTCTTCCTGAGAATTTTGGAAGAATTCACAAGTGATACTATCTGCATCTGGAATTTTCTTTGTGGGATAGCTTTCAATGACAAATTCAATTAATTTAACAAATACAGTGTTATTCCTATTTTCTATTTCTTCTTGCATCAGTTTTAGTAGATCTTATCTTACTAAACAGGATATTTGTCCATTTCTCCTATAATGACTTTCTTTGTCTCTTACTGCTTTTCAAATCCTGTAATAACAATTCCTGCACTTGTGCCTTTTCCTTTCTACTTCAGTTGACTGAACTCTATTCATCTCTCTGGGTCTCCTTTCTTGACACATTTCCCAAAATGACATTTTTATCTTCTTCTGTTAGCTTCTACAGCCCTAACTAATTTAATCTTGTACTGCCTTGTATTTTTTATCTTTCATTCATTTATTTCTGAAAATAGATTATGGAATATTTTAAGGTAGAAATTACATCTTAAACTTCTCTGTCATTATAGCATCTAGCATAGTCTTTAATATTAAATAAATATTTACAATATTATTGATTTGTCCACCTTGTGCGTTAGTTTAACCACCTGTTGTGGATGAGCTTAGAGCATCTTATAGTGCCAGAGAGCATGGAAATGTTAAAATAATAATAAAAACACAAACTAAGATTAGGCTTGTCAAAAGGCACAGAAGCCAAACTAAAAGAGCTCCCAATGGCCACAAATGAAACAATCTGAGTAACAAAACAACTAACAATAGAATTAGACCATATAACCCAAAGAATAAAATAAATATACATGAGTCCATAAAATATAAATAAATGATTGAATAAATAAATAAATTGGAAAGAAGAGACATGTTTTCCTTATAGAATTTCAGATAGAAAATGTAACAGGAAGGAGATAAATGGAAAATAACGAGAACACCCAGTAGTAAAATACATGTAAAAATACAATGATCAACTAAAATTAGCGGGCAAAAATTTGAGGAAGAGTTAAATAGCCTTAAAGTAGTCCCCCTAAAATATGTATTGATTATGCTCGTAGTTTTAACATACATCCAAAATTCTTTCATCATCTTCTCTCTAGGAGATGTAGCTTAATTTCTCTCCACCTGACTGTGTGCTAGTCTTAGTGACTTGCTTGAAATAAATTTAACAAAGAAAGAGAAAATAGTAATTGTGAAGAAACCTGGTAGCTATCATCTTAATCAAGTGATCAAAGTTTACATCATCCATAAAAGTCATGTTATATCATATACGCTTCATATAAAGAAAAGAGCACTTTACCTTTGTGGTATTTTTCTCTAGAATCCAAAACCCTCATGCAACCATTACAAAACATCAGAAAAAACTGAGGACTATTCTGCAAAATATCTGACTAGTACTCTTCCAAATTGTCAAGGAAAAACTGTGACACTATCACAGGTCGGAGGAAACTAAGGTGACATGATCCCTGTGGTATCCTAGACTGGATCCTGGAACAGAAAAAAAAAAAAACAGAACTGAAAAACTAATGAAGTCAGGGTAAAGTATGGAGCATAGCTAATTGTACTGTACCAATGCTAATTTCTTAGTTTTAATAAATGTACCAGAGTTAACTAACCATGGTACCACAGGTACCATCAAGGGAAGCTGGGTGAAGGATATATAGGAACTCTCTGCATCATCTTGATAAATCTAAAATTATTTCAAAGTCAGACATTTTTAAATTAAAAACAACCTATGACATCATTCCATACATTTATGTTTGGGTTTATTAGTAGCCTGTGCTCCTTGTGTTTGTATTAATAATTGAACTTATGCTCCCTTTTGTGATATATAGACTAGAGTAGTTTGCATTTATAATTAAACATAAAGTAATATTATAAAATGAGCTAAACAAGAGTGATTTATTAGTAACATTATAATGTACTAGTAATCTTACTAATAACCATACTACTAATAACCATATTAGTAGTAGCCATAACAACTATTTCCAGAAAGAGACAGGTATCATAAGGGAAGTAAATAATAAAGTCAACATCCATAACCAGTCTTACTTCACCAAAAACAGAGATAATACTGACTCTCTAAGAAACAAATAAGTAAAAGAAACACAGAAATCTTTTAATGAGGCAGTACCAAACTATTCCATACTGTAACTTCTCAAGCAACTTTAAAAAGACACTAGATTTATGCTGATTCTAGATGGTTTGAGCTCAAGATGGCAAACAGGTCACATCAGTTTATCCCATGCCTTCTCAGACTTCCATTAACATTAAAGTCAAGAATACAAATGGTCATAAATTTATAAAAACAAAGAAAATGAGAATAGATGAAACATTCTAGTAAAATTCTGGAAAATAAAACTGAACAGAAGATTGATAAAGCTATCACTTGGATACATGTGATAAATAAAGCTATCATTGGATACATTACAGGATAATCAAAAGAATGCAGAAACTTGGGGACCCCCACTGAGAAACAACCACATTTCCAATAAATACCATAAAAAGTAAGATACTGCGGTAAGATCTCTGATGATACTGAGTTCCCAGTCAAGTTTTCAGTCTTAAATATATTTGCATAATGACTATTGATAGACATTTGAAGAAAGTTGGAAAGATAAAAGAAAATATCAGCAATAATCAAACAAACAAAACTGTTCCTTGAGGAAACCTGAATAATTTGGGAAACAGATGGGAACTTTAAAGCTGTACAAAACAAGAATAGAATTCTACAAAAAAGGAACATTCAGGGAATAAGAAAGAGTATTAGAAAATTAAAAGTATAATAGTAAAAAACATTTTAATGAGTATAAGGTAAGAAAGTAGTTTTGAATAAGTCTCCCAAAAAGTTAAACAAAACATTGGAAGAAAAATGGAAAACACAAGAGAAAAGATGTAGAGAATCTAACCAGGAGGCCTAACTAGTAACAGTTCTAAAAGGATTCCAAAGAAGAAAAACAGAGGAGAAAGGATAATAAAAAAAAATTATTTCATTGTGTAAATGTACTACAGTTTTTTTTATTTTTAATTGTTTTTTATTGATTATGCTATTACAGTTGTCCCAATTTTTTCCCACTCTGCTCCACTCCCCACAGCAGTGATAGCTATTTTATACAGGAAGCAACAAGGAGAAAATTCCTACCAGTATGGATGGATGTGGTTTCTTTAATTTTGTGGTTGTTAGACTTGACTCAGTTTCTGACGGTTCTGAGTGATGGTTGCTCCATATTTTCGTTGCTATTTTGATGTGGTTGTGCAAGGAGAGAAGCCATGTTTACTTATCCTACCATCTTGGCTGCAAGTCCCCTGTACTACAGACTTTTAATCCACACAGTGGAATATTACGTAGTAGAAAGAAAGAAGGAATTCATACCTTTTATGATAGCATGGGTGGAACTAGAGACTATAATGCTAAGTGAAATACACCAGTTGGTAAAATACAAATATCATATGATGTCATGCACAAGAAGAATCTAATGAACAGAATAAACTAATGAGCAAAATAGAACCAGAAGCACAGAATCACTGAATAGACTGACAGAGGTAAGGTGGAAAGGGGGGACTGTTTGAAAGAATGTGAAGGGGTTAGTCAAGGAATGTATATGGACTCATGGGCATGGACAATGAGGGTGGGGGTTGATATGGAAGTTGGGGATGGGCTGGATGGAGGGAAGCAAAAGGGGAAATAATGGGAACAACTGTAAAAAATGGAAAAGTAAAAAAATAAAGAATAAAGAGCACATTTAAAACATTTATAAGAAAACCCCAAAACTAAAGGTCATAAGTTTTCAGAATGAAAAGGCCATTCATCACAAGGAGCCATCAAGAAATCGTAATTAGATATGTTTCAGTAAGAAATTCTAAAAATAAGTTTCTAAAAACTGAGGAGAAGAAAAGCAACTATCAAAGGGACAAGAATCAGATCTCTTATCAGAAATATTGGATGCTAAAAATAGGGCAATGTCTCTCAAATTCCTAAAAAAAATTATTTTAACCTATAATTCTTGATTTGGCCAAAACATTAATCAAGTCATTTTCAGATATGTAGAAATTCAGAATATTTACCTCCTACATGCCCTTTATTTGAAGATTCCTGAGGATATGCTTCAGCAGCACATGGAATTAAAATGAGAAAGAGGAAGGTATGGATCCAGGGAAGATTAGTCAGAGCAAGACAGGTAGGTAACAGTCACTCCAGCCTGGGACAGAGGGAGGTGTCCAGGAGAATAAGGGGTTTCAAAGATTTCATTCTACCTCCTGGAAAGATGAAGGGACATAAGGATGCATAAAGATAGATGACTGAAAGAAAAATAAAAGCAATTGGGAACTCCAGGAAACACAAAAAGCTGTATAAAATAAGTCAGTGTAATGATCGTATAGTATTGCACTTTGGTCAGTGGTGAATGATAATTACATATTCACTTTTTTATTGATTTTTAACTTTTAGAATCAACCTAAGACAAAACACTAAAATCTTAATATGGTTAAAAATCAAATATAAATGATATCAACCTTAATAATATAAATTTAAAAGCAGAAAGGAGAGTACTGGAATAAGTGTGTTATTTAACAGCCCATAGGTACCAAGAAAAGAACTAAAGATTGAGTATATTGGGAGTGTGGAGGCAATAGTACAAATAAGTTATATTCTTATCTATCATAACAAATCAACAGATAATACCTAACTTTGACAGATCAAGAAATAGTAATTATACACACCCACAAACACACACATATACTTGACTCAGCCAACCTAACAAATATACTTGGAGCTATAAAGGCACTAGCAGTGTATAAACACAAAGACATCAAAAGAAATAATCTTTTCTCTGTGCAATAAATCTGGGAATGAGATCCAGGACTATAGCTTTTCATTATAAGCCTACTATATTTTTCAATTTAGAAATCATATATATATTTTATTGATAAAAATAAATGTGAAATATTTATTAACAGTTTTAAAAATATCTATTTGGAAATCATCCAACTACACTGTGTGCTTCACAGTATAGTCCCCAGCATTTAAATAAGGTCTTGTTGGTATTTCAGAAATTAAAATACTACATTTTAAAGTCATAAACAGAAACGTCTTCTACAAATCTTATCTGGTGGCAGGCAATGTATCACAGAAAAATTTTGCAGTACATGACAAATAGGCTACTTCAGGGATATTGTTAAAGAAATTTTTTAAAGTTGTGGTTAAAATATTTGTGCAAAATATATGAGGTAAGTAAACACCTGTCCTTCATGACTCTCCGTGATGGTACCTAACACATATCAGGGAGAAGGGCAGATTGGTCCCTTTGCTCACTAATACAGCAATGGAAGACTGCTTAAGTGGGAGCCATCTTGAAATATCCTGAGTCTGTCATTTATTTCCTCTGTAATTTCCAATAAGCAAGATAACAAACCTATCAGAATGAAGGTCTGGGAGCCACACCCCCAATTTTCCTTTCTAGGACACAATACCTCCACCATCAAACATGATATAGCTCAGATGGCTTTAGGCACACTAGGACGCCACAGAATTTATGTCGCTTGAAAACTGGGATGTACCTGGGATGAAGTTGAATTTTCTGGATATAATAACTATTCTGTGATACAGATTTGGAAAAAGTAAAATGAAGTAGAAAGCCTTAAAAGAGAGACAAATGTCAAAATAAGAAAGATTGTAGGGCCTGTGGATGGTATTCTCATTCGTCTTCAAATTCCCTTTGCTCCCCATTTAAACATTTCAAATGAAGAGTTTTTCTAATGTCATTCGATATAGGCCAACATCTGAAATTCAACAGCAGACTTTAAATACTTCCCATCTTGAAGGAGCTCTAAAAATGAGTGCTGGCTTGCTTTTATAAGGAAAAAAAAATACAGGCTTTTCCCCCTTTCCTGAATGACAATTTTCCAGCTGCTGCAAAGTTTCCAGACACATGTTCCAAGGTTGGGTAGTCCCCATATACATACTGATTTTTAACAAAAATTAGGGCTTAGAAAGGTTCACAAGTAGTTACAGACTTTGATCTCTGTTGGGAGTCATTATGGAAAGCGTTTATCTGCACATATACATGGATATAGCTTAGAAGAAGGAAGTCACCAAAATGTTTTTGCAATAGAATAACTCAAAAAAGTATATAATCTATAAATTTATAGGACTGTCTTGCTGTGAATAAAATCAGAGCTTAAGGAGCCTCCTAGACGATGCCAGGTAAACTTTCACAGATCTTTCAGAATCAAGAAAGGATGAGATTTTGCTGTTTAGCCAGGCTGCACTGTCATTTCTGATGTATTCACATGTAGCAATGGTTATTATTAACATTATAATTACTGTGCAACCCTCTTAAGTAAGATCCAAGAGAGCAAGGATGTTGTCTCAATTACTACTGTATCCCATCTAGAAGATGATCTGACATATAATAAATACTCTGTAAAGTACTGTAAATAATTTTATTGTAAAGAACAAAGGAATGAGTACAGGTGAAAGAGCTTTGCAAATTCTAAAACATTCCAAGAGTTCAGTTATTATCATTGTTATTCTGCATAATTCAATCCCCTGTTGGGGCTAGCTTCTAAGGGTTCTGGCAAAGTCACTCCCTGCATTTTGAATGCTAATATTGGCCTATGTAATTAGTCTCACCTACAGGTGTTCAGAGCATGAACTCTACGATCAGACCGCCTGGGTTCAAATCCTACCTCTAAGACTGACTTACTGGCTGTATGACCTTGGACAAGTTATTCAACCTTTTTATGCTTAGATTGTTCATCGATACACTGGGAGATAATAGTGCCTAACTTATGGGGATATTGGGAGAATTATACGGATTTCTAAGTATAACTCACTGAAAACAGGGACCAGCACACAGAAGCACTAAGTGCTGTTGTTAATGCTGATACTACTGTTTTACTACAGGATTCAGAGAAGGAAATTCAATAATGTGATTTTTTCTTTTTTTACTAATGCCATACAAGTTTAAGGATATGTTTTACATCCCCAAATTCCTTGAGTTTCAACTTGATGCAGTATTTGTCTATATATTTGTCTGCTTAAAAATCCCAGTGGAGATACAACAGCTTGGCACGTTACATGTTTTGGATAAAATATGGATGTTAGCTGAGGCATTTAAAGCAGAAGCAGCTTCAGGGTCTCTATCCACTCTTTGTATGTTTTTCAAAACACATCGCTGTGTTTGCTCTCTTATGAAGGCCTCTTAAAGTGACTTAGACATTAAAAATCAAACAGTTTTAATACTGAGATTTTCTTTAGGAACATTCTTAGTTGTTGTGAGCATGTTTTCACATAACACTTTCATTCAAAAGAGTTTAGTTTATGACTTTATGAACAGTGATATAGTTTGTGCAGTTATATTTATATTATCTCTTTTCTCCATTAGTTTTGAAACCCAAATGTTAGTTTACTTCAATGTAAACACATCAGATTGATGTGAATTTTTCTGAAGACTTTAACAGGAAAAATCTACAGCAAAACAACACACCATTTCTGAAACATATTCTGAGTTGTAAGACCTTTCAGTTAGAATTTACTAAATTAGGTCAAGGGGCTCTCTTGATGGCAGGTGGTAGGGGGTGGAGGGTAGGGAGTAGTGTGCCAAAGTGATTCTAGAATTCCCAAAATAAAGCATAAAGCAATATGCCATTTCATTGATTCCTATTTATTCTTTTATAGTGCTTTGGGAAATGTTAGACCACTGGTCTGCATCATTTCATCTCCTTTTAGGGAAAACTGTTATGACCAGCTGCTTCAAAGTGTAATAATCTTTCAGGCTCATCCTAAGAGATCTGAGAGGAGGTCAACAGCAATTTTCTTTCCGTAAGTGATCATGCCAATACCCCAGTGTAAAGCTTAGAAGTATGTGTTTATATTTATGTATGTTATATATACATATACACAATGTATATACAGAAGTATGATTGATTAATTTACACTTTTATAAGATCAGGTTGAGCTTTTCTACTACTCTCAGGTATAAAAATGGTTGTTCGGATTTAAAATGTTACAGACAGTTCCACAAAAATCTTCCCAGAGTAACAGAGCTAATTCTAACTTGCTTTCCTTCTGACTGTACTATACACTTCTAATTACACAATACTGTTTGAGGCTCTCATAACATTTTGCATATTTTCATCCAAAAATTCAAACCTATTCCATCCTGAGAACAAAAGCTGGCAAGAAGCACTCAAGTGATGAGTGAACAAAATGCAATAAAAAAGCAACATACTGACATGGAAATGTCATGTGAGCTGCTGAATGGCACACAGCTCCCAAGTTTACCAAAATATTTTGAAACACTTTGCCAATGAGCATATAATTGACTAAAAGACTTGCCAGCACTATTCTAGAGATGTCTAACATATTACATAATAAAGAAAATCATTTACAATAAGAATTAAATGTTCAAAATACATTTTTAGAGTGCTTTCAAAACCAGTGCAGTTTTTTTCTGCCCAATTTTAGCCAAGGAAATAACTGTGATATTAACAGATTTTACATGTTGATGTTCATTTTTTACTTGCTGCCATCACTTGCACTTTTTGCGTGCTAGTCAAATAAATCAGTCAATCGACCTGTATTTATTATAAAAACCAAAGGAGTATAAATACACTGACTCAAGCTGTTATTAGTAAGGTCCTGAATCACGGAGCCAGCAGCTTCCATTCTTTATGAGCATTATGTTCTTCCACCCACCCACCCACCCACCCGTGCATGTGTCCATCTAGTCACCAGCCATCTATCCATTTTTCCTAACAAGTATTATTAATCAAGTACCTAAGATGTGTCAAGCACTGTGCTGATTGCCAGAGACATAATGATTAATATGGTGGGAGTTTCTGCCATGATGGAATTTCTAGTATAGCTGGGAAGACTTACAGTAAAAGGGATAATAATCAGAATTTGTGCTAGGCACCCTGGTAAAGAGAGAACGGCATGCTAGGGACAGTCATTGCAGAGTCCTGAAAGAAACAGCATTTACCCTTAGACCTTAGGAATAAATATCACTGGGTCAGGAAAAAGAAACGGAGTTACAGGCCAGAGGGAAGCATGCAATTAAATAACCAGTGGAAGGGAGGATGTGAGCTATTAAAAACTCAGAGCAGGAAGGGTTACTGTGGAGACAACAATAGAGAAGTGGCAAGACAGAAGACTGGAGAGGTGGGTACAAGTCGGCACTATTCTTATTTTACTGAGACTCATTCTTTGCCCTTGATCTCTCTTTGCTGATAATTTATCATTTTAATAAATACTGGACAGGGTAATTATACTAATATACCCTGAAGTAGTAATGAACACTCTAAGTGTTATTCCATTATTCTTAACACAAATCTCGCCTTGCAACACAATGAACTGTCTATAATTAGACACGAGAACTCCACCAGCAAATTTAGGAGAGCTTTTAACACGATAGGTCAAGCATTGTGATCACATCTTCATCTCTGATCCTTTATGAAACTTATCATAATGAGAAGAATAACACAAAAGTAGTTAATACATTTAAAATCAGTAAATAAGAAAAGAGAGAAATCACAAGTACTCCTTCACCTTCAAGTAAAAGTTCCCCCTTAGTTGTTAATCAAATAGCTTGGAAAACAATAGTCTTCAGAGAAAAATACAGATCTTCACACTACAATTTTTCATAAATTTATTGCATAAACAATTAAATATTTTCAAAGAAAACATTAAAATCTCCAACTATAAAATGCATATAACAACTCAATCTTGTTTACATTCAGACACATGTATGCACACATTTGTATGTGCATTTATTTCTCTCTCAGCAGGCACCGAGAAGAGTAATAATCAGCTTTTATCCTTGTGGGTTAAGTAGAGGGAAAAAAATCTACTTTGTATTCATCTCCAGAGACAAAGAGGCAATTTTGGATTTCAGCCTGTTTTGTTGTTGGATTCTACTTAAATTAGAGTAGAATAAAATGTACTTCAAACCAGTTTTGTATATCCTAAATTTCCAGTTCAGAGTTTTAAGATAATTTTTAGTCCTAAATATTTTGTTCCCTTACACTAAGTCCCTATGGGTAGCTGCCAAATTCCCAAACCAGAAGCAAGTATATTTTGGGGAAAACTTTATATCTAGCACTAAATATATTTTTATCTTAATAAAATACAAAATGTCTCTCCAGTCCTTTATTTTTCTCTAAATCCTCTCTTTTCACTTTGGCCTGTGAACTTGTAGCTGTAACTAAACACATGAGCTGAGAAGGAATGGGAACTTAGCCAGCCAACCCTCCTCTGCTCTCCTCACCCAAGTTCTGGGTTCGGGCACCACTTGGTCCTGTTCTAATGAACACTTCCACACTTAGTTGTCTAAAACGATATGCAGAAATCTAGTGGCAGGCCCATTTTGGCCTAATCTGTACAGTTTTCTTACAACCAGAGCTATCTAATAATGGGATTGTTTGCCTTACAAAGTATTAGGTTGGCCAAAAAGTTCATTTGGTTTTTTATGTGCGATGGGTCAAGTAGCATTTAGTAGTCTTGAACTTCATTTGAAACAATTGTGTTAGATTTTATTGTGACAGCTGTCATATCAGTATGCATTAAAAAACATATCAAAATTGGTTAAGTTTTTGTGTAGCCACTTTAGTATTGAAGATAGAAGAAATTATGCAACGTTTTCAGCATATTATGTTTTATTATTTCAAGAAAGGTAAAAATGCAACTGGACCATAAAAAAAGATTTGTGCAGTGTATGGAGAAGGTGCCGTAACTGATTTAATGTGTCAAAAGTAGTTTGCGAAGTTCCGTGCTTATTTCTCGCTGGATGATGCTACACAGTCAGGCAGACCAGCTGAAGTTGGTAGCAATCAAATTAATTGGAAACAATCGATGTTATATCACATGGGAGATAGCTGGTCTACTCAAAATATCCAAATCAATAAAGTTATTGGTGAAAATGGAAACTGTGTCTTTTATTTTATGGAAAAAAATCATACAGACTTTTTTGCCCACCCAATAGTAACTCTCTTTACTTATGTCTGCTGAGCACTGAAATATTAGCTGGATAATCAATCAAGATGTCACAGGTAGATTCTATGAAGAAAAGTGGCCAGAAGTCCAGCTTTGATCACCCTCCCTCCACAACCCTAAAATAACCTTGTTACCAGGACTGAGGCTTCCTGTCTGCCCAACTGTGGGTTCCGGCACCCTTATTTCTAATAACAAGACCACTTACAAATGGCCCATTCACTGGTTCCTTTCAGATACACATTGCATTTCATCTTTATAGCAGTGCAGTGATATTATTCCAAAATAAATAGATGTTTGCAGCTTTATTTGACCTGCCGAGGTCACATAACCAGGAAGTGGCAGAGTTAGGACCAGGACACAGGTGTTCTGTGTCCCTGTGACTCACGTGCTTCAAAAGGGCAAAAGCTCAGAAAATGCCTCAAAAAGATCCTGGGACCATCTGCTTTAAAAAAAAAAATCACTATGGGTGATTTTTAAATTGTATGTTCCTGGATCCCAGCCAAGAGCTAGAAATTAGATTCTCAGAGGGTGGGGCCTAGAATCTGCATTTTAATAAGCTCCCTAGGCAATTTTTATTCACAGTAGTTAGGGAACTACTACTCTAAGTCTTCTCTTCTATCTCTAAACTTTGGAGAGTTAGCTTTCATTAGGAACATCTTCAGATTTTTTAAATTCACTGTTTGAGTGTTTTGATGAACAGCCACTGCACTGACCCTCCTGGCCTCACATTTTTAATTTAACAAATACTTATATAGTATTTACTACATGTAAGACTCTATTACTTGATTAAATTTTCATTATGACTTTAGGTAGTAGATAGTATCATTATAATACCCATGTTACAGATGAGGAAACATGAGCAGAGGTGAAAAAGACTCACTTCAAATCACAGGCAAGATGTGTTGCCAGGCTGTCTGGCTCGGGATCCTGTGTCAGCCACTACGTCATGCTAGACCCACAGCTCTGAACAAAGATGTGCAACTGCCATGAGAAATGCTGGATACCCTCCTACCCCATGTTGCTGTGCCTCCTCCTTTTGTTTTCTCTGCTAACGTGTCCTGAATGTCCCCATCTCTTATTTACATGGTTAATTTCTCTTCATCTTACAAAACCTGTACACTAGCGCTGGACGACCAAGGTGAGTTAGAGGCTCCTCTTCTGCACCCCCAGGGCACAGGGCACATTGGCACTGATTGCATGAGCTATACCCGCAGGTCTGCTCCCATCTTCCACAGGAGACTGTACACACCCTAAGGGCAGAAAGCAAATATTATTCATTTTCTGCCCAGGAGCTCCATAGATGCTTGAGGCACAAATAAATGGTTGTATACAAAGTAAGAAGTGGTTATTTGCTTTATAATAGAATTTACCAGTGATTTCCAAACCCCTGCATTCATTTACATATCATTTATTTCTAGACAGAAAGCCTGGAGGGCAGAAAGTTAAAGCTACTGCCAATTGGAGATCAATTCAAATTTCAGATAAAATATCTCTGAAATTATCATTTAAGTCAGTGGGAAATCCTCTATTGATCTATAAAAATGTGAATTAGACACAAGGTTTTCCAGGACTCTCCATTGCATAAAGGAAGGTGTAAACATTAGAGCATGCTGGCTTCAAGGCTGGAAATGTGTAAGCAGATGGGGGCTGTGAAGCCTGGCTTGTGAATACAGTCCTTTCTTCTCCAGCTGGCAGAAGCAAAATATTGTCAGGGCTCTGCTCGCCTGGCTACTGAAGGATCAGGTTCTCCTGCTCTGTAGTGACCACTGAAGCCATCTGGGGAAACAAAATTCTTTCATACAAGAACACAGGGAACAAAGGGCAAGCTGTAGTACTTGGGTTCTTTGGCTCCTGCTTCTAGAAAAGTCTAGCTGGTGTTTCATCTAACTTGTCTCTCAGTGGCCTAGTAAATCAAACAGGATAGTTGCAAAATGTTCTACAGTCTGAGGGTAAGAATTTCTTGCTTGCTTAGAAAGCCAGCCAGTCTACCTATTCTTTAAACAAGTAAAGCGGCCTGAAATACAGAATATTAGCTTCCCCTCCTTGTGCAGCTTACTAAATTCTTGAGATTGTACAAATGCTAAACAGACTCATGACTTTCTTTTCCTTTTAAAGAGATTTAGTCTTCTTCCTCACATCAAAGAAAGTATATCAAAGAAACACAAAACAGAATTTGTGATTAGTATGAACAGACAATATTAATTTTTCCTTCTAAACAATACTCTAAGATGAAAACAGGCTAAAGCCATTATGCTGATTCAGGGACAAAGAGCTCAGATTACCACACAAATACACAATGTGTTTCAGATAAAACAGGCTGCACTGTACCTCATACTTGCATTTTATGATGGAAAATATGTTTATGATACTTTTGGCCTGGTGGTTTACAGAAAATGCCCTCAAGCTTTAGGTCTCCACAAGTTTCACGTAACTCATGCAGGTCTATGAAGCCTTTATCTTATGAAATAAAGCCTAGTCAATAGTGCTGAACAAAAGTTCAGGAGTGAGTGCTCTCTGCCATGGTTGTAGGTTTGATCAACTTGTGTGAGCCAATTATCTCTGCCCTGTCCCATGGTCAAAGAACACACTCTTATTTCTCTTCAAAATGGACCTTATGGGGCGAGTCAGCAGCAGCTCCCCAACAAAACCAATCTAAACAATGCATTCCTCACCAAGAAGGTATTTATCAACCATATCAATGAGGTTTCCTCTCCTTTAAATGCCTCTCCTTCCTGCCTTCATTCAGTTCATTCTCAGGAAGAGTATTTTGAGAACCGATCTAAGCCAATTTGATCATTCATCGATAATTAGGTTCCTTCAGATACATTACACCTATAGGTCTCTTCTCCCATAACCTTGCTACCAAATTTTGCCACATATGCGAATAGCCATCTATTAGCAAGTAGACATAAAACAATTATACAATCAGTTCCATGAGAAGTCCCTTCTCTCTGTTATCTTTAGTTTTCCAACAGCACTTTGGATCAAAAGTTCAATGCTGGTAGATGTCATGATTTTTTTTAATTGTCGTTCAATTACAGTTGTTCCCATTTTTCCCCCATTACTCTCCCCTGCCATACCCACCCCCAGCTCCCACATTCAATCCTCCCCTCCTCCCCCATTGTCTTTGTCCATGGGTCCTTTATACATATTTCTTGACTTGATCCTTCCCCATCTCTCCTCCATTGTCCCTCTCCCCTCTGGTCACTGCCAGTTTGTTTTTTATTTCCATGTCTCTGATTCTATTTTGCTTACTTGTTTGTCTTGTTGATTAGGTTCCACTTATAGGTGAGATCATATGGTATTTGTTTTTCACCACCTGGCTTATCTCACTTAG
The DNA here is from genome assembly GCA_004026545.1 of Mormoops blainvillei. Taxonomy (NCBI): domain Eukaryota; kingdom Metazoa; phylum Chordata; class Mammalia; order Chiroptera; family Mormoopidae; genus Mormoops; species Mormoops blainvillei. Next base: position 20,071 of record PVJD01000867.1, on the reverse strand, counting down.
CATAATGCTCTCCAGTTCCATCCATGCGGTTGCGAAGGGTAGGAATGAAGTTCTTTCTGCTGCATAGTATTTCATTGTGTAAGTGTAAGCAGCACTCAACTAACTCTTTCAATTAGTTTAGAACATCTTGCATATAAGGTGGTCAAGAACTATAAATCTGTGGTCATATTCAAAGGTGACTGGATTTCCAATATTTGGTCCACTACATCACCAGATTCTCACAAACTGTTCATGTAGGGGTATGCAATCCACAAAGCTTGATTCCCATTCATTTTACCACTGGCATAAGAGCTTCTAAATCCCCCTTGCTGATCAGATAAAAAGACTGCTGAAGCATTTATGGTAATCATTTCATGAATCTTTCAAATACTAGCCAAACACCCTGAACCGAATATTCTCTATAGGTGCTTCAGATATTAGTTTTCCATCTTTGAAATGCAGATTAATTCACATACAATACACACACCCTGCAGTGTCTACACTGAAGAATTTAAAAGTAAATTATAGAAAATATAATCAAGTGAAATCTCCATTCATTTTAATGTTCTTTCATTAGATTTAAGATTGAAATTAGTGATTCTAGATAGTACATGACAAAGCTCTGCCCTACCCAAGTCAAAAATCCTTGCTAGTTCTGAGCATGTAAATAATCATGTAACTCCTTTTAGTTTAGAATCTTGATACAAAAGTTTCCCCAAGAGGTATTGTCAGGGCAACTGAGATGTACATTAATTCACATCCAGACAAGTGAAACAGATTCAATTCAATTCAATTCAATTATTGAATACACCTGTGTGTTTCTTGAAATCTCACCATCTACCCTATGGACCACCTCTGACTCATTAGCCTACAGCAATGCATAAATCACATTCTTGTTTAAAAAAAAAATTAATCTGCCTACTTATAAGGAACAGATTCTCTGGCCTAAAAACAAAACTTGAACTTAGTTCTATAGTCTGACTGGCCACAACTTTGACCATTTCTTCCCCATTTCTGCCTCTGTGCTTCAGCTCAAGATGTTCCCAATACCTGAAATGCCCTCCCCACACTCTCCTGGATCTGTCTCTAACTAGCTTGTGATAAATCCATCTCAGTCGGCCCATAGCACCTGGCAGAAAGCCTATACTGAGCACTTGGCTGACAGCCAGACAAATTGGGCCTAGGAAAGCAAAGACCAGGAGACCCCAGGGCACAGATCATATCCTGGGAGCAGACCTTGAGGAGAGAATGTAGTTAATCAGCAAGAGAAGGCAGAACCAAACACAGAAAGTGCAAAAGACTCTTCATCCCATGTGAGCTTCTCTGACTTGTGCCATAACCCATCTCTTGGCAGTCTCAAACGTATACTCAATGCCCTTATCTCTGATGCTTTCCATGTTCTTGACTTAGACTAGGAAAATGGATTCAGACTTCCAGTGGGTCAGTGTCTCTCCAAGACCCTCAGTGTTTTGCGTAACATCTCTAACCCTACACATTTATACTATGTTTTAAGAGTCTTCTAATGTGTCTGCCTCCCCACTGGGCTATGAGTTTCCTGATTGCGCCTGGGCTGCATTCATCTTAGTGTTCCCAGAATCAAGCAGAAGACTTAGCCCATAGCAAATGATTTTTAAAATGTTCATCAGATAATTGAATAAATAAATGAACTCTAGTTTAGAAATGTGACAGTGCCTACTGACTGACTGCTCCACTGCCTGGGTGATCTGGTTTCATCATAATGGTCCTGGGCAAGACCCATCCCTTTATAACCCTCCCACAGTAGGTCAGAAGCAAATACTAGAGCCTCTTCCCCAGCGACCTTTGCTGGGACGTACTTCGCTGGTATTGCCCCCGGCCATTCTTTATATTCCCTTACATTTAACAGTCACTCGCACACACACACGGTATCTTGATGTTCTAATTATATTACTAATAACTTCCCTAAAGTAAAAGGCAAAGTTTTTTAGGATTTCATAACTATATTTATTTAAATTCTTAAAAATTCTCTAATGTCACTGCTATGGTCTGAATGTTGTATCCCTTCCCCAATCCCTCAAATTTAAGTGTTGAAACCTAATAGCCAATGTGATGGTATTAAAAGGTGAGGCTTTTGGGAGATGATCAGGCCATGCAGTGATGCCCTCATAAGCCTGCGAAAGATCCGTTGCACCTTCTGCCCTGTGAAGTTACAGTGAAAAAGCACTCGCTAGACATGGAATCTGACAGTGCCTTGATCTTAAACTTCCCAGTCTCCTGAACTGTGAGAAATAAAAGTTAGTTGTTCATAAGCCACTCAGTTCATGATATTTTTCTTAGAGCAGCCTAAATAGATTAAGATAATTACTAACAAATATTGACTTATAGCCTACAACGTGGAAGAAGCTAGGCTAGCTGGGTAGGATCCAAAAATGATGTGACAGCATCTTTCTTTTCACAGAGCTTTTTATCCAGATGGAGAGACACAGGATATGTACCCATGAACAAAATCACCAGCAAATGAGCTACACAGGATGTAAGACTCGGGAGGCTTTGCTGTGGTGGCCACTGGCCAGGCAGAGTAGAGGGTGTTTGAGAAGGAGGCTCTAAGACAGAGGGTATGATGTAGGCACTTTTGGGTCAAGGGAGTGACAGCAAGGAGGTCTAGGCCCAGGATGTTCTGCAGCAACCCTGTCAGCAGGGATACAGGGGGCAGATCAGTGGGAAGGCAGGGAAGAGGCCGGCTCTGCGTCAGGAATCACGGCGGCGGACTCACTCTGGGCAATAACCCTCACCTGCCCTGACCATTACTCGTTAAAATCAATCCTTTTATAAACTCTCTCTGTCTCTTTAGAAGTTAGGATTAAAAAACAATGTATTAAACTAAGCTAATCTAAGCTGCTGGAAACTTTATCAGGTGGTATACTTTTACTGGATAAGAAACGAAAAACATGATCTGGCAAGAGTAGGGTTGTGAAAATCACCACAGATGAACCCCACACGGCCAGCTGCCTTAGCGATGCCTCAGTAGATGTGCAATTAAAATGTGCCACATTTAAAGGTGAAGGGCATGGCTATGTAACATGGCAGAGCTTCATGCTTCTGCACAATCTCCAACATTTAACTGCATAAACGCAACAACCTTAATCTTCAAAGATTTAGCTTTAAGGTTCTAGCATAAGATTTTTATACCAATGTATTCCTTTTCAAAGACACATTATAAGACGTTAGCACAGTACCACGAACTTTAATCAGAATGAAAAATTAAGCTAAAGTGACTTTCTCCAATGTAGGAACCTATGCTTTCTCCCTTTCTTATCTGTAGAGGATTTAGCATCATCTCCGTAAGTTCAATGGGAAATCTGTTCTTGCAGAAAAATGTGATATTACTTCAGAGAATTGAAATATAAAGACTGTGCCTACCAATTATGCCACAGAAAGAATGCACTGTCATTGTCTTCCCTCACATACGGTCAGAGTCTGGCAGAGAGAGAAGGGACACCAACACCGAATGGTTACCTCATTTCACTTTTGTAACCCTGTGAGGTAGGTTTGATTATCTTCATTTTAACAGATGAGGAGAGCAGATTAGAAGAGTAATTTGTCAAAAGCTATAAGCTAATAAATGATAGCACTGGGGCTCAAACCCTGACTTGAGTCCCAAAACTCTCTTCTTCTTGTATACAAGAGAAGAGAAGCCAAACACCTCGTGATGTTCTGGAGGACACAGGAGAGTAGGTATGAAAGGGGTGTAGTGTACAAAGAGGCTGCTACATCCTTAGGCCCTACCACTGAGCAGAGTGAACTGTGATGGAAATACTCATGATAACTGGGTAGGGCCAGGACAGGCTGAATGTGGTTCAACTGAATGGAAGGGTAGATATGTTTGTACAGACTCTTGGAGTCCAATGAATCAGAACACAGTGATTAGTTACATGGCTATAATTAAGGCTATCAGATGCTATGTTTTTAAAAATAAAAGTTGATGTCAAGTATCTCACTGTGAAGAAACATAACTATCTAGATGATTTGTGTATCTGAAATTACCTTGGGCTGGCAAATGTAGAAAGAACAAGATCCCACTTGTTCACTCTGTCACTCCACTCACTGATCTCTAACTATACAAATAATCATACACTAATTAGCATGGAAGATATACTCACAAAAAGCTCCTGTCCTTAAGGAACCACAATACTATGGGAGAAGACTGACAAATAACAATGATTCTGATGTACAGTCAAATGCAAAGTGTACACAACCAATAATAATTACCTTAGGATCCAGAGAAGAAAGTAACATGCCTCCCAGGAGTCAAGGTCTTTCCCAGCCATCCCACCCCAGTCCAGATGAAAGCAGAAAGGAACAAACAAGTAGGGCCACATTTTAACCCTTGCCATCTCCCACATCTAAACTATATGACTCCTTTTCACATAGCCAAAGGTGGGGGGGAGCGGAGAAGGGAGAGTGTGAGGAAGGGAAGGAGGGAGACAGCAAACTCTTATGCAGTAACCTGTAGGAATTTGCCAGAAACTTTGTATGCTGCAAACTTTGTATATATACAAATTTTGTACATGCACTTTGCCAGAAAGAGTTTTCTATAACACGGGGATGCATAAGAACAGATCACTATTTTCCAAACAAGTGAGTAACATGCTCTGGCCCATGCTGTCACTTGGAACTATATTAAAAAGTGAATGTAGTTTGACTTTCATCCAGACCCTTTGCATGAGGTACACTGACCTCTTGTGTCTGGAAATAGGCTTTTTACTATAATAAGACAACAATTAAATTCTATATTTTATAGGTACATTATGAAAGACACAAATTGATAAACTCTAATGTTTTATTGACATGACTAATTGAGTAGCAAAACACTTAGCATCAATTTTAGAACAATGAGATAGCCACACTTAGCAGACATCTGGGTACACCCCGATGTGATGACGCATGCTGTGCAGGACACTGGAGTCCTTGTGGAGAGAAGCACTCAGGATTGTCCCAACACTGAGACTAGAGGCTCATCCCAGTCTGCTGAACAACCGATCCTGGGCTAGTGTGCCTACTCCCGCAGGAGGTGCTGTGCCCAGATTCTCTTTCTCATGAGACCAGTGACTACCCTCATTTCCAAAGGCTCCCATACCCTATACAGCCTGCATGCAATTCAAGTTCTTTGTTGCCAAAATAGTTCTCTCTCGCTGAGCCCTACAAGGCCACCCTCATGTCCTTCCTCCTAAAATAAAGGACAACAGAGAGCAGGGAAGGCTGAAACAACCTCTGCGGGTTATGAAGGGGGGTCAAGTGCACCTATGGCCTCTCTGACCTACACCTAAAAGGCCACTACTTGAAGCAAACATGAATAGAAGTGTGCATGTAAAGACTGAAAACATAAATTTTCTGATACGGAATGTATCCTCTACTTAATCATTTATTTGTGAACCTGACTCCTCTACTTGAGGACCTCCCCAGGGCCTGGGACTGTGCCCTCAAGGCCTAGCTCAGTGCTCAGCCAATGAAGCAGGCTCATTCTGTGCTTGCTCCACACACAAAAATAAAAGCTGCAAGGCATTAGAGTTGCCCCAAATGGAAGTTTGAGTTTTAAAGCTGATGTGGCCTGTAATAAGGCACAGTGTATTTATAAGACACAGGGGAGACTGAGTTGTATAGAGTCATGCACAGAATCAAACCCTAAGTTTGATCCAACAACTTATTTGTGGACCAGAGCAGCTGGGCAGCATTGTGGGTATCAAGGTGGGTCCACCTTCTGGTGAGTCAGAGGCTGATACTCACTGGCATATACTTCTCAGTCACGTCCAGTTTGTCAAGTATGAGGACAAACTCTATTAAAAAACAGGGTAATTGAAAAAAGTGAGCCTTGCATTAACGGGATTCAGATAATTCAGTGCCTTTACTACCAACCCACAGAGATCTAGATTACCAGGGAATAGCAATTGCTTTGAATTAAATATCACTCTGGATAAGCTGATATTGGCTTAATGAGTTTTTGGTACTGGGTTTAATAAAAAATTGTATTAGTTGTTTCATACAAATATAGTAGAGTTGATGAATTACTCATAATGAAGGAAAATAACACTTAACCCATTTTAATAATTCTTTTATTTCAAAATATAGAAATTTATTTTAAGTACACAAAATCCGAGATGATGACAGAGGCCCAGGGAAATGCAGTGATTTGCCAAGGTCACATAGTGAATTAATGATGAGATAAAACTAGAACCTGCGTCTCAGGACTCCTTGTCTACTATACTTTCACCACTCGGTGGTTTTCAAACAGTGCTCTGCAGACCCTCCCTGGCACCCAGTAGAGGGCCTTGAAGGGCAGAGTTCCACTGTCTGTCTCACGCTTTCTTTTCAGGGAGACCCAGTGGACATCAGTGTACTGGCATCCAGATTTGTGGATCTCATGACATTAAAAAAAAACTACTACATATAATTACTATCATGTCATAAAAGAAGGGTTATTTTTAACACTAAGAAAATTTGGAGGGACAGAATCTCAGAATAAATGGAGATTCTTGATAAAATACAATACTGTCCTACATTTTCCTCATGTCACTATGGATCACAGAAAAAAGCAAATATATTCTGTAGACCTGCATTTGAGAAGCAATGGTTTTGTGGAAAGAACATACAATATGGTTCTCAACCACATCACAGTGGCATCCTTGAGTGAGTTGCTTTGATCTCTGTGTGGTTTTTATCCATGAAGTTCAATAATAATTCCTGACCCACCCACTAAAAGGTTGTTCCTTCACATGCACACACACAAACACACATACACACACACACACACACATGCACACGCACACTCAAATCTAGTTTCATTATTCTCAAAATGTAGCCTCAGGACCACCTGCGTCAGAATCATCTGACATGCCTGGATAAGAGTTCCTTGGCCCCACCCTGGATGAGGTTCTCAGGAAATACAGTCTAGTGCTAAGAGATGCAGGTTAGAAGGCAGGAAACCTGGGGTCTTATTTTTTAAATGATGGTTTACAGTATCTCTTCCAATTGCTGTTAGTAAGATTATAAGGAAAAAATTCCTTTGAAAATCTGCAATAACTATATAAGTGGAAAAGAGAATAGGAAAAGGAGGACAAAAAGCAAGAACTATTGGGTTGGCCAAACACTTTGTTTATTTTCTTTCCATAAGATGGTTCTATTATTGTTGAACTGTCTTGGACTTCATTCGAAACAATTGTGTTAGATTGTACTGTGATAGCTGTCATATCAGTGTACATTAAAAAATCAAATTTGGTGAATTTTTTGTAATCGTTTTAATATTGAGGATGGAAGAAATTTGCAAGACTTCCAGCATATTATGCTTTATTATTTCAAGAAAGGTTGAAACGCAAAAAAAAAAAAAAAAAAGGAAAAGAAATTGTGCAGTGTATGGAGCACATGCCATGACTGATGGAACATGTCAAAAGTGGTTTGCAAAGTTTCATGCTGATTTCTCACTGGACAATGCTCCACGGTTGGGTAGATCAGTTGAAGTTGACAGTGATCAAATCAAGACATTAATTGAGAACAATCAACATTATACCACATGGGAGATAGACAACATACTCAAAATATCCAACTCAATAAAGTTATTGGTGAAAATGAAAAATGTGTCTTTTTATTTTATGGAAAAAACTAAATGCACTTTTTGGCCAACGTAATAGAATAAAGGGGACATCCCTTATCTCACAGTCTCTGTTTTCTCATTTGACAATCAAAGATTTGCGGACGAGATCTTTTTAAGCCCCCTCTTAGCAACTAAACTATTTTCAAGAAAAATCTTTGAAGGGAAATTTTTCCACAAATGCAAAGCTGCTCTGGTAAAAGTGACTGGGAGCTGTGTCCCTTTAGCCCCTCTTAGACACCCTCCACCCCCAGGGAGCCTCTGAGGTTCCCTATACTGGAAGACAACAGAACTACATTCCTCATCTCTGAGGTGTCATTCTCTCTTCAGAGAAGGTAAATCTAACCATCAAACACCAAACAGTGCCATTGGTTCAACTACAATTAGCAAAAACAACATAGCCACTCAATCAACCGATTCTCCCCCTCTTGCGAAGGGATTCACATGCAGGTGAAGTGGTGGTACAGCCTACCACAAATACCACAACACAATCAATGAGAAGATACTACCCTGAACTCTTTGGTTTCTTTTGGGAATAAAGACAAAAAGAACTTATTTACACCCACTGATATTATTTTGGTATATTTCTTCTAGTCACTATCAATAAGGCACATTGATTTTACATTGTAATCATGGTGTAATGTACAACTTTATATATACATGATACCAATTTTTTTCTCTTTTTTTTCAATTTCAGTTGACATTTCAATATTATATTAGTTTCAGGAATAAGGCATAGTGGTTAGACATTTACATAACAAAGAAGCAATTCTCCTGATAAGTCTGGAACATACCTGGCATCATACATAGTTATTATAACACTATTGATTATATTCTTTATGATTACTATTGATTATATTATCTACTCCACCATCTTGATCAGAAGTCCTCAACCATTTTTAAAAAATCCATTTCTGTTCTTCACTTAAGGCAGAGCTTCTAACCAAGTACTTTGTCCCCTTTCTTTCTTTGCACTACCTATGCAATCTTGTCTTTTCCTTTCCATCCTTTATGGCTACAGCCACAGTATAATTTTCTAGAAATTATCTGGGCCACCAAACTGCCTTCCTCACATGGTCTCAGCCTTTAGACTTGTTTAATTAACTGCAAGCTTTTCTAATTCATTGTTTTGATGATGATATCTGAAAATCCAACTGTGACCGGGTTTAAGTTCTCACCCCACAGTCTTCACAGAGACACTTCAAACACATTAACTGCCCATATTCCCTAGCTCCTTTCATTGCCAAGCATATTTATCTAATGTTCTTTTTGAATCACCAGGCACAAAACTCTTGCTCCCTACCCTGGACATGTGTTCCTCTCTGGTTCTGCATCTTGGTGAACAGCAGATTCCACTATTCACCTAGGGGTTGAGGTCAAATCTTTGAATTCACTCTTGACACATTTGCTTAACTCCCATCCCATCTAGCCCCAAGTTCTATCACAGCCATGAAATACGGCCACTGTCCCCCTTGCTCAGCTCACTCTGATCCAGCTATCTGGACTCCCTGCTGTCCACAATCACATCAAACACATTCCTTTTTCCGAGCCTTTGTACCTGATGGTTTCTCTCCCTCTGGGTGGAACCTCTGGGTGGAACACTCTCCACCCAGATATCAGAATAGATACATCCTTCTTTTCATTCAGGTTTCAAAGTGGCTTTACCTGACTACCCTATTTAAAATAGTGCTTCCTTGTCTCTATCTTTACTCTGCCTTATTATTTTTATTATTTTTTTCATAACATCACCAACTGAAACTCAGTTATACATGCATTAGCTGATATATTTATTATCTGCTTTTGCTCTAATATGTTATTTGGCAACATGAGTCCTGAAGAGTAACTTTGTTTTTAACCCACTATCTCAACTGTCAAGAATGACACAAGGCACTTAGATAGTACTTAAATATCAGGCAGGAAGAAAGAAAGGGAGGGAAGGAAGGAAGGAAATATCTGACTTTGTTCTTTAAGCCCTCATTTCATCAACTAACCTTACACATTTAACGTCAAATAATGCATGTATATTTATAAATTTTTATTGTGGTAAAACAGACATAACATGAAATTTACCATTTTAATTATTTTCAACTGCACACAGTTCAGTGGCATTAAGTGCACTCACATTGTTGTGTAGCCCTCACCACCCTCCATGCACAGAACTCTCCCCATGTTGCAAAACTAAATGTTTGTACCCATTAAACAACACCTCCCCATTTTCCTTATCTCCAACCGGTGGAAATCATCGCCATTCAACTTTCTATTTCTGTGAATTTAACTATTCTAGGTAGCTCATATAAGTGGAATTAGACAGTTGTTTTTTGTTACTGGCTTATTTCACTTAGCATAATGTTTTCAAGGTTCACCTGTGTTGTAGCATGTCAGAATTTACTTCATTTGAAAAGATAAATAATATTGAATTGTATGTATATATAACATTTTGTTCAGCCATTCATTCATTGATGGACAATTGTGTCAATTTCAATCATAAATAATAGTTCTATGAACATCGGTATACAAATGTCTCTTTGAGACACTTTTTAATTTTCTTGGGTATATATCCAGAAGTGAGATTGCTAAATCGTAAGGCAATTTATTTTTACTTTTTTTGAGGAACTGACATATTGTTTTCCATAGCAGCTGAATCATTTTAGATTCTTACCAGCAGTGCACATGTATTCTAATTTCTCTATATCCTCACAAACACTTAATTTTGTACTAGCCATCCTAAGGGGCATGGGGAGGTATTGTGGCTTTGATCTGCATTTCCCTAATGATTAGTGCTGTTGAGCAACTTTTCATATACCTGTTGACCTTTGTATGTCTGCTTTGAAGAAATGTTTACCTGGGTGCAGAGTGTGCCTCGGCTTGCTTTTGAAATCGAGGTGTTTGGTTCATTGCTGCTGCTGTTGTTGCTGTTGTCACTGCTGAGATACAGGAGTTCTCTATACAGTGAATACTAAACCCCTGTCGGATACATGAATTGCAAATAGTTTCTATCATTCAGTAGGTTGCTAAGAAATGTGTAGTGTTAATTCCTGCCCTTAATTTATTTTGGATGATGTACTCCTAGAGGGGAGAGAGTGTGCCTGTTGGTTTCATCCTTGCAATTCTTAGCAAATAATGCTCTCTGAAGGCTTAATGCCTGAAGTTTTCTGAGGGTGATTATGAAACAATGTAGGCTACTATATAGTATAACTTTTTCAACAGTGGCTGACAAATGAAAGTACAACTGTTAATTAAAAGCACATAATGTTGCTGATTATGAATAAAATTTCCTAGCCCACTAGAGCATAATTCCTATAGCATTAGTAGAGAGTTAACTAGCTTTATTTAAAGATTGGGAGGACTAGTCACTTTTTCATCATCCTTTAATTAAAACTGCTACATCTTGCACTTGAAAGCCTTTGTCTCTTACCTGTTATTTTCATTCTTTATTCTAGCCTTGAAAATCCAGGATGAAAAATTTAAAAAACACAAAGCTTTCTAAACAAACATTTCATACTATGTAATAATAAAAAGGCATAGTTTTCTAAAATACTAAAAAAAACTAAGAGTTTAATGTTCTTGAACTATAATACCAAGAAAGAGAAAAGCAGTGGTGAACAGAACATTTTGGATTTAAAATTCTTTTATAATTTACAATCAATTTATATTAATATACAATTTCTCTCTTCCTCCCTACTCACACTAACTGAAAGATACCACAGTTCAGGGGTACCAGTTCAAAGTCTTAAAGTGGAAAGCCATCCAGTAGGCACCGCTTACTTTATTTTCTCCTGCATTTGGAATAGTTACTCACTCTGAAGTACCAAACACAGAAAGACATAAGCTCTCCCAACCTTGGTTACTTTCTTCCCCTGAAGATGAACACATGGGTGCCTTGTACAATATCTGATATGTAGCACTGACAATCAATAAAAGTCTGCTAAATAAATTATTAATTTAAATTATATTAGCTAGGATTCGTTGGGTAGTATGTGCCAGGTCTTATGCCACGTGCTTCAGTCATGATGTCACAACTCTGGAGGTAACTGTTGTCACTTCATGACCACCATTCTTTACTATAGTCAATTCCATTTTTCCCCATAAACCTCCAGTTATGAACTTTCTCTCCTCTAAAAATTCTACTGTATGCTACTGAAGGAGAGGAAACTTAATTGGTATATTTTTTATATTAATTTGGGATTCCACATTTCTAAATCCTTTTATACAAGTAGAGTTTATTACACAGCTTATTCAGCCCAAATAAGAAGAAATGGAGACCTAATACATTTTTTTGGTCCATCTTCTACCACTAAATTTATCCTGATGCATCTTTCAGGAAGAAAAAAACAATATTATGATATGATAAAGAATCTGAGTGATAGAAAGCAATGAGAGCCGACTAACTTTCTACACCCAAATTATTATTTGTTTCATTAAAATATAAAGACACCTGAATTTATCTTTTGTGTTTATGCTGTTTGAGTCTCATTAAGTCTATGTTTCTGCTTTCTTCTTAATATTGTTTTCCATATTTTAAACATCTACAATACAAAGTGAGATGATATACTGTTTGGAAAACAATAAAACTAGGGTAGACAGGTTTCCATTATAATAGAATTTTCACTCTGTCATAATTTTCCAAAATGGTATCCTTTGGGGTAAAATGTTTTAAGTTTGATTTCAGCTCAAAACTGAATATTCTGATTCACTTGCATTTGGAACAGATTCAACTCAATCTTTTTTCGTCTGTTGATCATAAAAGTAGATCAAAGCTTATCTCCTTTTTGTTGATGTAGCTCCTGACAGACTTCAGGACTCATTCTCCTTCTGAATTCTTGGGCACTTAGCATAATTATGTAAGTCATGTAAATGGTACAACAGACTACTGAGGTGATGTTCTTTGCTTAATCTTCCAGTCCCATCCCTTGTACAATGTATCCCCTAGTGTGCTCCCTTTCTATACATAGGAATATTGTCTTACTATACACATCTAGAATTATTAGATCAAATGGAATATGTATCTTAAGTAGTAATATATGCTGCCAAACTATCTTCCAAATGGCTGCATTAAATTATTCTAATTTCACCCTAAAGTACATATATGACAGTACCTAGCACTAATATTCACCAATTCTAAATATTATCAATGTATTAGATAAAAATCCTTATTGTTATTTTAATATAAAATTCCATAATTGTTATGAATTTGAGTATTTTATTGTCCACTTTTAAATTCTATCACTCATTTTCCTTTTCATTTTGTTGTGGTAGATCTGTAAGTTATTCTTTTATAGAAGTCTTTGCATCTCTAAAAATATTTTTATTTTACCTTCATGTTTGAGATTTCTAGTTTCAAAATAATTTTCCATAACAACTTTAAAGCTCTATGCTTCACTGTATTGCAGAATTCAGGGTGGCCAAAAGAAGTCTGCTAACATAATTAATGCTCTTTTTTTCTTAGGTAGCTTTTTTACTTTTCATCTTTGGAAAACAATTTTTTCTTTATCCCAGGAGTTCTGAAATTTCATCAAGATGCACCGAGGTATAGGTTGTTTTCTTTCATTGTGAAGGAAAAGTAAATCTCAAGACACAGTTAGTCCATCTTCAGCTTAAAGAAATTGTCTTCTGTTATTTCTCTGATAATTTCTTTGATTATTTCTTTTCTATTTTCTCTGTTCCCATCTAGAATGCTTAGTCAATAAATGTTTGACCTCTTGGACTGATTTTCCACGTCCCACTTTCTCTCATATTTTTATTCTTCTGTCCCATTGCTTTGCATTTTGGGAGGAGTGTCTTACTTCCCAAGTCATCATTCAGCATTTTCATTCTATTATTTAGTCATTCTATTGATTTTTTAAATTTAGTAAATATCGTGTTTTCCAGTATGTTTTTCCTGTTCTCTGACTCTACCATTTTCATTTACTTATTTTTAAGTCTAAGCAATATCATGTTCTCTTAACACTTGAAATAGATTGTAATGAGGCTAGAGTATGCTAAACTTGACACCCAAACTACATGTACTCCAATATGGCATTTTAGTTTAGGTTGCTTAATGCCAAAATTTGGGGACACTGCTTAACATTATCATGTGCTTACTTTAAAAAAATAATTATAGTAGTACTGCTAATAACAATAGTTAATGTATGTTGAAAGTTTTCTGCTAGTGTCAAGTATTCTACGTGTATCACCTAATTTAACCCTAACAGAAACCCTGTTACTCCCATTTTACAAATAAAGACATTCCAGGAAATTGTTAATTCTTCCAAATGATACCACTTAAAGTAGAGCAGACAGGCTTAACCTTGGGAAGAGTAATTCCAGCTCCCACTCAACTTAAAAAGCCAATAGTACAAAACCATGAACAATAAAAGGGCAATAAATACATATCTATCAACAATTGAATCTAAAAAACAAATTAAGCAAACAAGAAGAACAGAAGCAGAACCATGGATATGGAGAAGGGGTGGTGTTGGGGAAGGGGTGAAGATGCGAGGGGATTAAGAAGTACAAACTGGTAGTTACAGAATAGCCATGGGGATGTAAGCTATAGTATAGGAAATGGAGAAGCCAGAGAACTTATAAGCATGACCCATGGAGATGAACTAAGGTATGGACATTGCCTGAGGGAGTGGGGGTTGCTGGGCAGAGGGAGGCAAAGGGGGAAAATTGGGACAACCATAATAACATAATAAAATATCATTCAAAAAGCCAATAATTTGACAATCGTTTGCATTACTATTAAAACAATAAACAAACTATTAATGCATCCCTCGTACTAAGCCGTCCAATGTCAGTAGTCTGAGTTTATATGTCAGGAACGCCTCTGACTCAGGATCTCTCTGGGGCAATCATTAAAGCTAGAATGACTTGCCTGTGTTTATGCTATGTTTCAATAGTCATCTAATGTTTCATGTGACATGTGAGCGAAGGCTATCTTGAAGTAGACAGGAAATAACTAAACAAAGCATCCTGTGTTCACAGTATTTCAAACAATGTCTATCAGCTTCCATAAATCATCTGATTCAATGGAGATAACCAACTTGACATAGATATTGTTAAGAACTGAAGTATATAATCAGAGTAGACATGATGTTTGGAGGATTTACTTTGTGATTGACAGAAAGAGCATAATTTTTCCAAAAGAACCAAAACTATACAAAGGAAAAGTGCTGCCATTCAATTATTTCTTACTTATCACTTCTGATAGGAGCCACCTGGAAGTGAACCTGCAGCATCTCTCTGGGTTAATGCCCTCATCTAGAGCTCATCACACACATGACACTGAGAAATGAAATCATATGATTTAGAAATTGATTGTAGCTGAATGTCAACCAGCAGAAATCTCTCCTACGTAGATGTATATCAACACCAGAATTTAGAAATAGTTATCTTTCCACATTAGCCCTAAGTTGTGCAGAATAAACCAGGTTAAGAATGAATAAGTTAAGAGTGTAGTTATAATGACAATAACATTAAATAAAACTGCCTAAACTAAAGTGCTTCTGGCTATTTTTAAATTTCTAAGAACAAACAGGAATTTGCTAAATCATTAAAATCAAATTAGTATAGTTTGGGATCCAACATTATTAATTAATAATGTTAATTATAACTTTAAACTCAGCTAATGAAAAATCACTGTTACTTACTTTTAAAAAGAAATTGTATTAATTAGTATCACTGAGTACTATTTCGGTTAACCAGTTCATCTCTCTATGAACCAACACTTGTAGCAGTAATAAGCAGGCTAATAATATTTTCTATATACAGTGGTGGCCAAAAGTGGGTTTACTGTTGTTCACATGGAAAATAATACAATAATTAATAAATACTAATACAATAATAAATTCCATGTTTCTTGTACTCACAACAATAAACCTACTTTTAGCTACCCCTGTAATTAGCATGATAGCTTTTTTGGTCATATACAATAAGTGGAAAAATAAATTTTCTGCTACTCTATGAAGAGCACTATTCAAATACAAATACAAATGAGTAAAAATTAAAATGAACAAGAAGTAAAAACAAGTAAGTTCTAGAAATCTGTTATACAACACTGTGCTTATAGTCAATATTATCATATTGTACACTTAAAAAGTTAAGAGGTAGTCTTATATTAAGTGTTCTTACACCACAGTATTATTTTTTTTAAAAAGTAAAAACAGTATTATTAGTGTAACAGGACTATTGCAAGTTTTAATTTTTCTTAAAATTTTAAAACATGTTTTCCAAAATGTTAAAGGCTAACTAAATAACTGTTCTGTTACAGGTATACAAGTATTTCCTGTAGATTTTCTGTAGAAAATTTTATAAAATGTAAAAAAGAAAATGACCCAAAATTCTTCCATTCTGAGATATAATTGTTTAACAGTTTGATGCACACTTTCCTGTTTTTCTCTTTAGTATATTTATTTAAAATATAGAACAATTCTGGGTCTTTTCCACAAAAAAATATGTTATGGGCTTTTTCTCACATTTAAAAATCTTCATCACAGCAGTTCTCAAAGTATGGACTGCAGACTCTAGTGTCCCTGTGATCTTTTTAGGGGGTTGGAGAAGTCAAATATATTTTCATAATACTAAAATGTTATTTGCCCTTTTTACAGTGTTCATATTTGCATTGCTGGGGCAAAAACAATAGTAGGTAAATTGCTGTAGCCTTAAAAAGTTTCAAGGTTGTATTTGAGTTTTGGTGCAGTATCAAAGAACAATATTCCCTATTATCCAAAAAGGCTATTAAAATACTCCTCTCTTTACTGTGACTTGTATTTGTGGGGCTAAATTTCCTTTATTTTCTTCAACTGAAACACATCATACCCGAGTGAATATTGAAGCAGATAAGAGAATCCAGATGCCTTCTACTAAGCCTGTCATGTCAGTAGTTACAGCAATTTGCAAAATGTAAAAGAACACTAACCTTCTCATTAATATTTGTGTTTTAAAAAATATATTCTTAAAAAAGTGCATTATTTCTATTAACAGGTAATGTGTTTGTTTTTAAATATGTACCTATATAAATATATTTTTAAATTTTATTTAATTTCTAATACAGTAAATATTGATACAATAAACCATATAGACAAAAGCTCCTGAGTTCTCAGTAAGTTTTAAAAGTGTAAAGAAGTCTTGAAAACAAAAAATTTGGGAAATGCTGTTTATATGAGAACTTTTGTCAAAAGTGTAATGGTCTTTTTAATGCACATACCTTAATTTAACTTCAGAACATAGTTTTCAAAATTAAGGATTCCTATGTAAATCCTAAAGGGCCCAGTAAAATGTTTGCTCCCAATGGGTAATAACCTGATTGTGGAGATGAAGCTACAGCTCGTGGTCATCATATCTTTCCCCAGGAGGAGGTCTGGCCAAAGGAAAGGACCAAGGGATGGAGTTCCCTCAGCTATACACAACTGCACTCATTCTCCTGCTTAGCTTTTCCCTCTTCTTGATAGTGACAGCCTGCCTGACCAGACCATGGAACAGAGGTGGGGTGAGGGAGGGAACGACTCTGAGGCTGGGGCAGCACCACATTCTAGTGCCTTACGCACAGCTGCCCTGATGTAATACGTGACTGATGACAGATTACCTGCCCCTGGGCAGAGATGCAACAGGAGGAAGTCACAGCACTGAGCATGTTTGAGGCTAGCAAGTGACTGACCCACTTCCTGTCCTTAATTGCAAGTGAGACCAGGGGATACAGCCACATGTGTACTGTAAAGGTCAACATGGTTGCAGGGGGAGGTACAGTCCTGTCAGTCTGGCCTGGGAAAAGGACAGGAAAGGCTGGCTGGCTGGACCCATCCTAAAAGGGCAGATATTTGGGCTGGGATTTTTAAACAGAGGGAAGGCAGATACAGGCTCTCCTCCTCGGGGACCCACTGGTGGGGATGTGCAGGCTAGGACTTTGCGGATTAGCAGGCCCTGGAAGCCACATGGCTGGGGGGCAGGTGCCCGTCCTGTGGCCAGCATGACAGAGAGCCCACATGGCTGGTCACAGCAGTGGGCTGTGGCCCTGGACCCTCCCTGGCATGGGAAGTGGCAGTGGAGGTGTGGTGGCATGAGCCTCCCATGCAGACTCCAGGAAGGAGCCTGAGGTCGACAGTGGCAGGGAAAGAAGCTGAGCTGCCTAGATGATCATGCAGTGGCTGCCCGCACTTCCTGATGGATGGCATTTTGAATGGGAGGAGAGACTCTGGGCAAGCCTTAGACTGGTCTGGCAAGGGGCGGCTGAGGTTTCCTCTGGGTGTTCTGGGGGATGGGCTTTGAGGCAGGAGCCTGCCATCCTGCCAGACGGTATAGCTTCTGAATAAAAGACCTCTTTGCTTTTCACCAAACCTCTGCCTCCAGAATTTGCCTATGGGTGATGGTAGGTAGCCGAACCCCACTTTCTGTTCGGTAACATTCTCAATATTTGTTCTAATTATTCTGCGATTTCCATCAAAAGATGTTGAAAGGAGTTCAAACAAAAATTTATTTCAGCTAGTCAAGGGATGTTTCCCTCTAACTCATGTTAAGTTTCTAATATATTTTTTTATTTCTGACTGATACTCAATCTGGCTGAGTCCTCAGCATGTAGGTTTTGCTATTTACTACTTACTTCCTTCCCATCCTCATCACTTCTCAGGCAAGTCACTGGAGTCCCACGTGGCCCTTAATAAATTAGAATTATTATTTATATTAGCCTTTTTGTACAAGGTTGAGAATATATTTATAATACAAAGAACTCATGGCCCAGTTTATTTTGTTAATCTGGATTTTCTTTAATCAGGACTATCTACAGTAATTAATTGATTTTTTTTCATTAATATAAGTTTTTTAAAGCCCGTCCAGACTCCCAGAGCATACAAATTCCATAAAACACTATTTTCTTGTGCATTAATATTACTTTTCAATGAATTAAATATATATATGGAGTTAGCTTCATTAAACTCAAATGGTCTCTGGGGGAGCTTACTTAAATAACTTAAACCAGACTATATTCCCTAAAATGTATTCTTTAGTGCTTAGGAATTTTCATTGTTATAGAGGCATTTGAGTATCCATTTAAGTATTCCAGGGCATCCGAGCCAGAATGCTAAACTGAATAGACCTAAATTACAGTACAGCCATGTAAAGTTATAAAGGGGAACTCTGGTTGTGTAGATTCTGTATCTGAGAATGAAATGCCTATGGGAATCTTTATCAATGATTTTCAAGTACAGAAGCTAAATTTTCTCTCCCAAAATCTACACTGGTTCTTCCTATTTTAATCAAGCCACACCCTTCTTACCAGACTAGCTTTTCTGTTTTGAGTCAATCACAACAGACCTAAGTACTCAGTAAAGAGAGATTCTAAGAAACCTAAGAGTGGGGTATATAACAATCCACTTGGTTCCTCCTCCCAACTTCCTCTGGGCCTAGAAAGCTCGCACCTGGCCACAGGCTTGTGTTCTCAAGACTAGGCCCAGTGTTTGTGCAACCAATGAATTATAACCCTTCCCGCCACTACATCATCTTTCATTTATGGCCCTACTGCTACATGTCTATTCTTTTCCTCTCCCAGGATAAGAAAGTGATACTTTTGGACTGTATTTCTCATAATTTTCCTAGGATAATGTTTTTGCCTTCTTGCTTTTCAATTATAGAAAGAAAAAAACATGGAGGGCAAAAACCTGTTCTCTAATGTATCCTAATCTAAATTCTAGAGTGTGAAGATAGTAATGCCATCACAGAGGAAGGTAAATGTACTTCATCTCGATCTTCCAGGGGTTGTTGAAAGAGATGCTGTTAGTCTCTGCAAGTTATACAACCTCTAGATGACAGCAGCAAAAATTGGTGGTTCTAAAGTCAATGCCTCAGGTGGCATTCTCAGTCCAGCACTTCCCAGCTGATAACAATTTTGCCTTCCAGAGTCATTTTTGGTTGCCACAACTGGAGAGGGGAGTGGGGGTGTGTGTGTCACTGGCACCTATCTACTGAGTAGAAGTTAGGGATTCTGCTAAAAAACCTACAATGTACACAACAGTTCCCACATTAAAGTGTTATCTGGCCCAAAATGTCAATAGGTTAAGAAACTCTGCCTCAGTCTAATGTAAAACACACAGCTTCTGGTCCATGGGTAAAATGGAAATGGTGCTTGCATTACTCAATGGGTCATCCAACTATTTGCCTTACTGTAGTAGTTTTACCATCAGAAGGATCTGATCCCAAGCTCTATCACTTTTGAGTTGTGTGACCCAGGGCAAGTTTAAACTCTGTGCTTCATCTAGGAGTGGAAAAGAATAATGCCTCCATACAACTGTTATGAGGATTACATGAGATAATACATATAAAGTGCTTGGTGAATAAATGTCAGCTGTTGCTGCTATCACCACCCTCCCCCGACGCGCACTGCTGTCAAACACTTAATAACTATTAGTTCCTAGCCCTGTGTTTGGACCTGAATAAAGACTTGGAACCTACCACTGAGGAGTCCACAGATACACCCAGGTAAACAAAAACACAATCAGAAGA